>JZKD02S1002938.1:176002-225394 GCA_000966675.3 Picea glauca
ATCTTATATATACCATAACTTATCATTTATCAATATAACAATCAACTTCAATATTTTATTCATGGAGATTTCTTCCTTCATTTAATTGAATTAGTAAGTGCTAGCTGCCAACCATCAGGTGTGCAAGTATCCCAACCATTATTGTCACTGTTATATTATTTTCAATTTATGCAAGTGTGATCCCTTTTGGGTACTAGGGATGTAACAAGTGGTTTCAAAGCTTCAATCAAGATTTGTTGGTGTTTTTTTGTCAGGTCTTAAAAATTAAAAGAGAGAAGAAAATGGCAATCAATTACTATCATTTCACCAATCAGGGTTGAGTTTCAAAAGCAATTCCATATCTTTATCAATGAAAAGAGAGAGAGATTATAGCTACAATTGAAGGGAAAAGAGTATGTGGATTCCATAAACCTAGAATATTATGGAATCCACATACCCTTTTCCATAGAATATACTAACTAGATCCAAAAACCAAAGACATGAAATATGGTACTACACATATTATAATACATTATCAAGGAAAAAACAAGCTAAATGAAATTTGGACATTTGAAAAAAAAATTACAAGTTAAATGAGTACATCAATAAAAAATAACATACTAACCTTGCAAGTTCAAAATCTGAGCTATGTAGATTGAGAATTAGATTTGTTCAACTGATGGGTGACGGAAAAAATAAACAGCTCAAACAAAAGCCAATAACAGTGTCGCAACTATAGCAATTGTGTCGCAAAGTCTCTTAAAGTCACATATATATAGATAAAATAGTCAACTAGTCGTTAACACCGACCAATGAGATAGACAAAATTTGCGTCGTTATTGCCATGAAAGTTAGTCACTATAGCAAGGGAAATCCGGACTAGATTTAAATAAGATTTTCGTCAATATTGCGACAAACTTTCGTGGCAATATCAATGAAAATCCTGCCCTGTTTAAAAACAATATGAAACTAGTTGAAGCATGGAAAATTTTCGTGGAATAATCTGCCCATATGTAGTAGTGCATCTGATGAGCATTCCAGATCAGCATCTTCATTGTAGTTGGTTCTATTATTATGAATAAAATCAGATCTGAAGTGTTTTGGCTTGTCTATCTTACATATGGTTGAGGTATGTTCCATTACTGTATCTTCTTATTTATTGTTGAAAACACACATATAAACCATCAGTATAACCCTAAACGCAACCTAAAGGATCACTGTAAGAAAAGTGTTTGATGAAATACCACAACCAGAAAAATTTTAAAAAGACACCCAAAACCGTGATGTTCCTTGCATCTTGGCTTGGGAACATTACAGTGGTAGCAAATCCTAGACTCTTGCCAGCCTGAGGGGTCTTCCATAAGGAGAAATGGGTGGGATATACTTTGAGATAATATACTGTGAGATAAAATATTCCTCCCTTAGTGAGAGAACTGGGGCTCAAATAACCTTTCCACAGTATGTAGCCTTAAGAAATCCCAGATGAAGTGAAGATGAGATTTTACTCAAGATCATCGGATTAGAGGAAAAGAGAGCAAGAGAAGCTAGATGGAAGGAAGAATAGAGATACCCCATGCCCATTAGGAGCACGCAACTTTTCTATAGTTGCAAGGTGCCTTGGGAACCAGATCATAAGTGTAGGGGTGAGGGTCAGAAGCAAGTTATGGAGGTACGCTATGACAACAATGATGAGGCATGTGAGGATGGATCGATAGATGCTTATCTGGAGCAGTCTAATGATTATAGTGACTCTTGCATAGAGGCTAGTGATAGTGACTCTTGCACAGAGGCTAGTGATTCTTGCATGCTTGAGGGGGATAGTGACCCTTGCAAATTGGAGGAGCAGTGGGATGGACAGGATGATAGAACTTATGCTTTAGCAGTCATATCACATATTGTTGATGACCTTACACCTCAACAGAGTGGTAAAACTAGTGAGGACTTGCACATGTTAGCACCTATAGATGACCATCTTCCTATGGTGATTGTGACACATCTGTCATCTTTCCATACACCTATGACAGCCACATTATATGAGGATAGCAATAGCATAAAGGAGTCGTACGTGAGGGATGCACACCATGGACATGTAGATCCATATATCCAGGAGGAGATACAAGGCGTACAGATAGTGGACCTTACACATACAGATCATCATGAGGATATTGAGTCACAGCTTTTGGAGACTCCATTAGTTGAGTAGATTGTGGATACTGACAGATTGATGGGGCACTTACTTCCAGGATCGACATGTATTGATGAGCATGCACTCTTTATTAGTCAAGATGAACATAGCACGTGTCTGGACACATCTATATGGTATCCAGGCGCATATGATAGTAGCCGGGTGAGTGCACAGGAGGACACCGCTTCTCATACAGGTTATAGTATGATTCAGAGAGAGCTAGCAGTTGGGGATGTTATGCAGTGGCATATAGGAAGACCCAGTAGAACAGTAGACATGGATCAGTTTAGTGTTTCATATTTTGCAGAGAGTGTTGTTGGGGATTCTAGGGCTAACACTAGAAGTGAGGGATATGAGGTGGCACCTCAACATGACTATGATCAGGAGTCACACTACTTGACCGGATAGTTGAGATTCAGTGAGGATATGATCATGGCATCCACCAAGCGCATTAATGACATGCATACATTGGTGGCAGATTACTGTTGGAGAGCATCAGTGGCCCAGGACAGTTCATATGGGGAATTTTCCATGCATGATTTCATACTCTCGGAGAGAGAGTGCTTATGATGAGGACTAAGGAGAGAGTGTCTATGATGAGGACTAATTACCAACAGTTGTTGACAGACAGGGACTACCTACTGGGGATTGGCGAGATGTATCAAAGGGCCTTGAGGGAGTAGGAGTTGGAGGTGGACCAACTCACTTAGGAGTTGGAGATCACTCAAGGATTCTTGAGAGGCACACAGACAACCCTTCAAGAATTAGGGTCCAGATCAGAGGAGAATCCTGAGGAGATTTGTCAGAGATCCACTTCATCTATCTTTGTGGATACTCAGATATGTCATTCAGTCACATTGCCAGAGGATGTTGGTGGTTTAGCAGAGGAGAACCAGTTGATAGAGGACACTTCCATTTGGGTTCCGAGAGTGGTTGACCTTCAGGTAGAGGTTGATCCAGTAGTATGCCTAGGATCTATGGTGCAGCAGTAGTATACAGGAGATGACATGAGTATGTCGGGGAATACAATGATGAGTGATAGTTCATAGAGATAGGCCGAGATATGCATTCATTTTTAGATGGATGTATTGGATTGCAGGGAGGATACACAATTAGGGGAGCATGTAGATATCACTCATTTGTAGAAGCACTTATTTATGAGAGAGAACCTTCACCGTTTCATCAATTGCATGGGAGATGAGAGATGGAGATTGGTTTACCAGCAATTGGAGGAGTTACTTCCAGTTGTTCCTGATGATTGGGGTTTAGTGATGAATACAGGCGAGCAGTTATCATGGGTACTGGTAGACGTTCTTTTGGTCAAATCCCTGGGATTGACCAAGACAGGTGGTATTTTTCAGTCCTACGGTCAGCTATAGATGTATTTTTTATCCTTTCCAGACACTTTTATCATGGACAACAGCATGAGGAGAGATAGACAGTGGCTGAGGACATGGGGAGTGGTTAGGCCGAGACCACCTGACATGAGTGTTTTTACGGCATCCATTCGGATAGATGTGGGTCATCATAGGCAGCCAGTTGAGACTTGTTACGTGATGGTGAGCATCATAGGCCAGATGATAGCAGATGAGAACCGAGGGCTTATGACCGTTATCAGTCTCACACAGAAGCCGTTAGAGGAGATTGGAAGTGATAAACTTCCAAGTTTTCCATGGGATCCGGGAGTTCACTTGGTTAGCAGGACATTTCACTACGTGATGACCAAGGTTGTGCTAGAGAGACACATACAACACCATGGGTTGGTTTGGAGTGGGCCTGCAGGGATTTGTCCGATGGAGCGAGGCAGATTTTCACTCTTGATCATCATGATCGGACATGGAGATGGTTGGACAGGTACCACTTCCACAGAGATGTCTTTACAGATGCATTTTATGGACAGCAAGTCTAATTGTCACAGGTACTTCTATTTGAGGATCCAAGAGTGGAGGATCCAGTATATAGATATGGGGTAGTTAGGCATGGTCAGAGTAGTGTAGGGCCAGCATGGTGATCTTCAACAGAGGTTAGCATGGGATCCAGGGATTGCAGGTTTGAGAATTTCACTGACTAACAGGGGCGAGTGGACCTTTGCATGGGAAACTTGTTATGACTTTCCATTAAGCTTCAGTGTTGAGGAAAGCACATCACTTGAGGGTGTCTCACAGAGGTCTGGAAGTACCTCATTCTAGAATCAGCATGGACAGTTGATGGAGGTCGTGTTGATCTTGGTAGTATCTGGGAGGATGGACTCAGTCAGGGATGAGGCCATGTGACGCAGGTGCAGGCTCCAGGCACGTCCGCTCACAGGACCCCCTCTCTCTCTCGTCCCGAAGAACTCCAAGGTTCTTCTATTTCCCTATCGAAAAATATCTACACCCATAGTAACTCTCTCGGTTGATCTCCCTTTGTTCTATTGAGAAATCGGAACTCGTAGTTTCACGGGTTCAATCGTCGAGCATAGGCCTCTCGAATCCCCGAGACCTGACAACCAATCGACATTGACCTCCTCCTATCATGATTTTGCTACTCGCGATGTCAAACCACTTTCAACACCGACTCCCGATGCCTAATACAACAAGAACCTAACGCATGCGTAGGTTGACTGTTCAATGGTCTTTCACTCCATCGGGAATTCGGGGTTCGCGATTTCATGAAACCTGATGTCAATGTTTCGGAACTTCCCATTGCGAAAGCCCGATAACTTACGCCACTTGTCCACCACTTTGACCCTTGTGGCCCCACACTGTTCAAGTATCTAACGGGATATCGTGTATCGCAATATCGCGATTCCTGACGCACTTGTTCATGGAACTTTCTATTCCCTGAACTCTGATATGATATGCCACCTGTCCTCCTCTCTGACACCTGTGGCCCACACTTCCTTCACAATCGGGAAATCACATTTTTGGAGTATCCCGATCCCAAATACAACGTTCCTTTCGTCCCCAAGAACCCCGAAGTGTCAAACCCCAACTCTCTTCGGATTCCTGACACGTGTCCTGCCGAGCTCCACGGCTAAGATTCCCCCGAGGTTTCGAGACTCAAAAGGTCCCAGACTTCTCGACCTCTGAATTCCCGATGCCATAGTAGGACTTAAACCTTGTGCAACTTCTATCCAATTCGGACGATTGAAGGGCAACCCAACAATGATCCTACGGCTCACGATCCTTTGAGCTCAAACTCTAGATGTAGCCATAACCTCCTCATTACTCTGGCAGATCTGACGGCTGGCGGGATTTTACGAATCCTCTCCACAAGATCCTAACCGTCGAATTCTCCTCCTTGAAGATTTCTTGAAAATGACTAAGTATTCCTCCTCGAAACTTGTCCTCATGTACACGAACTTGCAACACTTCTTACAAGCTTCCAATCACCAACTTCTTCACGTTGTCCTTTAAAAACTTTGAAGGATTTATCCCTCTTGAGATTTCTCACGATTTCGAGCCTCAAAAGAGGGTCTTTGCATGCACTCCTTGCGGCAGATTTTCAAACACTTCCAGTGCTTGAACTTCTTCGAACCTGCGCACGCCTGCAGCAGCAGTCCTTCAAAGCTTCTGCTCAGATTCAGAACTGAGACTATCCATTATCCTGCGCACTCCTTGCACAGCTCCAGTAACCCAATTTCACTTCTGGGTGAATGAGAACAAGAGTTAAACTACCTAAGCCTCTGTCAACGCACTCCTTGCGGACGTTTTCAACTGCACTCCTTACAGGAATCATCGCTCAGATAGAGAAACAATTGAAACTCATTTCTTCTTCCCTTCAGAATTCAAAATCAAAAATGAAATCATATACACATCAATAAATCAAATGCATAACAGGAAATCAAACACTCATGAGCACATCATTTAACATCAACACATAGAGAATAGACACAAAACCATGGATTTGAATCAACTTCTTCTATTAATTCAAGATCTATACATGGATGTTCTTCTACAGCTCTTTACTTCTCTTATGTGCTCTTCTTGCTTCAATAATCATGCATATCTACAATGTACAAATGAGGGTGTCTATATCCGTTTTCCCTCCTGCGCTCTACAACTGTCTAGTCTAGAATTAAATTCTATCTACCTGCATTAACTAGTTTAAATGCCTCATATCTACTAAGGATGAGAGAAATCTGCTCAAGGTCCTTTTACAATATACAAGTGCACCTCATTAAATTATTACATTTAATATTGGCGCATCAACTTCAAGGGAAATATTCAAAAATGTTGGCTGGCTTGTCCAGCTGTCCTTCACTTCCGCGTTGGCTCACTTGACGTGGGCGATGCTCCTGCATCATACTCCCTCACTTGAAAAATTTCATGGGCTCCTATCCATGAGCTCCTGCACAGTATATCCATGCTTCTGTATCTCTGCTTCGTTCTCCCAGCTGGCATCTTCCACTGGATGGCCCTTCCATTTGACCAGATACTCATAGTATTCTTTCCTCCTGGTCTTCTTACTGACTCTCTTGTCCAATACGTTCTCTATCTGCGGCTTCTCTGCAATTGGCATCTGCTTCTGCCAATGAACCCTTGGTTGTTCACCTTCTGTTCCTGCTTCCTCATCTTTATATGGATATAAATCTGCGACATTGAATATCGGAGATATTCCAATCCCATCCGATAACTCGATCTCATAAGCATTCTCCCCCAATTTATTCAAGACCTTACATGGCCCAATTTTCTTCATTTTCAATTTATTGTATGTTCCCCTCGGGAACCTCTCTTTCCTCAAATGTTCCAGAACTAATTCACCAACCTCGAACTGAAGTTGTCTCTTCCACTGGTCGGCTCTGCACTTATATTCGTGACTTGAATCTAGCAGTCGCTGCTTCACCTAGCCGTGAAGTTCTTTAATCGCCTCTGCGAACTCTTCGGCACTTGCGCTCCTAGTCACTGTCTGTTTCAAATCCCTTAATTCAAAAACTCCTCCCGGCTGCATACCTTACAAAATCTTAAATGGACTTCGTCCTGTGCTTCTGTTCACTGAGTCATTATATGCGAACTCTGCCTGCGGCAATATACTATCCCACTGGTTGTGGTGCTCTATCACCAAGCTTCTCAGCAAGTCTCCAGACTTCTGTTCACCACTTCTGTTTTCCCATCCATTTGAGGATGATAGGCAGAACTAAACATCAAGTTAGTCCCCATCTTCTTCCACAGTGTCCTCCAGAAATGTCCCACGAACTTTGTATCTCTTTCCAAAACTATACTCCTGGGTAAGCCATGAACTCGAACGACCTCTTTGAAAAACAGATTTGCGATGTGAGTCACATCACTGGTTTTCTGGCATGGGATAAAATGTGCCATCTTGGAAAACATATCCACTACCACAAAGACTGAATCAAATCCTCTTTATGTCCTTGGAAATCCCAATACGAAATCCATGTTGATTTCATCCCACGGCCTCTCGGGTATGGGTAATGGTTGATAGAATCCTGCATTCTTCTTTCTTCCCTTTGAATGCTGGCAAATTATGCATCTATCTACAAACCGCTTGACCTCTGATCGCATCCCTGGCCAAAAGTATGACTCGCTCAGCTTTGCAAATGTCTTGTCGTGACCAAAATGCCATGCCAAGCCTCTGTTGTGTTTCTCCTTTAACAGATTCTCCCTCATGGAGCAATTCAGAATACACAATTGATTGTCCTTGAACCCCAATCCTTCCTGGATCACATACTCTATCCACTGGCTTCTGTCTCTAAGAACTGGGTTCTCAGCTGCTCCATATGCTTCTTTAAAATCATGATCATCTGCATACATGTCCCTGAGATTATCAAAGCCTAACGTCCTGACTTTGAACTCCTGCAACAACAAACATTTCCTGCTCAAAGAATCAGCGACTTTGTTAGCAGTAGCCAAAATATTCTTAATTACAAATGTAAAATTCTGCATGTATTCCACCCACTTAACATGCCTCTTATTCAACTTCTCTTGTTGTGTCACAAAATGTAATGCATGGTTATCACTATATAAAACAAACTCCTTTAGAATCAAATAGTTCCTCCATTTCTTCAATGCATGTATGATGGCATAGAATTCCTTATCATACGTGGAGTACTTTTCTTTTGCCTCATTCATCTTCTCGCTGAAATATGCAATCGGTTTGTCCTCCTGACTCAAGACCACTCCTATGGCAAATCCGCTCACATCACATTTTACCTGGAATGTCTTTCAAAAATCCGGCAACACCAAAATCAGTTGTTCTGTGATCTTTCATTTCAACAATTTGAAACTTTTCTCTGCTTCTTCAGTCCAGTGAAAAGATTTATGTATTTTCTTGACTGTATCCGTCATCGCTATGCTAATCCCACTGAAATTTTTGATGAACTTCCGGTAGAAACTAGCCAGTCCATGAAAACTCCTCACCTCAAAAATATTTCTCGTTGATGGCCAATTCTTAATTACCTCCACCTTATCTGGATCCTTCTTCAATTCATTCACAGATATAATAAATCCCAATTAAATGAGTTCTTTCTTCATCAATGAAGATTTCTTCATGTTTATCAACAGCTTCTCCTATTGTAGCTTCTTCATTACTGTAGCTAAATGCTTCAGATGTTCTGCCTTTGTTTTGCTGAAAATTAATATGTCATCCAGATACACAATGACAAACTTCTCGATGAATTCCCTTAGGACTTCATTCATTAACCTCATAAAGGTACTCGGTGCATTTGTCAAGCCAAACGGCATGACAAGCCATTCATACAATCCTTCGTTGGTTTTGAAGGTCGTCTTCCACTCATCGCATTCCCTCATGCGAATCTGGTGATACCCGCTTTTCAAATCAATCTTTGAAAAGTATTTTTCTCCGCTCAAGCAATCCATCAAATCGTCCATCTGCGGCTATGGAAACCTGTACTTGATGGTTATCTTGTTGATGGCTCTTGATTCGGTACACATTCTCCAACCTCCATCTTTTTTTGGACTGAGTATCATTGGAACGGCACATGGACTCAAGCTCTCCCTGGCCAAACCTTTGTCCAACAAGTCTTGGAATTGCCTCTTTACCTCCTCATTCTCCTACGGTGTCAACCTATACGTGGCTTTATTCGGCAAACTAGCTCCTGGTATGAGGTCAATATGGTGGCTCACACTCCTCATCGGTGGCAACGAACGAGGTAATTTGCCCACCATGATGTTAGCGAACTCTTCCAGAAGTTCCTGATATTCTCCTGGCAAATCGTCTATTCTTGTGCTAGTAAGAACAATCCTCAGCTTCCTGACCACAACAAACTGTGGTTCTTGTTTCTTCTTCACCTCAGTAAGAAGTTCCTTCCCACTCATGAGAAGTACAGTATTCCTCCCTTCTGGTTTTACCTCCTTATCTTTTATTGGAAGAAACATGTGTGTCCTCCCATCCTTCTCTACAGTATACGTATTCATCTTCCCATCATGAACTATGTTCCTGTCATATTGCCATGGTCTACCCAACAATAAATGGCAGACATCCATAGGAATAACATCATAGAGTATTTTATCATTATACCCTCCTATTTTGAATTCAACTAAACACTGTTTAGTGACATTTACCTGATGTCCCTTCTATAGCCATGAAACTTTGTATGGACTCGGGTGATCAGTCGTCTCCAGCTCCAGCTTCTCTACCATCTCGGTTGAAACGAGATTATCAGTGCTTCCACTGTCTACAATAACCTTGCATACCCTGTCCTTGGTTTTGCAAGAAGTCCTAAAAAGTTTGTTTCTCTGAGCTGAGTCCTCCACCTCCTTTTCGGGTGTTAAGAGAACCTTATGCATCATCAATGACCTTCCGCCTTCAGCGTCTTTTGCCTCAACATTTTTCCTCTGTGCCTCAGCGATGTGCGCTTCTCCTCCATCCTTCTTCTTATCTGGACACTCGTAATACTTATGCCCATTCTTTCCACATGTGAAGCATGTGATCACCCCACCCCTGCCTCTTCCTCTACCTCTGGTACGAGGAAACATATTGTTGTCAGCATACCCTCCTTTCTGCTCAGCGTATTGTCCACACAGTGAACTTCCACCTCTCTTTGTTCGAGTTTGAGGCTCCTTCCAGTCTTCCTTAGTCTTCTGGCTTCTGTCTTGAACAACAGATTTCCCTCTGGGCTGACTCCTGCCTCGGCCTCTCTGACCCAGTTTACGGCTCAGCTTCTCTTCCACCTTCAAATCCATTTGATAAGCATCCTCCACCGTTCGGATGGTTGACATACTCATCTCATCCTGGATATCATATCTCAGGTCGTTCATATATCTGGATAACTTCTCATCATCATTCTCCCGATGACCTGCTCTGATGTTCAGTCTATAGAATTACTCCATGTGCTCTTTTACTGTCATCAACTTCTATCTCAGGTTCTGCATCCTCCTTAACAGAGTAATTTGATAATTTCTCGGGATGAATTTTTCCTTCATCTTTACAATCATCCTGTCCCAACTTTTAATTTTATGCTTGCCCTTGCAACATCTATCAGCTTGTAGCTCGTCCCACCACAATGTTGCATGTCCCTTTAACTTCGTGACAGCATGCCTGACTTTTTTGTCCTCTTCGACATCTTCATAGTCAAAATAAGTATCCAGAGCTCTAATCCAATCTAGAAGCTCCTCTACATCCAGGTTTCCCTCATAAACTGGAATGTCCATCTTCGTCTTTGCACCCATCCTTGCAATATCTTTTATCAAGCATTCATTCACTGCATCCTCGGCTGCAACTTCCTCTTCACGTTCAGCCTCAATCTCATCTTCGGAATCACTGAGATCCCCCGCACCAGCTGTGCATCTGTGCGTTGTCTCCATCTCTTCCATTCTAGCTTGGATATCACGCATTTGTCTCTCCATTTCTAGATTATCCATTTGTCTGCCCCGTCTCCTCGGGATTTCCCTGTCCTCCGGTGGATCGGGTGACTGTCTATCTCTCCTTGGCGGCATGGTGAATTTTCTTCTTCTCTGCTACAGAAAGCAAAGAATCTCTTCTTGTGCTATGATACCACTTTACATGTGTATCAGAGTGCTCTTTACCTCTTGCCTCTCTTGCCTGAAATATACAAACAAGAATCACGCTCTAATACCACTTTGACGCAGGCGCACCCTCCAGGCACGTCCGCTCACAAGACCTTCTCTCTCTCTTGGCCCGAAGAACTCCAAGGTTCTTCTATTTCCCTATCGGAAAATATCTGCACCCACAGTAACTCTCTCGGTTGATCTCCCTTTGTTCTATCGGGAAATCGGAACTCGCAGTTTTGCGGGTCCAATCGTCGAGCATAGCCCTCTCGAATCCCCGAGACCCGACAACCAATCGACACTAACCTCCTCCTATCATGATTTCTCTACTCGCGATGTCAAACCACTTTCAACACCGACTCTCGATGCTCGATACGACGAGAACCTAACGCATGCACGGGTTGACTATTCAATGGTCTTTCACTCCATCGGGAATTCGGGGTTTGCGATTTCGTGAAACCTGATGTCAATGTTTCGGAACTTCGTGTTGCAAAAGCCCGATAACTTATGCCACCTGTCCACCACTTTGACCCTTGTGGCCCCACACTTTTCAAGTATCCGTCGGGATATTGCGTATCGCAATATCGCGATTCCTGATGCACTTGTTCACGGAACTTTCTATTCCCTGAACTCTAATATGATATGCCACCTGTCCTCCTCTCTGACACCTGTGGCCCACACTTCCTTCACGATCGGGAAATCTCATTTTTGGAGTATCGCGATCCCAAATACAACGTTCCTTTCGTCCCCAGGAACCCCGAAGTGCTGAACCCTGACTCTCTTCGGATTTCTGACACGTGTCCTGCCGAGATCCACGGCTAAGATTCCCCCAGGATTTCGAGACTCAAAAGGTCCCGGACTTCTTGACCTCTGAATTCTCGATGCCACACTAGGACTTAAACCTTGTGCAGCTTCTATCCAATTCGGACGGTTGAAGGGCAACCCAACAATGATCCTACGACTCACGATCCTTTGAGCTCAAACTTTGGATGTAGCCATAACCTCCTCTTTACTCTGGAAGATCTGACGGCTGGCGGGATATTATGAATCCTCTCCACAAGATCCTGACCATCGAATTCCCCTCCTTGAAGATTTCTTGAGAATGACTAAGTATTCCTCCTCGGAACTTGTCCTCCTGTACACGAACTTGAAACACTTCTTAGAAGCTTCCAATCACCAACTTCTTCATGTTGTCCTTTAACAACTTCGAAGGCTTTATCCCTCTTGATCTTTCTCATGATTTCGAGCCTCAAAAGAGGGTCTTTGCACGCACTCCTTGCGGCAGATTTTCAAACACTTCCAGTACTTGAACTTCTTCGAACCTGCGCACGCCTGCAGCAGTAGTCCTTCAAAGCTTCTGCTCAGATTCACAACTGAGACTCTCCCTTAGCCTACGCACTCCTTGCACGGCTCCAGTAACCCAATTTCACTTCTGGGTGAACGAGAACAAGAGTTAAACTACCTAAGCCTCTGTCAATGCACTCCTTCCAGACGTTTTCAACTGCACTCCTTGCAGGAATCCTCGCTCAGATAGAGAAAAAATTGAAACTCATTTCTTCTTTCGTTCAGAATTCAAACTCAAACATGAAATCATATACACAGCAATAAAGAAAATGCATAACAGTAAATCAAACACTCATGAGCACATCATTTAACATCAACACATAGAGAACAGACACAAAACCATGGATTTGAATCAACTTCTTCTATTAATTCAAGATCTATACATGGATGTTCTTCTACAACTCTCTGCTTCTCTTCTATGCTCTTCCTACTTCAATAATCATGCATATCTACAATGTACAAATGAGGGTGTCTATATCCATTTTCCCTCCTGCGCTCTACAACTGTCTAGTCTAGAATTAAATTCTATCTACCTGCATTAACTAGTTTAAATGCCTCCTATCTACTAAGGATGAGAGCAATCCGCTCAAGGTCCTTTTACAATATACAAGTGCGCCTCATTAAATTATTACATTTAAAGTTTGGCGGATCAACTTCAAGGGAAATATTCAAAAATGTTGGCTGGCTTGTCCAGCTGTCCTTCACTTCCACGTTGGCTCGCTTGACGTGGGAAATGCTCCTGCATCACCATGAGTCATGAGCATGAATTTCATGGTGTTGATACCTTTCAGGCTTATGCTTCTCAGGGGATTGCAGTTCATGTCTTGATATGGGACCTAGGGGGCAGAGTACGTGATAGTTCATCTTTGGATGGGGTCTAGTGGTCTACTATGTGTCCCACAGGTGGACATGGGATCCAGGTATTATACTTGGAGGGATTTTGTTATTTCTTGAGGACAAGCAATATTATAGAAGGGAGGATTGTAATGTCCCTACTTTGGGACATCATTACATTACAGAGGGTTATGATAACCAGAGTAGCCAGATGGATGTTATAGCAATTACAAAGATGATTGAAGGGTATTTTGGGGTCCAGATTGCATCGTTCATCCTATTTCATCAGTATGATCCATTTCGCACAGGTGGGCTTTGGTTTCGTTACATTCCGACAATTTTCATGATTTTGAGTATTTTGAGCTATAAGTCAATTAAATTCAATGAAGAGGTCTTTTTGGGAACAATACTTGGAGGAAACTCTTAGTGTAATATCTCATTAGAATCGAGAGGAGAAACACTACAGGATCATATGGTGAGAAGTGACTTTCAGTGGCCAGGGAAGCCACAAGGAGAGATAAGGCACTTTTTAGAGGTAAAAAGGTTAATTAATTAATTAAAGTGATTTAATTAATTAATTAAATATTAATAAAAGGAAAGTCACTTTCGAGGGACAAGGTGAGCAGGAAGTATAAATAAGAGGCAAGGGCCTCTATTCATTCATTCATGTATGTTTATCAGTTTGATATATGGCTTCTAGCTAGAGAGCCCATACCTTGGGGGTTTTGAGGGTTTTGACTTAACAAACCCTAGAGGACGATTCAGTGGTGAAAGATTCCACCTAGCTTGTCCAAAGATTGGTCTCGGATATGCAATAATCTCCCACACCATTCTAGTTCAGATCTACATCAGTGCAGGAGGGTTCTACACCAGCCATAGGCACAGGAAGAGAAGGAGGGAGCACCATTGGGGGTTTCCAGCAAGGGGGGCGCACCATTCAGTGAAGGAAGGTTCGTTGTAAGAGTTTGATGGGGCTCTTAAAGATTTGAGCATCTTGGTTTTACTTGTAGGGCCTTATCCATGATTTCTAGTGCCTCTTGAGAGAGTTTTATGGTTCAGATTATTTCTTAGAGCATTGGGACAAATTGGAGAGAAGGAGGGCATTTTTGAGATTCAGATCTATTCAGTTTGGAGGGGTTATACTTTAGATATGACCATGAGACTTCACCTAGTGACTTGAAATGTCTCGATCTATCTTTCTAGGAAGTTTCAAGGCATTTGGAGGCCTCCTTCATCAGGACCGAAATTGTAGGGTTTGACAGTTTCAGGGGGGCGCAACTCAATTGGAGGATTTAGCATTTGGAGGAGTTTCCCTTGGTATTTCGGTTTGATATTTCACAAGGGGATTCTACTCATCCTGATCTACAATTCGACATATTCAACATAGAATTTGGAGTTCTTTGACAGTAGGGCCGAATTATTGAGGGTCTTCAAGGTTTCAGCAGGGCGTGGCATCTTCCATCTTGGGGGTTGACACTTCAGACAACCCAGATCTTTCTTGTATTGGTATTCATGGTATATTCAACCTTTGGAGGCTTATTGTAGTCTTATTTTTTGGAGAATTTTGTAGAATCTTCTATCTTCTATCTTGGAGCCATATGATGAGCATTCCAGATCGACATCTTCATTGTAGCAGGTTCTATTATTATGAATAAAATCAAATCTGAAGTGTTTTGTCTTGTCTATCTTGCCTATGGTTGAGCTATGTTCCATTACTATATCTTCTTTTTTATTTCTGCAAACACACATATAAACCATCAGTTAACCCTAAGCGCAACCTAAAGGATCACTATAAGCAAAGTGTTTGACGAAATACCACAACCAGAAAAAGTTTAAAAAGACACCCAAAATCGTGATTTTCCTTGCATCTTGGCTTGGGAACATTACATGTGTTTCTTTCTTGATCTTCCCCTATAGCTTGTGACCCGAGCTCTCAACCTACTCAAAATCCCATCCTTTTCTTTCTCCTCCTTGGGTTACCACTCGAACATTGAATTCATCATATTTCTTCTTATTTCTGCGCAGATCTGCATACACCATATTGCAATGCGTCTTATTTTATTCCCACTTCTTCACTAAGGTAGTGCATTCCTTTGTGACATGTTTGGGACTGTATCTTTATGCACAAAGCATGCGTGGTTTGGTACAAAACCTTGATACATGACTAATTTCTCCACAATTAAAACAAGTGGGGGTTCTTCCCCCTCCTCCACAATATCCTCTGTCATGACCACTCCCATGTCCACCTCTGGTACCTCCTTCGTATCCTCCTCTCTCATCACTACTATGATCACCACCCTTATGTTATTCCTTTACCTGGAATGCATCGTGGATATTGTCTTGCATTAGTTGGAGTGACTAACATTTATTGACATCATGTCCCATGGATTTACATAACTCACATAATGGAGTATGATGCATATTTTCATACTTGTGGAAAGTTGGGAAGGGAGCTGGTACATGGTGCCATTTTCGGCATATCTCACACCATTATATCTATCCAGTTGGGAATGGTCTTGGTGCACTTGTCGCCACATAATTCAGAAGTACAGGGCATTGGTCCCTACGATGCCCCTCAAAGCGACATGTGGTACACCATATGTTATCACGCACGACTTTTGTCTTCTCTATATCTTGCAACTGTATTGTTGGTTTGGCCATTTGCTACTGCACCTACACCAATCCCATTGATGTCTCTTCCCCTCCTGGTGTAGCTTCTAGATGCATTGCAATTTCTACCGCCTCTACCTAAGTCGTCACCTTCTATTGTGTGAGTGGGACTAGGATATGGGGAAGAAACTCACAATAAACCACCCTCTATGCCACACGTATTGAATATGAAACATTATCCTATTCAATGAAATCTTAAACTGTTGGTCATAATCCCACATGTTTTCTCCTTGTTTTTGCTTAATCTCCTTGATCTAGGTAATAAACTGAGATTCAGACTTAGGATTTTGAAATTTCTTTAGTAAATCCCTCTTGATCTTCATCAAAGACCTTTTTTATCATGTTGTCTCAATGGCCTTGTACTTCATGTACCATGTCAAGGCTCTGTCCCTAAATGTGGTTTCCAACTGCGTGATCTTTGCTACTTTTCCTGTGACCCTCTTCACTTGTCACTTCTCTTATATCTTCTTCTACTCTTTCTCCTACTCCAATCGCTTCATTATCTATTATTCTTTCTTCTTGATTACAAATTTGAAAGAAGCATGGTTCAAAGGGGAGATGAGTCCATCTCCTTCTAACATTTCTTGTGAGGGAACCTAGAGAGTTTCCTACTTGCAGCCACACAAGAGCATCTACAATCACCAATTTTCTCCACCACCACTAGGGGATCCTCCACCTTCCTTCCTTTCTCTTGCACCTCTACTTTGTGCCTCATCTTCCTCCGAGGTTTCGACACTCCATCACAGCCAAGGGGTTAAAAATTCATCACCTGGGCCCCTGGGATTACTACTACTACTACTATCGGTATCCCCACTAGACACCCTACGCTCGACACTGCACCTCTTCACAAGCCTATATTCACCTATTCTCCACTCAGGAACAACACATTATTCCACACTTCCTCCTGGTGTGGTCTCTTTTTTCTTCATCCCAAGCCTAACCCTCGGTTTCACACCCCTTTCTATATGTTTTCCACCTCTCTACTTCACTTTCCTTTCGAGCTCAAGTCTTCTTGTGTATCTCTTGGATCTCTCTCTCTCTCTCCTCTTGTCTTCTGGGTCCATCTCATTCCTCATCTCATTTCAACAATTTATGGGTCCTCCTCAATGGATCCATCTCCTCTCTCATGTTACCCTGTCTTTACAACCCCCTCAGTGCTAGGGGAGTTTACTCAACCATTTTGTCGAGATCCATGCGAATCAACCCTTTCTCCACGAACAATTTATTTATCCATAGTGGAATCTCTTCTAGCATTCATTTTCTCAGACCTTCCATGAACTTTCTTTCAGCCTCACTGAAAGAATCAATGTACTCCACAAAACATTCAATGATATAGCCCTCTTTACTCAAGAAAACCAGAAATCAATGGCTCAAGGCCTCTTATTGTCCAACGCATTTAGTCTATCAAGTGTGAATTGATCCCAAACCACTAGTTCTAAAGGAAACAAGGAATAATTGGTAGAAGTTTTCCTTTTGATCCATTCATACAACAAACAAGGGAATTCCACAAAGAACGTCTCATGCATATCAATTTAAAGATACTTATCTTTCCTTCTCTTCACATTCACTCTCAACCCTTGATTTTCTCGGAGGGAGAACTCATGGTCCTTTGCATTTAGATAGCCTTGAATTTCCATTCTCTCTGTTTGCTCTTCTCTTTTGGGTCCATCCCATTCCTCACCTCATTTTAACAATGTATGGATCCTCCTCAATGGATCCATCTCCTCTCCCATTTTCCCCTATCTTTGAAACACCTTTAGTCTATCAAGTGTGATTTGATCCCAAACCAATGGTTCTAAAGGCCACAAGTAAAAAATGGTAGTAGTTTTCCTTTTCATCCATTCATACAACAAACAAGGGAATTCCACAAAGAACGTCTCATGCATATCAGTGTAAATATACTTATATTTTCATCTCTTCACATTCACTCTCATACCCTGATTTTTTCTCAGGGAAAACTCATGCTCCTTTTCATTTATCCAGTATTGAATTTCCTTCTGAAATGGATACCACCTCATCTCGTGGCTTCATCCTCTAGTACAATATTTTCAGGTCCCGACAATGGAACCATTTGTTAGTTTGTTTCATGCTTGCATGTGTCTTTCTTAACACTGGGGAGTTTAGACCCAGGGTTCATCCAGACTTGACCAATAAAAACCCCAAAGCATCGACATATCAATCTTCAACCAAGGCCAAAGAAAGTCTTACCCGAGACACAATGAGGATCACATAGACCATCTGGTATTGTGACCAAGATGAAGGACTAAATACATCGTGATCCATCTGGGATAACATTCATGCACTCCATTAACAACACTTTACTATTATCAATATGTAAAACAGTACACACACATATCCAATTAACACATAAGTGACACAAGATAGATAAAAATTGTCATGGCTTTATTATTCCTTCCATTCTATTGAACACAAGCATACATTGAGAAAACTATATTCAACAACAACAATGTCTCATGTATTCTTTAGATAATTATCCATAGTTACAACCTATTGTGCCATGTGCATCCTTTTAGACCTCAGACATATGAAAAACTCAGACTTATATTCAGAGGAATTACAACATTACCATACTACAAAGGCTTAGAGCGAGCTCGAAACATAAAAAAAAACAACTCAATGAATCATGTAGGCGAGTGTCTAACTCTCTCACCATCTAACTCTATTTATGATGTTGTTGCTTCCTTCTATAACTTTCTCTACTCAGGAACTCTATCTCTTTATGCTCTTCTCCACTTGCTCTAATGATAAACTACCTCAGATGTTTTTTGCACTTGCCTACAGTCCACATAGCCTTCTGGAATCGGGGCAATCTTAACTGCATTTCCAGCTCCACATTCCCTTAAGCTGCTAGCAATAATCATTCGAGAATATTTCTCGATGATTCCTTTCTTGATTCTGATGCGTGTCTTCTTGATTTCCAACACAACTAAAAAAACATGGGCCAGTGCGCACTTCGTAGACTTCAGGCTTGGCATGCAATATAAAATCTTGGTTTGGCACACACTTCTTGTCATTCTTCATGCATTAGCTTAGTCACATGCAAAACTAGAATGGGTGCGCACAAAACTTGAAATGAGCATGCACAAATTTGTTTGTGCATGCGCGTGAGATTAACCCAAAAATTTGGGTCCCAACAATATACATCATCAAATCTAAGGATGCAGTGTTTGGAATGTTCTAGGAATTCAAATATCTTTGGAAAATCAAGGCATCGACTAGATCAAGTGTCTTTGGACTAATGGAGGAGATGAATATATTAGCATGTCTTTCTAGTCAATTCTCATATGCCATGGCATCTCTTGGTAGAGAATTTTTCCTTACACTTCACATCAAAATGGAGTATTAGAATGGAAGAATGGGGCTACCACAAAGATGGCTCATTGCATGCTTCACTCCAAGAAAATGAAGATTTTATTTTGGGGAGACGTAGTTGTTTGCACAACCCATGTCATCAATAGAACACCTAATTGTTTTGTCACAAGTATGACTCCTTACAAGAAATGATATGGCAACAAAAATTCCATTTCACATTTCATTTTTTTTTATTTAGTGCTTGGGCCCATGCTCTTAAGGAAAAGTGAAACAATTGGCATCTCCAAGCTCCTACTATACTTTTGTTGGCTACAATGAAACTTTTCAGGGATATCACCTTTATGATTGTAGGGTCATATAATTATCATCTTTTTATATCCTCTTTTCCCTATTTTTTATTCATTTTCACTTACCTAAGACCCTGTATTAGTCCATTTTAGTGCTTATGTGCAAGATTTATGCTCATAGTGTTTCCATTGAATTTCTTAATATTTCAATGAATTATGATTAACATTAGGAAGAATTGGTGTATTTTGTATTTTTTTTGAATAGTAACTGAATTTGGGAATTGGCATAGATCCATGTCTTGCAGATGTGGGACTCAACCACCACCACAATGGAAACATATTCAAAGATGAATTGTGATTTTAATTATGGGTGATGGAATTTTATAAACCCACTTGTATAAATCCATTATTCTACATTTCTATATGTTCCAAATTAATTTGGGTAGCTACAATTCATTTGTCGGCTATTTCAAATTATGATTTTGATTGATTGAAGATAAAAAGGGAAAATTGTTGTACATATTTGATTCTCTACAAGATTTGAAAATCTCCATGGAATATATTATGGATCTAAGAAGTCAAACATTATTAAAATCTATTTGGGATGTGTTTTGACCAAGTTGTTATAACCTACATCTCCAAATTTGAATTTGACATTCAAAGGCATCCTAATTTTGATGGGAGTTAGAAAGGATCAATAAAACCATTTGCTATGTTGGAAATCAATTGTAACCATTGTGGATTCATTAAATCCTCAAGTGGATTTGATTAGATATTTTCTATTTTTGGTTTCAAGCAAGTTCATGTATAAAAGAGAGTGCCTTCTCCATTCTATGGGGAGGACTCTTAGAGCACATGTCCAATTTATGATGAAATAAGTCATATTCATGAGATCTTATTTTAATTGTAGTTTTATAATATATGTAATGTGTAATTAGATTAATGTGTTTATGTTGTAGATTAGCATCTGCACTGTTTTCTATGACAGCGAGAGCCAATGACTAGAAGATAGAGCATTGTTTAGTGTAGGATGTCTTTTATTTCCATTTGTTTACGATCTGCAAGGGTGCTTTAAATTGAATTGTTTTAATTATACAAGTGTGATTTCATTTTTGCAATAGCTTTTCAAATCATAGATTAATTTTAGCAAATATTGGCAACAACAAGAGCTATGATTTATGGGAAGAATAAATGCCTAAATCATGCCAAGAGATAACCTGGTGACAACGGGGTCCTATTAGCTTAATTGGTGTCATGTACATAAATATTTTCCAAGAGTGATTGAGATCATTTTGAGTAATTCCGATAGGTTAAATATCTTCCATCGCTTTGATTCTGTGTTTATATGCTCTACAAATTACATAGCCTCTATAGCTTTGATTCTCTGCTTATTCACTCAAGACACTACATAGCCTCTATAGATTTGATTCTGGATTAGCTTATTTCTAATTAATTTTTATTGTTTGGATTTCATAATTGAAAAAGGTACATAGCTCTAAGCTTTGATTCATTAATTGATTGGTTGTCAAACAGAGGACATGGTTGTGTTCTTTTGATTCCCTGTTGGTTGATGCTGCAATTTTTTTTCCTTAGAAGCATATTAGACAAACTAATGCAAGATAAGAACTTGTATCATGCACATAAAATGCACGACATCTCACAAGCATTTGGACCCTAGGTTGACAATTAATGTATGAACTCTTTAATTACTAAGGTAATTAATTAACCCAACATTTTGGCACTGTTGTTGGGGAGGTGTCAAAGGTGAAATAATATTTATTGTTTTGATTTTAGTTGCCACATGGTATTGTGGACCTTTGAGATATGATCATCAATTGAACTCTCTAATGGGTCCCATACGCAGTGTTTACATTTTTTAAAATTAAAAGCATGAATATAAGTTCTTTGAATACGAGGAAACATGAATGGTAAGGCGAGATGTAAGATCCCAAGCATTCACTACGAAGATTTCATAGTGAGTTCCTACTCCATTATATTCAAAACATGTAGTTTTCATGACTTAAATTAGAATAATCTTTGGGTGCAGTAAGAGCCACCCATACTACTAATATTTCTTTTACAGGAAGCTTGGTAAGAGGAAGAAGACTTGGTGAATGAAGATTCCATAAAAGAGGGAGCAAGGGGGTGTAAAAGCCTTCAAGCTTGCATCTATATTGATTATCAAGGTATGTAGTTAATTTTTATTATTTTTGTAGAGTTTTTAATTGTTGTGAATATATTACATTAAAAACAACACACCCACAAAAATACAAAGATCATATTTCAAGAGTCATATCATTTTTAGGAGTCGCAACAGTTGTTGCAACACATTGTGTAAGTCAATATAGGCACTAGATGCTTGAAATTTTTGGTATGTGGATATATTACATTGAAAATTGTATGCTTACACCTATTTGAATCATCAACTAGGAGAAATCTCTTTTTTATCACATGCTTGTAGCATTTTGGCTAAATGACTACACTAGAAACATAATCAGGACAATCCTATTTTAGGATATCATATGGGAATTTTTTAAAAACTTATTTATATCCAAAATATCCCTTAAAATATAGTTTCTAACCCAATTTGAATCATTCAATTCAGATCTAAAATGAAAAATTTATGACCAAAACATTGGCTGGATGTGGAGTAGGCAGCTTAGGAACATAGTTGGGATAGCCAATGTTTGGATGCCTAAATGGATAGATATTTCAAACCTATTTCTAAGGTATATAATCCTATGAATACAATTTACAATTCAATTTGAATCACTCAATTTTTATGTGATACAAGAAATTAATACCCAAAACACTAACTTCCTATCCTAAATCTGCATTCCTAAAACTTTGTTTCCTATATCGTCCCTTAGCATATTTGAAAAAACAATTTTTATTGTCTTCAAAAAAAAATTATATTGGAAATAAACGCATGAATATGATTTCATCTCTAGTTGGAATCACATCAATCCATCATCAAACAAAAAAATTGTAATCAAAATAGTGATTGTTGGTTTATGCGAGAATTTGAAATCAACTCTGTCACACAAGTTGTTCCTAAGTAGATTTGGCATATCATATCATGGAATTTTCAAAACCTATTTATATTGGATATATCCTTATGAATATAATTTCATTTGGATTTAGTATCACTCTAATCGAACATCAAATAAAAAATTTATCAACAGAATAATGCAAGGTAGTCTAGGCTGGTCAATACTCCTCATTAGGTAAAAAATGAATTTATCTTTCCTTGGATCTATTTCACATGAAATATTTGTGAATTTTTTCATATGTATTGATGAAGAAATATCATGCACCTCTCTTCTTCCATGATCTCATGTTTTATTGCAGGTAAGTGATATTTTTTTGCAGGTCTTGGGAGGATCAAGAAGGTCCACCCATGCATGAGTGATTCTTGAAGACAAAATTTCATGCCAAAAGGGCATGCCTTACAAACATTCACTCATACCAAAAATTGTTCCTCCTAAAAACTCAGACCAGCCACAGTCTATAGGGGTTTCCTTGCTTCCCCCATACCTAGGAAGTGTCTCAGCTAAACACAATCACACCACAACTTTTTAATCAAGATTGCAAATGGATCAAGAATGAGACAAATTAATAATTTATTTGAAGAGGAAGTAAAAAATAGTTCTCCGGAAGTCAAATTCCATTTCCACATCACCTTACCCTTGCTACAGACGAAGCCTTTCAGAAGACCTACTATTCATCCTACTCATTTCACTAGTTCCATGGTATGCATGTGCATTTCCTTCTTCTCAATTCAAAATAATTGCATGTTGAAGTTCATGAAGCTCCTTTGTTTATGTTGTTTCTCTTGAAAGTTAATATTTTCCTCATCATATCCTTTAAATAACCACTACTATTAAGTCACAACTTCATCCTCGTCGCTTCCTACTTCCTGCTCCACCCACCCCTAATCCACCCGATAAAGTAATTTGGTTCACTTACAATGCTAGCTACCCTTCCAAGTTTTCATTGATTGAATAAAATTTCCATGAGTTTGTTTCTATCCTGTCACTACTCTTTTCTAGCACACTTCTTTCATGTTCAACATTTAAACAAGGTGCTACAAATATTGTAGTAAGTCTTTATTCTAAATGGCAGTATGTTTCTATTTTTAGTAGTCCTTCATTGATCCACCATTGCTATAGAAGAATAAAAAATAACAAATTTCTAAGGACGATATTGGCGCTATTGCACAAGAACCATTATCGATAACCCATGTGGTTGTCACGCAAGAACCAACTACCCGAGATTCTATTACTAAAGAAGCTTGCAATGGAGAATAAATAGGTGTTTCCACACAAGAAAAAACACCTACAAGCCCAGGTTTTCCACACAAGAACCAACCTTAGAAGGCCCTATTGTTTATGCACAAGAACCAACAATAGAGAAATCAGTCAAAGAATTTTTCAAGGAGGAAAGGACTATTTCTCCACAAAAACCTGTGACAAAAATTTTTTTGTCGAATTAGTCTATCACCAAAAAGCTCCCCCGTAGAGCTATTAGAACCTGGAAAATACTTTACACACATGATTTCTCTTTTCCATGGGAACTTATGAAGACCTTGCTACAAAATACCATACACTTGCTGCAAATTTCAGAACATTCTTAGGTAGGTACATGTATTCTTCTTCTTCCTAATTGTTTATCAGATTCATTTGAATACTTTATAATTGTATTTGGAAAACACTTCAGCCTATTTTCTTTGTTTTTTTTTCCTCCTTCCTTTCCATTTTCTATTTTTCCAATGACAAGGAAAAGAATCCAATTTGGTGGAGAACACCATCACTCTTTCCCACCCATCTCCATCCTTTTTCACACCAAAAATTTAACCTTTTCATTGACATTATCTATATTTACTTCCATAGATTACATCCACCCCAACACCCCCCTAAATATCCAAGCATGAGGAAGATTATAAACTACCCTATTATTGCTCCACAAAAACCCACAATAGAAGGCCTTGTTGCTGCCACACAAGAACCATCAACAAGAGTAAAAGATATATTGTTGTTGATCCACAACAACCAATAATAGAACAAGAAGCAACTGACATGGACAAGACAAGGTAACTATTGGAAGAGAGGAATAGGTTGCCCCAAAATAACCTACAATAGAAGTTGTTGTAGAAGCCATTCCTACATAGGAATATGTTGTCATACAACAGGGAAGAAAACACATTTATAGGTATGACTTCCTTGATTCATGTCCACAGTTCACTAATGTATATATTGGTCCATATCTTCAATGATATTGCGAAGCATTGATATATGATTTGGTTCTTGCATGCTTGATGATGGTTGTGACTTTGGAGTGATCTTATGGTGATTTGTTGACAATGCTTGCTTTGATCATATACTTAATAATATTTTCACATGGATTAGATTAGTGGTGTAGCCCTGATATTGAAAAAGACACCAATTCTCCATTTTCAAACATAGATGCACTTCTACCCAAACCATTATAGTCTCCATTGGTTTTATATGTTCATCATATTGCTTGGGGAGTTAGACATGCCGCTCTTGTTACAAAACAAGGGGGAGTTTTCACCTAGGGAGAGGAGTGTGGAGGTTGGCTTGGTCACAGAATATGCTTAGATGCTTGGCAACAACAACTTGTACCAACTTATGTGCCAACTCTCATAGATTATAACTTATAGTAAATTGCATGTGGCCATAGTCTTATTGTAGGCTTGACGACATCAAGTCAGGTTTATACCATGGGAATTATTGTTTATGGTCAGCTTGGCAGACCCAAATATGATAACAAGATGTTGTGTCTAGCAGAAGGAATGTTGAGCATGTAGGCTATCAAAATCCCTATATATATTTTTTAGTTGAAGAAGCAACAACCACCGAAGAAATCTTGTTGGTCTACTGCAAACCTATGGAACTCTACAACATTCTTCAACATCGAGATTTAAGACATCCCTTATTTATTCAATGATATTTGTAGTGAAAAATAAAAGAAAAAAGGCAAATTCATATCAATATGACCGCCAATTTCTTGGGCTTTGTCAACATTGAAGGGTAAAGGAAAAACATTTGGTCATTGTGTGTATTGGTGTCAAGTCAAATTAATTCTTCGGAGGATTCTGTTATCTATTACTCAAGTCACACATGCTTACTCAAAGTGCTAACTCAACCAGGGTTTAGTGAGCAATCAATCCACCGTTAGTTTTATTTTACCTGAGATTGCAAATATTTCAGAGGATGTAGCTACTGATAATATTACAATTTTATTCATTCATTGTGTGGATCCTATGAATGTTTGCAATGGGAAGGACTTGCAATTATGCTCATTAGTGAACTACAGTGGGAAAGTTATGTAGGGAAAAATTGATATGGGTTCTCTTTATAGTTCCTGGGAGAGGTATTTATGTTTGAAATTGGGGCACATAGCTAATATGATTTCTATTGTGGAATTACATGGTAGCATCCATGAGCATGTTTTTTTTTGGATAATGGTAGTCACCATCTGATATTCAATGCACCCAATAACTTAAATAATTTGACCTTGGTGATGCGATTACAAGGGATATCTCATCCCAAGAGAGAAGTCCTCAATAATTCTTATTCCTCCAATGACATTCCTTCATCATTGTTGTCCCATATTATTTGATTAAGGGATGGAAATGTGATTTTCAATTACAAATATTATAATAATACATTGCAGAAGGCATAATTTATTGAAGATTTCTCTTGCCCCTTTTGTTTGGTCCATTGTTCCAGTTTCATGAGGTTAAGACGACATTTGACTTCTTTCCATGAGTTATTCAACTTTGAATTCTGGGTAACTGAAAAATACTAGGCAGTAAATGTCTAGGTCAAGAATGTGATTCAGATATATGAGAAACCTCATAAATTCTGTTGGAAAATGGAGGCATGAATTTATGGATGATGTTGTCATTACTGGCGTTACTACTTACAACCTATACATTGGAAACATTATGGATTCGGATGGAAATGAAGATCGAATTAAAACATTATGTTTCTGCTCAATATCTAATCTGATTGGCAGAGACGTGGGGTCATGACTCATTTGGTCCTCTCTATCTCTCAATTTATGGGTTGAAAGAAGTATTGCATGCATATATTTTTCTCCTCTATCAAAATCAACACCAAACCTCAAATTACAGATTGAAGGCGTCAACCTATGGGTATTGTTTATCTCCCCCTTCCATTAAAATAGAAAATAAATCTATGTTCACGGGTTATACATAGAGAGCAAAGTTTTCAACATTTTTTATGGTTATATGAAGAATGAAAATCATGTATAATTATTGATTGTATTATGTTGAATTTAAGAGTAGAAAGTAGCGAAAAAAAACCTCCATATAATCTTTGTTGAAAGAGAATTCCCATGCATCATTTTTGTATCGAAAAGCAAGATCTGGTCATAGATAAAATTGCAGACCTGTAGGGTTTCAATAATTAGAACCGTCCATACAAATTCATTGTTTTATGTTTAAGGCATCAATATTTATGAAGATAATTGAGTTTTATCTCTAGTTTCTATACATTCAAGAAGTTTGTGAATGAAATATCAGTTAACATTAGAGTAATTTGATCCTACCTCTAATTTTGGTGCTTCCATTAATTTTCCAAATGAGTAAGTTTTCCAACCACTATGATCATCAATGATATGAAGTGGGGATGTTGGTACCACTTTCCCTTGCTCGACAAATTTATCTATATCCACTTCAATTTGTTTCTAGTAGCAAACACAATCCTAAAATGTTTTGAATTGAAGTACAACACTGCATGAGGACATGCTCTATATTTCGTTTGGGGGAGACGAGAGACATTGGATGACTCAAGGATGCCATGTTGTTGCTACACAAGAACCAGTAGCAGGGAATGAAGCAGAAATTTGGCAATGGAGCATTTTTATGACAGCCTCAAAATGAAAAAAAAACATAAAATGATTTGAGGATATCTTGTAATCCATGAAAGGGTTATTCACGAAGTTTG
Source organism: Picea glauca (assembly GCA_000966675.3). NCBI lineage: Eukaryota > Viridiplantae > Streptophyta > Pinopsida > Pinales > Pinaceae > Picea > Picea glauca. Next base: position 203,601 of record JZKD02S1002938.1, read on the forward strand.
AAGGAGAGAAGCATCAAATTTTGATAAACAAACCCACAAAATTTAATTTCTCCAAAACCTAGTTTGTACTTATGAATAATTGACCATTTTTTGAATTCGTTGAAGACTTGTTGTGGATCACTGTGACACTTTTGTTGCGGATGCTGCATAACACCTATAGAAAACATTTGCTTATATATTGATATCCTTGAACTAGATCGTCATGATTTGTGGTGGATAGAGGCATTAAATTGGGATAAATAGACCCACCGAAATATCCTCAATCTAGATTATTGTTTGTAGGAAAAGGAAAAATTTCAAGTCTGCTGCAGAATCCTGTGCAAATTTGTTGTGGAAGCTGCAAAACCCTATGCAATTTTTTTGTGGAAGTTGTAGAACTTTGTGTAGATTTGTTGTGGAAGTTGCATAACCCTATACAGTTTGTTGCAAAACCATCAAAATGCTACTCTTAAGGATGTAATGTCTATGGGAATAGAACATAATATTTAAGGTGACCATGGTTGCGAAGTTGTAAGTTGGATCACTTGTTTTTTTGTTCATGATTGGCTAATGAAATGATGACATGTGTCTCAAGGTCTCATCAATAAGAAATGAAAAATTTAAAGAAAAAAAGATAGCCAGTATTCAAATTGATTTCAAGGTGCTAGTGGGAAAGAATTGATGTATCTTATCATCATGGTCATCAGTTGAAAAAGCAAAGAGAAATTGGCAATGGTCTTGGTTACTGTGCATTAAAAAAATGGAAGCAACATTCAATATGTGTCCTTGCAACTTGATTGACATAGGAGTATAGGGTTGTATGAGCTCATGCAACACATTCAGTTTGAGGGATATGTAGGACCATATAATTGTCATCTTTTTATATCCTCTTTTCCCTATTTTTTATACTTTTTTGCTTACCTATGACCTTGTATTATTCCATTTTAATGCTTATGTTCAAGATTTATGCTCATAGTGTTTTCATTGCATTTCTTAGTATTTTGATGAATTATGGTTAACATTAGGAAGAATTAGTGTATTTTGTATTTACTTGTGAACACTGACTCAATTTGGGAATTGTTGTAGATCCATGTCTTGCAGATGAGGAATCAACCACCACCGCCCTAGAAAGATATTCAAAGATGAATTGTGATTTTAATTATGGGTGATGGAATTTTATAAAGCCACTTGTATAAATCTATTACTATACATTTTTATATGTTCCAAATTAATTTGGGTAGCTAAAATTCATTTATCGGTTATTTCAAATTATGATTTTAATTGTTTGGAGATAAAGAGGGAAAATTGTTGTGCATATTTGATTATCTACAAGATTTGAAGATCTTCATGGAGTATATTATGGATCTAAGAATTCAAACACTATTAGAAGCTATTTAGTATTTGTTTTGACCAAGTTGTTATAACCCATATCTCCAAATTTGAATTTGGCATTCAAAGGAATCCTACTTTTGATGGGAGTTAGCAAGGATCAAGGAAACCATTTTCTATGTTGGAAATCAATTGTAACCAATGTGGATTTATTAAATCCCCAAGTGGGTTTGATTAGATTTTTGTTATTTTTGGTTTCAAGCAAGTTCATGTATAAAAGAGAATGTCTTCTCCATTCTATGGGGAGGACTCTTAGAGCACATGCCCAATTATCATGGAAAAAATCATATTTCATGAGATATTGTTTTAATTGTTGTTTTATAATTTATGTAATGTGTAATTAGATTAATTTGTTTATGTTGTAGATTAGCATATGCACTCTTTTCTACAACAGGAAGGGACCATGAATGGAAGACAGAGAATCGTTTAGTGTAGGATGTATTTTATTTCCATTTGTTTACTTTCCACAAGACTTCTTTAAAATGAATTGTTTTAATTATGCAAGTGTTTTAATTTCTGCAATGGCATTTCAATTCAAAGATTAGTTTTAGAAAATCTTGCCAACAAAAGGAGATATAATTTATGGGAAGAGTAAGTGCCTATATCATGCCAAGAGATAACTTTGTGACAATAGGGTCCCAGTGGCCTTATCAGTGTTCAAGGTACATAAACATTTTTCAAGAGTTATTGAGCTAGTTTTGTGTAAGTTTGATAGATTACATAGCTTCCATCGCTTTGATTCTCTGTTTATGGACTCTACAGATTACATAGAATATATAGCTTTGATTCTCTTCTTATGTCCTCAATCAACTACATAGCCTCTATAGCTTTGATTTATGATTAGCTTATTTCTAATTATTTTTTATTGTTTGGGTTTCATAATTGAAGAAGATACATAATTGTAAGCTTTGATTCATTGATTGATTGGTTTCCAGACAGAGGACATAGTTATGTTCTTTTGATTCCCTATTGGTTGATGCTACAATTTCCTTAAATCTTAGAAGCATATTCGACAAACTGATGCAAGATAAGAACTTGTAGCCTGCACATACACTGCACGACATCTCACAAGCATTTGAGCCTCGGGTTGACAATTAATGTATGAACTCTTTAATTACTAAGGTAATTAATTATCCCAATGATTATCTCACCACTCATAGATTTGTACCATATTCTACACTGCCATATGATTTAAAATGTATATTTTGCCAAAATTTTGTGAGTTGTCATGGGTGGTTCTAAATGTAAAGTCATTTGCATTTGAGTCATTTTAGTTAAAAATTTGAAGTGGTCATACTTAAAATCTAGTAATCTAAATTTCGGGGGAAAAACCCTTATTACGTCTTTGTATGATGCAATTCTTATTTTCTCCATACAAATTTGTTTACCTTATTCTAAACATTTAAGTGCTTACATTTAAAAAATTGTAATGCACATTTTGCCTAAATAATTACCTATATGTTGAATGATTATATTTTTATATTTTTGTGTATTTATGTTTATGTTATTGATTTACGCCTTTATATCATGCCATTCTTTTTTTCCCCATAAAATTGTGTTTAACTTATTATAAAATTTTAAGTGTTTAGATTTATAAAATTATAAGGCATATTATGTCTATATAATTGCTTATATTTTGAATATTTATATCTTATGAAGCAAGCAAGGGCTTGCTTGTATTATATTGTTCAAGTGAAAATCCTAGGGGAAATTGTAGTGCAAGGTTTTTTGTATAGAATAAATAATGACATTGAACTCTAAAAGAGGCAACGTGTTGGTACCAATAGTCGACTATCAACATTATGTGACCAGAAGCTTGACATAATGATAAATGATGAGAGTGATTTCGAATTTCAGCAAGCAAAGTATCTTAGAGGTAATAAGACTAGAGGATTCAATGATGTGGCTATTGTCGATGTTGTTATGCTTTTGCCTCTATTTTCTATGTTATTTGACAAGGATTCAGAGGAAATGTGGAGGTCGATCATCCTTTTGTAGTTCACTTGCATTCCAATGTTCTAAAAGAATCTAGGTATTTTTTTGCTCTTCTATTAGATAGATGATTGGCATCTGTGGATAAGAAATTGGAGAAGCCATTGTCGATACATTTGAATATGCCTATCTCGAGAAGGACATAATCGTATTTTACAATTTTGTAGTTGGTCTATTCCAAAGATTTTGTTGGAATTATCAGTGATGTTTCTAATGCATTATCTACTCTCCCTGTTGCTTCATAACTTTTGTGTGATGAATGTATCAGTTATTTAGTTTAGTTCTTAAGATCACAAATAATGAGTCTTAATTTTATAGGAATTGACTGATATTTTAGTTTACCAGGGTTATCAACTTTGATTGCATTGTGTATAGATATGGGGCGATATGATATGAATATTCTATAGTAAGCATTGTTGTTGCAAACAGGAACTCCTTGAATACATTTTGAAGTAAAGGTTTGTGGGGTTTGTAAAAAATTATACTTTGCTCAAACATGTTTCCTTGTATTTGATACCCAATTTGTTAGATTCTATAATTGATGTGATCCAGGTGGATCTTGATGGCCATCCACCTTTTCCACTGAATCAACATTTTTAATCTTGTGGTTTTGATAAACCATGATATTCACCCTTTTGATGGGGAATGCAATGTAATGCCATCTCCATTTGTTCATTATAGACACGATGTAATGATTTCCTAGTGGTCTTATGTACATGCCTATAGCATAGTGTTAATGCACCAACTCCCACTAGAACTCCACAGTTAAGCACGCTCGGGATAGAGTAGTACTGGGATGAGTGATCGCTTGGGAATTCATAGTGTTTTACATGCCTATGGAATTTTATAAACTTAGACCAATTTATCCCACATGCATCATGGGAATTATTATCCTCTCACTCTCTCATATATAATTGAGGTGAAGGAGGCCCTTTAAGTATGCAATAGAGTGTGATGTAAAACTTGTTGCAAATGAAGCATAGCCAACATCTCTTTCTCTTCAGAGATAAGCTATCCCATTCTGCTAGTACGTTTTCTACTATGTTTTCATATCTTATTCATTAATAGAAGTTGGGTTTCACCGTATTCCTATGTTTCTGCAATATCTCTTCCTTGATTTCATTCTCAACAAAATATATATCAGTGGTATCAGAGTAGACTTATCCTTATCATTTCTCATAGCATGTCCCCGATGAGGTCATGGTATATAAAGTTTGGTCTCGAGCTATTTTCTCTTGAGGACAACCACTCTCGCCAGCCCAAGCAACCTCTCATGGTGAAATAAAAGAGAGATGACAAAGAAGGATATCCTTTCAAGACATTTTTTGAGGAATCCCTTGTGCGATAGAGGAATGATATGATGGAAAACTTTGCTCAGATACTTCAACAACTACCGATGGCGGTCAAGGAATCTTTGAAAAGAAACCATTTCGAAGGTGTGGCACCCTTCAAGGTACAAGACAATTTTGATATCCCCTTATTTGAAGGCCAAATAGATACAGATGCTCTAGAAAAACTGTTGAATCTACTAGACGATTATTAATTTGTCCAAGTTTTTTCCGAGAGCGAAAATATCAGCTTCACACTCCTTAAATCCCTTCCCTGTGTCAGAGCTTGGTGGGAAGGTTACTAGGAGAGATACACCGTGAATGAATATATGTCATTTAGGAGATAAACCACATGGGTGGCCTTTGTATATTCCCTCAAGGAGGAGTTCTATCCCATCAAAAAATATGATAACCAATACATGAGATGGATGACTCTGTGTCAGAAAAGAGACCAGAAGGTTTCGGAGTACACTAACATATTTCATACCTTGTGCTCAAAGCTGGGTATCAAAGACTCCGAGAAACACCTAGACTTGAATTATCACAGTGGTCTACATAGGTACATCCAAACATAGATGGATTTCTTGGACAACTCCTCACTGGGAGCTTCTTATCGATATCCAGTCAAAATTGAGCAGAAAATCAAGCAACAGAGTAAGCAGGAGTTCATGTTTGAAAATATGCCACAACAGAAGCATGGAAAAGGAAACCCTAACTCACAGAACATAGGACCGAGCAAGAAATTCCAACCTCAAGAGAGTCATTCCAAGACGTAGGAAAATAAGGGTAATAAGAAGTCTAAGAAAGACACTGGAAAGTGGTGTGAGTTCCAAAAAATCCCCTGGCACAACACCAATGAATGTCACTTGAAACAACCAGTATTGGTCGAGTTCAAATAAAAAGTGTCAGAACCTGAATCGAACTTTGATTCAAAGAACAATAAAGGGAAAAGGATCATCGATGCAAAAACCAATGCTACCATCACGACTGCAAAAATACATCAAGAAGAACCATAGGAGCTTGAGGAGGGGGAGCGCCTCTTCCACTCGCAAATGTGGGTAAAGAGGACCCCACTTCATTTCATCATTGACAATGGAAGTTGGAATAACCCGATATTAGTTGAGGTTGTCAATAGATTGAAGCTTCCAACGTTGCCACACCCCCAACCATACACCATCAGATGGTTGAGCCAGGGACGAGATGCTTCTGTCAACCAACAATGTTGTCTATCCTATGACATCAATCCCTTAAAGGATGAGATATTTTGTGATGTTTCCCCACTTGAAGTTTGTGATGTTCTTTTAGGACAACCATATATGTGGTAATGCCATGCTATCTATGAGTCTCGGAGCTACAATTTCATTGTTACTCTGGGAGGTCATCACTATAGGGTATCATAAGTAGCTCTAACTACTTCCACTTCATTGATCTCGAAAAAACATTGTTGCATAGTAATCTCTCAAACAACAAAGTTTTCCCTCTTCATGATCCATTCAGACGATGAACTGAAGGTCATTGTGACCACTACAGCCTTGGCCCAAGACCTTTCTATACAACAGAAGTAGGTTGAAAAGATTGTAGAGGAGAATGAAGATATTTTTTCACCTACACGGGTGCCTCTTCACTGCCAAGTCAAGAATTTCATTGACTTGGTGCTCGATTCTCCCTTACCTAATGGTCCAATCTATAAACACTCCCCTCCATGGAATGAGAGTCTTTCATATGTTCAACATATCTCTATTGGTCATGACCCTTTTCAGGCATGCCTTGGGTTCTAACCATTAGCCCCCATTGATATAGCTTTTCATGTTGCATCTTCATCGACAAAGTTCTCCCAAACTCAGACCAAGGAAGAAAATGCAGCTAGATTTGTTAAATGGATCCAAAACCTCCAAAAACAGGTTCATGACATCCTTCAATAGGATAATACTAAGTACAAGTAGGACAACTACTTTAGCAATACAAGGAACTCACCAAGGTTCATATTAAACAAATTTTTTCCCATCTCTCGAAGGAACTTGATTCAAAGGGGGCCATTTATTCCTAAGGGAGGAGGAATGATATAGGTGGATCTTAATGGCCATCCACCTTTTACACTGAGTCAACATTTTCAAGCTTGTGGTTTTGATAAACCATGATATTCACCCTTTTGATGGGGAATGTAATGTAATTCCATCTCCATAAATTACAAACATCATGTAATGATTTCCTAGTGATCTTATGTATAGGCATACAACATAGTGTTAATGCACATTAGAACTCCATAGTTAAGCACGCTTGGGCTATATGTGATGTCCCCATATTCCTAAATAGCCTAGACAGAGGTCACAAAGTAGTCTATACTTTCCCGTAGGCTATAGTCAGTTTACCATTAGGGAAAGAGGAGAAATAAGGAGGATATTCGACCCAAACTTAGGAAAATCCACTTTATCCTAAGACAATGAAGAATTAGATGGAAAAGGGGATCAAAAAGGCTTAAAGAGAAAACCCTAATATGACTTGGGGTAAAGCGCAACTCTCAGTTGGGGTTAAATAACAATTAGGTCATCGGAGGTATTAAAGATGAGATCTGACCTAATTGCTCAGGATGCATATAGAGATTTGGAAATCAGATCCCAGAGGAGGTCAGGCGACTTCATTGGATTGTTTGGTGGTGTTCTGGACAAAACCACTCATTTTGACAAGGTTCGGAGTTGAAAGACACTCCCTAGTCTGCCGAGGAGATCATCCAGATCTTCTATTGCACTTCAGAGTAGGGTCACAGAGCCATCCAGAGCTTGCGTATGTATCCAGGGCATTGTTGAGTTGCAGTGCTGAGGATTGGAGGGCTTTCATCACTAGAGTAGGTTGCATCTACCTAATCTCTCCGACATACTCAGATTATGTCTAGGAGAGATCAGTAGGAGGCAGGGTGCTTCCATTGAGACAGTTTCTTACCTATTCTGATGGCAGAAACCATCAGAGTGACCCCCTACAGCAGCAGTTCAGACGCACTTAGAAATAGATCCATCCGGGGTTTGTGTGGAGTCCGACATAGTGGATTTAGTCTTGCTCAGGAAGGGCGATTTGTGCAGGCACTAGGGCGACCCCTCAGAGATAGATTTCACGCCATTCTGACCATCAGAGCTCCCAGGGTGAGTTTTCCAATGCATGTAGTAGTTGCAGCATTTTTGTGTCTTTTTGTAGTCCAACAGCAGTCATCCAGACATCTTCCACATTTGGAGCATATCATCCGGATCAGGTTCCTTGCTTATTTATTTCAGTTATTAGCATATATTGATGTGTGTATTCCAGTGTCGATCTGACCTATAAGATCCACTGAAGAGTTGTTGTCATTTCCGCATTTCATTATTCTGTCATTACTTTCAGTTAATAAAAGAAGAGCTAAGGATCCTATTGTCCGAGCATTGTGCATGCTTATATGGTTCCATATTATACATAAACATCAGTCAGAAACCCTACATTGCAAACACACCACAATTACAGCAACAAAGACAGTTGCACGGACCCTAGAGATAGCATCCATAGATAGATCCATACTCAGGGATATTTCAGTGGTATCAGAGCTTCCATCCTGCCAGCCTGTGAAGAAGGCATCATAGCCTTATGATTAGAGGTTTAGGAGAGGAGAATACAGAGGGTCGAGGCCACTTAGGAGATAAGTATGTACAACACCATAGAGGTAATCACAGGAATAGGAGAGACCGACACAGGAGGTAGTGTCAGAGCCAAAGCCAGATCACCAGGATCAGATTCCCATCGGCTCTGAGATAGACGCCGAGATAGAGGAGCAGATGGGAGATAGAGAAGAAAACCTACATGACTGGGGGAAGAACGTTGAGATTCCCCAGGATAGCACTCAGGCCATCCTGAATGACCTTGCCAGGGGGCAGAGGGAGATGATGCAGGCCATAGAACAGATGGTCATTAGCACCCAGTTGATACAGAGCAGCATGGGCACTACAGGTGCAGCTGGCGAAGGAGGAGCCAGTGGGTCTAGAGGAAACCCCGCAGGGTCGAGTGGACGACAGTCACCTACTCGCACCTACATCACATCGGGAAGGATTACCAGACCACTCTACCCACAATTCCAGGGTGATGTCCAGACAGTACAGACAGGACAGGGGCAGACAGGATCGTGGGATCCATTTGCAGAGTATCAGAGGGACTACATGGCACTAGGGTCGAATTTCCAAGAGGATATGACACTGATAGAATATTGTACGATTAGGTATCGTAACAGACCTCGAGATGAGCAGAGGGGTAATACACAGGGGTAGAATGTGGAGTTCGTTCGAAAGGTTGGGAAAATCATTATTCCTTCCTTTGATGGATCTACCAAATGCTTGGCACAGGCATGGGTCCAGAAGCTTGACACTTATTTCAAGCTTAACCAAATGACTGAGGAAGAGGCGATCAGTTTCACCACTCTCCATATAGAGGGAGAAGCTCACGAGTGGTGGTACCATGGTTTGGTCACACTGGGCCACAGTCGTATCACTTCCTACCTGGAGTTTACCGAGAGGTTGATGGAGAGATTTGATAGGAGAGATCCTGAGCTCCAGTTCAAATACTTGACTCAGTTGAGACAGACAGGCTCCACAGAGGCATTCATAGCAGAGTTCCAGCGGAAGGCAGTAGCAGTGATAGATATCTTCGAGCAGAGATTGGTGATGCTTTTCACAGAGGGGTTAACCGAGCCACTGAGAGGCTGGGTAAAATCCTTTAAACCCCACACCCTTCAGGATGCCATAATCTGTACCAGAGACATGGGTGAGTCAATGAAGAAGTCCAAATTCTCTAAACCTTTTGTACCACAGAAAGACAGAGACAAAGACCAGAGACCACCACAGAAGGATTGGAGGGGTAGAGAGAGATTATATGATGAGACCAGGAGAGAGTTCATGAGGAAGAAGTTATGCTTCTCATGCAGAGATCCTTGGGTCCCAGGGCACAGGTGCATGGGAAAGGGTCAGATCCACTACATTGAGGTGGAATCCGGTAGTGACAAGGAGGAGGAGGCAGAGGAACACAGTATAGGTACAGAGAGCAGTTCAGGAGATGAGTCAGTACAGGAGCCAGAGCCACCCAGGAAGAAGCCTCCACAGAAGGCAGAGGTTAAACCACAAGGGGGCATAAAACCTCAGAGAGAGGCTAAAGGGGGCACTATTGCTTCCCTTTCATGCATATCGAGGTTCAACACTATCAGGCTTAAGAGCCTCATATAGGGACAACGCATCACAACGTTGGTAGATGGTGGGGCAACCCACAACTTCATAGATTCTTCGTTGGTGGCCTGCCGAGGGTTGCGCACAGAGGAGTTCGAAGGATTCATAGTAGTTGTGGCAGATGGATACACTATGACATGCCTAGATAGGATTCCTCACCTAGAGGTTCAACTAGGTAACTATACCATGACAGACACATTCTATGTGGTAGATATCTTAGACACAGATGCAGTGTTAGGAGTACAGTGGCTCTATACACTTGGAGAGATAGGGTTTAACTACCAGACCTTGACTATGAGCTTCAGAGACAGAGATGGGTCCAGAGTCGTACTGAGGGCATGTCGACAGGAGCACCCAGGGAGGTGTCAGCTAAGAGGATGGAGGATGGCACATGGAGGAGGGCGGTGTCAGCCCTTTTGCTTCTTCAGTAGTGCTGGTACTGAAGAAAGATGGCACATGGAGGATGTGCATTGATTACAGGGTGCTTAATAAAAAGACGATTAAAAATAGGTACCTGATTCCACGGATTGATGAGCTCATGGATGAGTTGCATGGTGTGGTGTTCTTCACGAAGATTGATCTTCGGCCAGGATACCATCAGATTTCTATCAGAGAGAAGTATGTGGAAAAGATAGTGTTCAGGTGTCACTTTGGGCACTTTGAGTTTATGGTCATGCCATTTGGGTTGACCAATGCACCAGCCACATTTCAGTCGTGCATGAATCACATTTTCAAGGGACGGCTGAGGAAACACCTTCTGGTGTTCTTCAATGACATCCTGATTTATAGCAAGACGTGGGAGGAGCATTTGACACACTTAGAGGAGGTCCTAGGCATCATGCAGTCACAGTCACTTTATGCCAAGGAATCCAAGTGTGAGTTTGGGATGAGGGAGTTGTTGTACTTGGGGCACATCATCAGTGAGAAGGGAGTGCAGGTACACCAGGAGAAGATCTGGGCCATTCTGGATTGGCCAACACCCAAGAACCTCATGGAGCTGAGAGGATTCTTTAGGATATGCAGCTGCTACATGGGTTTCGTCAGAGGTTTTTCATAGCTGGGGGCACCACTCACCGATCTGACAAAGAAAGGTGCATTTCAGTGGATAGACGAGGCACAACAAACATTCGAGAAAATGAAGGAGGTAATGAGCACATGTCTTGTTCTAGCCCTTCCATATTTTTTGAGACCCTTTGTATTAGAGTGCGACGCATCAGGGGTTGGCATTGGGGCAGTGTTGATGTAGGGGGGGCATCCCATTGTATTTGAGAGCAGGAAACTCAATGAAGCCGAAAGGATTTACCCCATTTATGACAAGGAAATGTTGGCTATCATGCATGCCTTAGCCAAATTCAAATAGTACCTAGTAGGCAGCAGGTTTATAGTGAATATTGATCACAACAGTCTTAAGTATTTCCTGGATCATAAGGACCTCAGTGAGAGGCAACAAAAGTGGGTCTCAAAGATCCAAGCGTATGACTTTGATATAGAGTATGTCAAAGGTAAAAGGAATGTTGTGGTAGATGCCCTATCCAGGAGGCCAACAGGATGCTCTATGATGGACATATGTACAAATTGGAAGGCACACTTGTTGGTTGAGTATTCCGAAAACAAGTTGGTCTGCGAGATCATGGACGGACAGGTAGTGGATGACAGGTATAGAGTTCTTGATGATGTCATGTTTTATAAAGATTGGATATATTTGGTTCCTAAGTCCAAAATAAAAACATAGGTTCCGAGGGTCTGCCATGATTCCCCTACAGCTGGACATCAGGGGTACTTAAAGACCTATCGATGGATCAGAGAGAAATTCTCATGGAAGGGTCTCAAGGATGATGTCCTAAAACATATCAGGGAGTGTACGACTTGTCAGCAGAACAAGTCTGAGCAGACTCACCCGACAGGATTACTTCAGCCTCTACCCATTCCAGAGCAGAAGTGGGACAGCATATCTATGGACTTCATTACAGGTCTTCCTCGTGTGCAAGGAAAAGACTGTATCTTCGTAGTGGTCGATAGATTGACCAAGTTTTCACATTTCTTTGCCATTCCCTCGGATTATAAAGCTATATAGATAGTTGAGTTGTTTTTTAGAGAGATCTTTAGGTTGCATGGGCTACCCAAACAAATAGTCAGTGATAGGGATGGGTGCTTCATTAGTGCATTTTGGCAGATCTCTTCCGATTGACAAATATAGAGTTGGCCACGAGTACCAGCTATCATCCACAGACAGATGGGAAGACAAAGATTGTCAACAAGTGGGTGGAAGGGTATTTGAGGAACTATGTGGGAGGGAAGCAGCGCACTTGGGTTAGATGGCTACACATGGGGGAACACTGTTACAACACGACATATCATATGTCGATCAGGATGTCACCCTTCAGAGCACTATATGGGTATGACGCACCTTCATTATCTGAGACAGTGTTTTGAGACAGCAGGGTCCCCAAGGCCAAGGATTGGATCAAGGAGAGTCAGCGGATTCTCAAATCAGTTAAAGAGAATCTGCAGGCAACACAGAACTGATGCAGTAAGACATGACCACCACCTCGTTGCGCTCCTGCTCACAGGATTGTTCTCATTCATTCATGAGCCGAATTAGCTCTTTCGATTCCTTGCTAGAATCCCTGATGAAAACCCGATCCACAGGTCCTTCATTCTCTTGTCACGGATTTCTGCACGCGCCTGTGACCTTTCCCCGATTTAATTTTGGCTTTCGGGGTTTCATCGTCCCCGACGTCAAGAGTTCCTGTCCTCTCGGATCTACGATCTCCGATGATTCAATTCACCGATACACGCCTTTACGTGTTATCCCTCCTAGCTAAACACTTGGCCCACGTGACCACCAATTCACAAGACCGCAGCCTTGCCTTCTATCGGGGTTTTGGACATCGCAATGCCAAAATGCATAAAACCTGTGTCCACGGAATTCTCGATATCTCGATCCGCGATTTCCCGATGTGGCTCTCCTATCGGGACCTTTCCCAAAGGCTTCGATCGCTGCCACGCATCCCTGCAAGATGGACGGTCCTGATCGCCTCTCGCGATTTCGCGACTTCCGATGTCCCGGGCGCCTCGTCTTCAGGACTCACGAAATGTCGAACTCCGATGCCTCGTTTGACTTTTCTATCGGGACTTTCCCCGATGGTTTGGATCTCCGCCACGTGTCCCCAACAGATGGATGACCCTGATCCAATCTCGCAATTTCAGGACTTTCGGTACCCCGATGACAGAAATCCTCTGTCAAATCAAAACCCCAGTGGCCGATATACTGACGGGTCGCTCGATCTCTGCCACTTGTATCCTCAAACGGACGGTCCAGATCATTCCTGGGACCTTTCCTATAGAAATTCCCGATTTCTTGTCCTCGTGACTCCCGATTTCACGAAGGCCGATATCTCGATACCTGTCGGGACTTCTGCCTGGTGTGAGAAGGGTTAAACCCCATGCACCTCCTGTCCTATCCAACGGCTGATGGGATTTCTGAATGAGATCCAATGGCTATCGATCTCCCCCTTCTATATGCTTACTCTGGTACTCCCTGGACGTAGAAACCAACGATCCATATCTCCTTCTCCAGTCGATCTGACAGCGGCTATGCTCCCTCCTGAGCTTGCACACTTTCTTCTTGTGCTTGGAAGAATTCCAAGTTCTCAAAGGCCTCGACCTTTGCTTCACTCTGCGAGCTCCTTTCCTTGAGTTCTCACCTGTTCTCTCCATGACTTTGTTCCTCCTGAGCTTTTACTTCTGAATCCCCAAAGGATTCTTTGACTTCTGCACTCCTTGCAGAGTCCTTGCACACAACGTGATATCTCTTCTGAGCTTCTCCAGGTACTCAGATCCCTAAGGGATTTTTCCCTTCTTTCTTCTCCTGCAGATGGAGAAATATGGATGCCCTCCTGGCTATCCCTCTACTCAAGCAACCTCTTGCTAAGTCTGCAGGGTGTTCAGCAACCCTGTGAAGATCCCTCAGTCGATTATTCCTCCAAACACCAGAACTCAAAGAGTTCCCTTCTCTTCTATGTGCCTGTCCGCACGTCTACTCAATGCCCACCTGGCAGAGTATCTTCTCCCAGAACTTTCAGCAATTCTGTACTCTTTTGTGCACCTATGCACCTGCTCAATGCCCACTTGGCAGAGCTCTCAGAATCCTCAGTGATTCTGGTTCTTCCTTGAACTCACAGCAGAGTTCCTCTCAATGCACCACTGTACATATGCTCAATGCCCACCTGGCAGAGCTTCACAGAACTCCTCAGAGATTCTGTCTGCAACTGTGTTCTTCCTCCACAGCCTTGCCTCCAAGGTGTTCAGCAACCTTGAGGTCTTCCCTGAGTTGTTGACTTCATTTCTTGTGTCGCAGCACGTCTTTGTCTGAATCCACGGAATTCAGAAGTGCATCCTCTATGCACGGCTATCAGAACCCGCAACGTTCTTTCACACCCTCCTGGCATGAAGCCTCAAATACCTCTCAAGCCTGAAATCAGACATGCTCCTGCAAATGCCTAAACACAGCATACATTCACAACACATGAAGAACACTCACAGACATCCACATAATACAGAATTCATGCAGGAGAAACTGCTTCTGATTATATTAAAAATGGCAAATGCCTGTATTTTACAAAGGTGTTCTCGAGCTCTCTCTCTCTCTGGCTCTCTCATCTACCTCCTAACTCACTACTAACTCAAAATGAGATACAAAAATCTCTTTTACCTGAGGGGGCTCTTCGAGCTCTTCCATCCAATCTACCTACCCTATTCAATTACATTGAATGGGTTGTCTAGTCCAGCATATGTATCTAGATCTCAACCAGAAAAACATTAATTGCCTATCTATTCTTTGCATGCACAAAGGCACGGCTCTATGGCTCAACAGCCTAAACATTTAATTGCATTCAATTCAGATTTTAAATGAGGTTGTGCCTCTTTTCAACACGCGATTTGAATTCGCTAACGTGGCTGGCTGGCTGGCTGGCTAACGTGGAGAGATGCTCCTACATCATACTCCTCAGCTACAAAAATCATGAGCTCCTACTCATGCACTTCCCATCTCAGTTGTTGAAATCCTCCTGGATCCCAAATCATCCTCTGGAGTTGTTCATCTGCTCCATTTTCCTGCTGTTGTTGCTTCTTCCTTTCTGCTCAGCCTCTTCTTGCTGGTAGTTTCTGTTGACTATACCATCAGCCCTCTGATCTCCTCGATCACTTCATCCAGCTGCTCCAATGGCGGGCTCGGTTCATGCAGTCTCCTCAGCTGCAAAAAAATTTGGCACATGGGCAGATCACTGTGATCTCCCATGCCTTCTTCATCAGTTTCCAACTTCACCTGTTGGATGTGCATGCTCTACACTTTCACCCTCTCTTCCAGGACTTCAATCTGTTTCCATAGATCAGCAAAGCATATGTTTTCTGCTTCCTGTACTTCTGCTGCAAACTCCCATGTCGCAGTCTCTTCAGTCCCCTGGTTGAAAATATTGAGCCATTCCTCAGAATGCTCGTTTCCTCCTTCTGCTTCTTTTTCTGCTTCTTTTGTTGTCAGCTTCAGTACTGCAGCTTCCTCAGCTTCCTGGATGAATATGTTGAGCCATTCCTCAAAATGCTCATTTTCCTTTCCTGCTTGGGCAGCTTCAGATATCTGCTCCAATTCTTCTTCCTTGACAGTCTCAGCCGACTGTTCTTCTTCTGTTGTTGTTGCTTCATCTACAACACAAACTTATACCTCCTCCTGGGCAAATGGTAGGAATACTTGAATTCCCCCAATCATTAGAAGACCTCTCATATATTCCTCTTATGTCAGCTGCACCTACTGATCCAAATATATCTCTGAGCTCACCTGCTCGTCCCTGACCACCTGGGAATATGGGATTTCTCTGCTTTCCTGGCAGATTATGAGATCAACTGATCCCATCTTCATCAGCACTCCTCGTTGAATTGAACTCACCTCCAAGTCCATGAGACCTTCAAACATTCTTCAATGCTCATCTCTGCCCACCTGGCAATATGAGACGCTTCCGCTGCCCTCCTGGCAGTCCTCGAGATCCCGCAGTGACCTCTCTTCATTTCCCACCTGGAAAATTGAAATTCCTTGGCTGTCCTCCTGACAGTCCATGAGATCCCGCAGCGAACTCAGCTCATTTCCCTCTTGGAAAACTGGAATTTCTTCCCTGCCCTCCTGGCAGTGCTTGAGATCTTCAAATGATCCCATTTCATTCTCTTCACCGAGAATGTCCCCGGTCTCTAGTTCACATATCTGAACCATTTCTTCCTCTGTGGTCTTGAGGTTTTCAGCATACCTCAACCATCCTCTCAACAGCCTACGTTGTCTTATGACCATCAGCTCCCTGACTGGCCATTTTGCTTTTTCCTTCCTCATGGGCCATTTGTGCATCCATCTCGACCTCTTATTCTGCCACATCTTCAATTCAATCTTTTCTATGTCTGCCCTTATTTCAGCGAGCTCTTTATCCATCTCTGCAAGCTTTTCTACTTTGCTCTTCCTCCCAGCATGCCTATGGCCTTCAGTAACCATGGTGTTTTCTCTGTCTTCTTTCCTAGCAAACCTGCTACTGTCACTCCGCACTAAGAGTGTTTCCAGCTTCATCCTCCTACAGTCTCCCTGACTGTCTTCTTGATTTTCGCCTACCTGCAAACAACCATCACAGAGTCTCCAGCGCTCTGTCTTCCTTCTGCCTTCTCCCTCTGCTTGAAATATACAAACAGAATCCGAGCTCTGATACCACTTGATGTGTATCAGAGTGCTCTTCCTCTCTTTCTTCTCTTGCCTGAAATATACAGACAAGAATCTTCTCTGATACCACTTGACGCAGTAAGACACGGCCACCACCTCGTCGCGCTCCTCCTCACAGGATCGTTCTCATTCATTCATGAGCCGAATTAGCTCTTTCGATTCCCTACTGGAATCCCTGATGAAAACCCGATCCACAGGTCCTTCTTTCTCTTGTCACGGCTTTCTGCACGAGCTTGTGACCTTTCCCCGATTTAATTTCGGGTTTCGAGGTTTCGTGATCCCCGATGTCAAGAGTTCCTGTCCTCTTGAATCCACGATCTCCAATGAGTCAATTCACTGATACGCGCCTTTGCGTGTTAGCCCTCCTGGCTAAACACTTGGTCCACGTGACCACCAATTCACAAGACCGCAGCCTTGCCTTCTATCGGGGTTTCGGACATCACAATGTTGAAATGCATAAACCCCGTGTCCACGGAATTCCTGATATCTCGATCCATGATTTCCCGATGTGGCTCTCCTATCGGGACCTTTCCTGAAGTCTTCGATCGCTGCCACATGTCCCTGCAAGATGGATGATCCTGATCGCCTCTCACGATTTCGCGACTTCCGATGTCCCGGGCGCCTTGTCTTCAGGACTCGCGAAATGTCGAACTGCGATGCCCCGTTTGACTTTTCTATCGGGACTTCCCCTGATGGTCTGGATCTTTGCCACGTGTCCCCAACAGATGGACGGCCCTGATCCAATCTCGCGATTTCGGGACTTTCGGTACCCTGATGACAGAAATCCTCTGTCAACTCAAAACCCCGGTGGTCGATATACCGACGGGTCGCTCGATCTTCGCCACGTGTCTCCTCAAACGGACGGTCCAGATCGTTCCCGGGACTTTTCCTATAGAAATTCCCGATTTCTTGTCCTCGTGACTCCCAATTTCACGAATGTCGATATCTCGATACCTGTCGGGACTTCTGCCTGGCGTGAGAAGGGTTAAACCCCGTTCACCTCCTGTCCTATCCAATGGCTGACGGGATTTCTGAATGAGATCCAACGGCTGTCGATCTCCCCCTTCTATATGCTTACTCTGGTACTCCCTGGACGTAGAAACCAACGGTCCAGATCTCCTTCTCCAGCCGATCTGATGGCAGCTGTGCTCCCTCCTAAGCTTGCACACTTTCTTCCCATGCTTGGAATAATTCCAAGTTCTCAAAGGCCTTGACCTTTGCTTCACTCTGCGAGATCCTTTCCTTGAGTTCTCGCCTACGCTTTCCATGACGTTGTTCCTCCTGAGCTTTTACTTCTGAATCCCCAAAGGATTCTTTGACTTCTGCACTCCTTGCAGAGTCCTTGCACACAACGTGCTATCTCTTCTGAGCTTCTCCAGGTACTCAGATCCCTAAGCGATTTTTCCCTTCTTTCTTCTCCTGCAGATGGAGAAATATGGATTCCCTCCTGGCTATCCCTCTACTCAAGCAACCTCTTGCTGAGTCTGCAGGGTGTTCAGCAACCCTGTAAAGATCCCTCAGTGGATTCTTCCTCCAAACACCAGAACTCAAAGAGTTCCCTTCTCTTCTATGTGCTTGTCTGCACGCCTACTCAATGCCCACCTGGCAGAGTATCTTCTCCCGAAAATTTCAACAGTTCTTTACTCTTTTGTGCACCTATGCACCTGCTCAATGCCCACTTGGTAGAGCTCTCAGAATCCTCAGTGATTTTGGTTATTCCTTGAACTCATAGCAGAGTTCCTCTCAATGCACCACTGTACATATGCTCAATGCCCACCTGGCAGAGCTTCACAGAACTCCTCAGAGCTTCTGTCTGCAATTTTGTTCTTCCTCCACAACCTTGCCTCCAAGGTGTTCAGCAACCTTGAGGTCTTCCCTGAGTTGTTGACTTCAGTTCTTGTGCCGCAGCATGTCTTTGTCTGAATCCGCAGAATTCAGAAGTGCATCCTCTGTTCATGGCTATCATAACCCGCAACGTTCTGTCACACCCTCCTGGCGTGAAGCCTCAAAGACCTCTCAAGCCTGAAATCAAACACACTCCTGCAAATGCCTAAACACAGCATACATTCACAACACATTAAGAACACTCACAGACATCCACATAATATAGAATTCATGCAGGAGAAACTGCTTATGATTATATTAAAAATGGCAAATGCCTGTATTTTACAAAGGTGTTCTCAAGCTCTCTCTCTCGCTCTCTCATCCACCTCCTAACTCACTACTAACTCAAAATGAGATACGAAAATCTCTTTTACCTGAGGGGGCTCTTCGAGCTCTTCCCTCCAATCTACCTACCCTATTCAATTATATTGAATGGGTTGTCTAGTCCAGCATATGGATCTAGATATCATCCATACAAACATTAATGGCCTATCTATTCTATGCATGCACAAAGGCACGGATCTATGGCTCAAGAGCCTAAACATTTAATTACATTCAATTCAGATTTTAAATGAGGTTGCGCCTCTTTTCAGCATGTGATTTGAATTCGCTAACGTGGTTGGCTGGCTGACGTGGAGAGATGCTCCTGCATCAAGAACCAGCAGAAGATGTATGCAAATAGGCAGAGGATTGAGTGTAGTTTTGAGGTAGGGGACTTGGTATTCTTGAGATTGCAGCCATACAGACAATCCTCCTTGAAGAGGAGTGGAGAAGAGAAGTTGAAGCCCAGGTTCTACAGGCCATACAGGATCACTAGGAGAGTGGGAGAGGTGGCTTATGAGTTGGAGCTTCCAGCAAGTAGTAGGATTCGTAACGTCTTCCACGTATCATGCCTGAAAAAGGCAGTGGGACAACAGGTGTTCATTTCTGAGGATTTTCCACCCTTGGATGAGGAAGGGTAGTTGGAGCTGGTGCCAGAGGAGGTACTGGAGCACAGAGAGAGGTGACTGAGGAGCAGATTCATCAGAGATTTCTTGATCCGATGGAGAAGGCTCCTTATGGAGGATGCCACTTGGGAGGGGGAGCAGATTCTGCAGCACCTAGATTTGATATTGCTTGAGGACAAGCAATTTCGAGAAGGGGAGACTGTGATGTCCCCATCTTCCTGAATAGCCTAGATAGAGGTCACGGAGTAGTCTATACTTTCCCGTAGGCTGTAGTCAGTTTAATGTTAGGGAAAGAGGAGAAATAAGCAGGATATTCGACCCAAACTTAGGAAAATCCACTTTATCCTAAGACAACGAAGAATTAGATGGAAAAGGGGGTCAAAAAGGCTTAAAGCAAAAACCCTAATATGAATTGGGGTAAAGTGCAACTCTTAGCTGGGGTTAAATCACAATTAGGTCATCGAAGGTATTAAAGATGAGATCTGACCTAATTGCTCAGGATGCATATAGAGATTTGGAAATCAGAGCCCAGAGGAGGTCAGGTGACTTCATTGGATTGTTTGGTGGTGTTCTTGACAAAACCACTCATTGTGATAGGGTTTGAAGTTGAAAGACACTCCCTAGTCTGTCGAGGATATCATCCAAATCTTCTATTGCACTTCAGATTAGGCTCACAGAGCCATCCAAAGCTTGCATATGTATCCATCGCATTGTTGAGTTGCAGCGCTGAGGATTGGAGGGCTTTCATCACTGGAGTAGGTTGCATCTGCCTAATCTCTCCAACATACTCAGATTCCTTTCAGTAGAGATCAGTAGGAGGTAGGGCTCTTCCATTGAGACAATTTCTGACCTATTCTGACAGCAGAAACCATCAGAGCGACCCCCTACAGCAGTAATTCAGGCACACCTAGCAGCAGATCCATCTGGGGTTTGTGTGGAGACCGACATAGCAGATTCAGTCTTGCTCAGGGAGGGAAATTTGTGCAGGCACTAGGGTGACCCCTCAGAGACAGATTTCACGCCATTCTGACCATCAGAGCTCCCAGGGCAAGTTTTCCAGTGCATGCAGCAATTGCAGCGTTTTTGTGTCTTTTTGTAGTCCGGCATCAATCATCCAGACATCTTCCACATTTGGAGCATATCATCCGGATCAGGTTCCTTGCTTATTTATTTCAGTTATTAGCATATATTGATGTGTGTATTCCAGTGCCGATCTAACCTATAAGATCCACTGAAGAATTGTTGTCATTTCCGCATTTCATTATTCTATCATTACTTTTAGTTAATAAAAGAAGAGCTAAGGCTCCTATTGTCCGAGCATTGTGCATGCTTATATGGTTCCATATTATACATAAACATCAGTCATAAACCCTACATTGCAAACACACCACAATTACAGCAACAAAGACAGTTGCGCAGACCCTAAAGACAGCATCCAGAGATAGATCCATACTGAGGGATATTTCACTACAGTAGAACTAGGATGGGTGATTGCCTAGGAAATCTTAGTGTTTTACATGCCTATATAATTTTATAAACTTAGACCAATTTATCCCACATGCATCATGATAATTATTCTCCTCTCACTCTCTCATCTATAATTGAGGTGAAGTAGGCCCTTTAAGCATGCAATGTAGTGTGATGTAAATATTGTTGTGAATGAAGTGTAGCCAACATCTCTTTCTCTTCGGAGATAAGATACCCCATTCTACCACTTTATTTTCTACAATGTTTTTCTATCTTATTCATTAATAGAAGTTGGGGTTCACTGTATTTTTGTGTTCTCTACAATATCTATGTGTGTTTCTTTGTTATATCTTTACCTTCATTTCATTCTCAGCAAAATATGGATCTTGATGCCATGACTAGGGTTTAAGAGAGCCTCGAGTCTCTCAATGTTGAGAGCCTTGGAATCCCCAAAATGTTGTAAGAATATCCAATAATTTAGAAGGGTGTTTTCCAATTCATTCCTTTTGGGTTGTCATAGATAGGTGAGAATTGTCTGACACTTATTATGTTTTCATGGATATTGATGATTACATCAACATTACCTCGACCCTCAAGTCACTATCTACCAATTGCCTCCATCTACAGGAATTGTCTTTGAAATTCCACTAGGATTTGACACATTATTTTCCCTTTGTTCACTACCTCGTTGTGCATGCTCGATCGAAGTGGTTATTGGATTTTGGCTAAATTTTATCTCAGTGGATATTGAATTTTGGGAAAATTGATCTCACAAAATGGCTTAGATTACCTCTTTTATGGTGATGATATCATTTATATCTCTTGGCATATT
>JZKD02S1002961.1:0-13522 GCA_000966675.3 Picea glauca
AATGGTAGGAAAGGTGAGGAAAACATTGCCAAGAGGTTGGATTGGTTTTTCATTTCATAACTGCTTCTAAAAGGCCCTTGGTTTATTAAATATTGGGTGGGATCAAGGGGCCTATTGGATCATCTTATGATCCTTTTTAAGTTGGATAAGAAAGAAATGAAACCTCCCACCCCTTTGAAATTTAATCCTTCTTGGTTCTTAGAGGATGATTATTGGGTTCAAGAGTTTTTTTTATGCAACAATTTGTAGATAAGGGTGAAACAAGTTTATGAGTGTTTTGTATGCACTAAAAACCCTCAATTAAATTGTCAACCCGGGGTAAGTAAACTTAGAGTTGTAGCACTATATGTGCCAAGGTAGAAAATCTAGAGGAAATATGATCTAACTAAGGGGATGGTCTATCTAAGAGTTAATCTACTTAAGCAAAGATTATCAATGAGAAAACCCTATTCAAGAAGTTGAACTATTTACCTTAAGCAACCTTTAAACAAAAGATCGATGGATTGTTCCTAAAGAAGCAAATCGAAACCCTACTTTGAACAAGTTAACCTATTTAGTCTAGTAAGAAACAATAAGTAATCTATTTAATCTATCCAAAATAAGAAACAACAAGTTAATATATTCAATCTATTCAAATTAATGAGCATCGCCAAGTAAGCAAGGAAACAATCAACTAATCCTATTAAAACTTTTTCAGCAAGTAAACCTATCAAAATTATCCAACAATTAACTAATAAAAACTATTCAGCAAGTGAACTCTATTCTTAAGATCAACTCATAATCATTTCTAATTTGCAAGGGAAAATCTTAACCTACTGAACCAAAAACATCATTATAGTATTTCAAAAATTAATCAAAACTATTCTTAATCTACAACAAGAAGCTTCAAATATGATGATTATGTCTTCGATGTCTGATAACATCATGATGGCATCTAATGATCAATGATAGTTCAAGAGGAATTAACTCAGTATTGACTTATATGGAGAAATTAAAAGTATGCACCAAGCAATCTAATGAGAGTTTTTCCATCATATAAGAAACACTAAACATCCTGAAAATCCATGTGATCCTTCAATTTCATGTACCAATCATCGATGATAAGAAAACACTATTCTACTTAATTCAAATGCACTCTTATGCTAACTTAAGAAAATTCACATGATTAGAAACTTGTAACTAAAAGCTTACTCAAACTCAAACTTATAATTAAAATTGCAATTTAAATCTAGAATGGAAATTTCGTAAAATAAACTAAGCTAATCCTATTATTAAAAATTCAAATTGCAAGTTAAAATGCTTATAAAATGATAATTCAAATTCTACTTCTACCTTAACATACTACAAAAAAATTGATAAGCAAACTAGATCTAGGGAAACATGACTGAAATTGAGAATTAAATTAACAAAACTCACAACTATTAATCGATCGAAACTTTGACAAAGAAACTCCATACTCTGTGTTAAATTAACACTTTGTTTTAACTACTCTATTTTAACCTACAAAAATCCACTTTAACATTTAACACACCATCTATGTTAGTAGCTTGCAAGCCATTCATTAACAATTAAAAGACACAACATATTAAGTAGCTATCTCCTACAAGCAACCTGCAAAAAGAGGATTAAACAATTAAATGATACACAACAAACATACAATATTTAAAATGATAAAACACATGTAACAGGAAATGAAGGAAATGACAAATATGCAACTGAAATATGAAAGATATCTATCTAAGTATTTACCCAGACCACTGGTGGCCCCCCCAGCAGGTTGTGGCTACTCCTCAACAACAAATCGTGAGCTAAATCAACACAGTTCTGTCATTAAATTTGAAAAACGTAGTCTAGCACAAGTTTGTATAAATGTCTTCAACCACACAACAAAAACGTACTCTAACAATTCTTAACATTGGTCTGGCCACTATTGTGATATTTATATAGATTACAATTCGAGAGGTCGACCACTAGAAGGGTCGACCTCCTCTAAAAATGGTAAACTCCATTAATTGCATGCTAACAACGTCTAGCTTCTAGAAACTGATCGAGCCACTCAATAATTAGAAAAAATTCTTAATTCGAGATGTCAAGAGCTCAATAGTTGGAGGCCACGAGGGTGAACAAAACCCATGTCGCCGATTCACCCAACACAGACCGCCAATATAACAACCACCAACTCGCCCATGCTCCAAGTGCTGGATGCAGTGTCAGATGAAGTACCAGATCGAGTGCTGGATGGAGTGTCGAACGAGCTATTGGATGCAAAAACGCATTTTGAATTTTCCCTGTGACACACAAATCACGCATTGGCTTCTCATAATCATTAAATCAAACTGAATTAGACTCGGAAACCATCATAAAACATCAATTGCACATACCTGGTATAAAGCTATGACGAATTGATATAAAATCCTTCAAAACTTCTTCAAAATGGTTAAATACACATATAATACCGGTACAAAAAGAATTCAATCACATCATAAAATAACCAAATCACGAGCCCAACACAAGTCACCAAAGGATGGTTAAAGTCTTTAAATAAAAAAATCCCACGCACTTCTTCTTGATACCAAGAAAAATATTAACGCCATCCTTGTTGAGAATCCACTAGAATCCCTCTTCGTCAAAGGTTCCCTAAAATATCTTTTGGATCTTAGAAAATACCTTATGGCAAAATAGGAGTCATCTTGGCATCTCAAGAGTAGAGAACTATGTCTTGCAGAAGGAGATAACAACATGAAGTTTTTTCATAAAGTCACAAGTTACAAAAGAAATATGAACTTCATTTGGGAAATTACAAACCTCGATGGCATTCTAGTTAAATCCTTTTAGGAGAAGGTAGACGCATGGAGGGCCTTTTATGTTAGTATTTTCAAGGAACTCGTGGGATGTCATATTGAATAAATTTTTAAGGTGATCATTTTTCTCCCATGGTATTCTCCGATGAAATGAATGACTCTTTGAATTCCAAAGTTATATAGGATGAAATTCATGCTACTCTCTCTTCTATGTAGAAGGGGAAGAGCCACAAACCCCACGACCTTAAGTTGAATGTCTTTTCATGATCTTTTCAAATAGGATCTCCTCCATGTGATTCTTGAATCCCAATGTTATGGAAAAATAATTGGATCCTTGAATGAAACATATCTAACCCTCATCCCTACAAAGAAGGACACCACCTCATTCGAATATTATAGGCCGATTTCTTATTGCAGTGCAATACATACTAGCTCATATCTAAGATAATTTCCAACATGATTAAGCCCTTTCTCAACAATTTTATTTATGAAGAGCAATTTGGATTTGTTTTTAATAAACAAATTCATGATGCAAATGGTCTGGTCTAAGAAGCTCTCCATTTTATTAAACTTAATAATATCCCCTATGTTGTTCTTAAGTTGGATCTCTCCTAATGCTACAATAAGGTCATCTAGGTTTACCTTTTCCTTGTCTTGATTCAAATCAATTTTCATCTCTCTCTCTCATCAACTGATTATGGGCTGTGTTCAATATGCCTCCTTTTTCTATTCTCATAAATGGTGCCCCTTCTAAATTGTTTCACTCCTCTAGAGGTCTAATACAGGGTTTTCTTCTTTCTCGTTCCCTATTTGTTTTTGTGGCTAAGGTCCTCAACAAACTTATGGGAAATGTTAGGGCTTGAGGCAAGATGAAAGTAGTGAAATTATTCCCTTCAGAAATCAATAGTCATTTTTTGTTTATTGACGATGTTTTCTTGTTTGGTGTAGGCTCTCCTCATGAGTTATTAATTTTAAAAAGGACTTTGGACCTCTAAAATCATGCTACATGAATGGAGATCAACATGGTTAAGTCTAATATACTTTTTCAGTTATCCCAAGAGGACCTTCAAGAGCAGCTAGACATTTTTATCCCTTTCTCCCATAAAAATGTGGATGAAGGAATGAAGTACTACATCTTTGTATTACATCTTATTTCTTATGTTTTCAATGAATGGCTATGGTTATATACTAAATTTGAATCCAAAAATCCTTTGTGGGTATATAGATGACTATTAAGGGGATTTTAGTTGGTTCTTTTGAAAGCAGTTTTGAAAATCATATTGTTATATTAGACATATATTACAAAGTTATCGAAAGGAATTCTTACAAAAGTTAAAAAGGATAATCTCCATTGGGCAAGGAATGTGAAATTTGATGGAATTCCTTTAGTAAAGTGGTCAAGCATTTACCAACCCAAGTGTTTAGGTGGTTGGCGTATTAAGAATATTTATCTCTTCCGCCAAGCTCTTTATGCCAAAAACCTCTAGAGACTTACTTATAACAAATCGCTATGCTATGGAGAAGGGTGATGGATGATGGCATCAAAGTACTTTAGATGTATTTTAGTGGAGGATTGGTTCTAATATCCTTGTAAATCGATAAATAATAGTTCAATTTTATGGAATTTTTTCCTGGATTCTTTCCCCTTGTTGGCATCTTGATCATTTGAAAAATAGGCACTAGAAAAAAGGCTAGGTTGGGGGAGGATCCGTGGGTAGGAGAAGATGAAGATTATAAGTTTTTGATGATCTTATTATGTGATTGGATGATCAAGGTATATTTTCTCTTTGGTATGTTAAATATTCGTATCATGACCAAATTAGCAGGATTGGATGGAAATTAGAAGTGGATTTCGGTTTTGAATGATGACATGTCACATAATGGAAGAGCTATTTAGTAAATATTTGATCTAACTATGTTATACTAATTGAAGATAAGGAGGACAATTTATGTTGGTAAAAAAAACCTATAAGTATCAAGATGAGTCTACTTTTCAGGAATAGAAGTCTTGGTGGTGGGGTCAACTTTGGAAACTGTATTCTCTTTTGAAGGTTAATATTCTCTTATAATTGGCTCTTGGAAACAAATTATGATTAGCACTTAGAAACAAATTATTGACCTGGGATACCATACTCAAAAGGGGATAGATTCCCCCCAATAGGTGCACATTTTGCAGATAGGATTTTGAATCGATTTTTCATCTTTTCATCTCATGTTCTTTTTCTTCTTCTTCCCAAGTGTGGGTTTCAATTGTTAAAAAGTTTGGCCCAAAACAAGCTAGAAATTGTCATGTCTTGAAGACTGTGTTAAATCCTATTTCATATGAATTGGTGGTATGTTATGGATCTCATCCAAGATTTTTTATTTATATTATTTGGTGGGCACCTAATCTTAGTATCTTTTATAATAATAATTTGTTCATAGATAGTGTCAAACTTGATTGAAAATATGACATAGGATTTCAAATGTGAGCCTAAAAGGTCAATCCCGCACAATCCTTCCATGCCCAATATTTATTTTGATATTCCATGGGGTTTTTCTTACAACACTTGCCGAGAGAACCCCATAGATGTGCCCAATATTGATTTTGATATGCCATGAGATTTTTCTTATGGCACCTTTTGAGGGCACCCCTAGATGTGGACTGCGTGGTTCTTTACTTGAATGCATCTCGCTACTTTCATTTGCATTATGCTTCTTGGCCTGGATCCAATACGAAAGTAGAGTTTGATGCATTGTGGATTCTTTTTCATTATGCTAAACATATCTAGTTAATTAAATATTAGATTATGGGTGACTCTAAAGTGACGATTGATTGGGAAAATGAGAAACTAAATGTGTAGGTTCTTCATCTTCAGTTTATGGTGTGTCGGATCCAAGAAGCCTGGACACTTGAAGGCTTCTTGTCTTGACATGATTAAGTTCTGGGCAAGTTGAGGTAACTGCCAAGGTTTTTGCTCACATGGCTTCTCCACCATGCTCTCCTCAGGCCAACCCAGATTCTTTTCTGGGTAAGATGAAACTTGTTAACCCTTCTTTCTTTTCAAATTTATCTATTAATGAAGTGGATTATCTACGTGACAATGAGAAGTGGGTTCATGGAATTTTTGGTGACTTCTGGGATTTACTCATGTGGAAATACACTGATCCAGATTGTTGCCCGAGACCCGACTATGATATTAGGGCCGTTGTAATCTCTTTACCTTCACTACTACATATGGGCAAATTATTCCATGAAATTTTTCCACGTTTCCATTATTTTCAAGTTTTTTTTAAATTGGGCGGGTGTTGTGGTGGGAAATCCCTCTACGGACTAGCATTTAGGGTTATATTATGCATGCAGATAAGACCAAAAGAATCCTACTTTCTACCTTCGTCCCAGACCTAATCTCCATTTCTTTTAAGCAAATACATGTTTAAACGAACATACCTTGTTTCGGACGTTGGATGTTGATCCTTCTTCATGCTTGATTGCTTGTGGCAGCTATCCTCTCAAGACTGTCCTACATACAAAATAAGCAACAAACTCTACATGCATTTGTTCTACTGATTAATGGGTTAGAGATTCAAACATATATTTGCTAAACTATGAAGAACTCATATAGTGGGACGGGAAAAGCATTTCTTTATAATTAACTTTAATGAATCAACTTACAATGTCAAGAGTGCCCACTGCTCTGTGAACCTGATCCTGGGCTCCTCTTCAAATGTCCTCCAACTTGTTTGCTTTGTATATCTCTTTGCACAAGGATGGCTAAAGGGTTGGGACAATGGGAATGTGCAATTGGGTAGAGTTTCTTTACTCTTATTCTCCTCTTCCAAATGGGACCCCTAACCCTTCTTTTATAGGCTAGAATAAGCTAGGTATTTGGACGAACCCTCAGCCATGCATGGCCGAGAGTTTTAGTTAACTCACCCAAAGTTGTGTGTTCCATCGGAAACTTTCCTTTTTTTGTGCTTTTGTAGGTACATGCAGGCTGTTTTGGGTCAGCTAGCGTGTACATGCGTGCAGTAATGGAGTAGGGCCCCTGGGCCCTTATAAAAGATGTTTTTTAAAGAGTTGTTCAACAGTGCTTTGGCAAAGAAGGGATCTGAGATGGCCTGATGCCAAGTAAGTATGTATGGTGCAAATTAGGGTTATAACAGATGCCCCCTAATGTGTGATGTCAGAAGAGCATCTGATGGTCGAAATACATTACCAATCTTTATTGATGTGCCGAACAAGTGAGCCCAGGGAGCAGGAACCGAGAGGCGCCATCTACAAAATAACAAATGTCTCACCAAGGCGGGAATACCCATGCTTAGGATAAAATAGAATCATGGATACCAATCAAATACACTGTAGATCCATGTAAAATAACTATATAAAGTGTAGCCACAAACAATACACAGCGGAGATACATCTCGAAATAAAAAAGATATACATATAGAGTATCCATCTTCTAGAAGCTGATACTGGCTGATGGCTGGAGATGAGATCTTCAGAACTCAAGCAACAACTTAAAAATCTTCAAAACTCAAGGTAGGAGTGTAATATGAGTTTACGACTTCACTACCTAGAGGTATTCGATGGCTCGTCGGTCATGGACTAGATAATCTTGATGATCAGACTGAAGGCTTCATTGATTTCAAACAAGGACTTGATTGGACATTCAAGATGGTCGGGTATGAGGGCAAGAGACAAATTGCAAAGGGGCTGAATCAGGCTTGGTAGAAACTTCCCTTGGACAAAAACATGACAAATGATGAGACTTAGGTAGCATGGCATTAATTATAAGATTACGAAGCAGGAGGCAACACAAACTCTCCATATGTTTGGACGAATAACCAAATGGAGGAGGACACAACTCTATGTAGCGAGAACAACTTCCTAAGGTCATATTACATCCCATAGTTTGACGAACAAATAGACAGATGTGCTTTATCCAAGGGCGACTCATTATGCTGCCAATAAAGAAAATAATTTTACCTTCCTCTTTTTGGGGTATATTTGATTTTTTTGTCTTTTTCAATAATTTTGGAAAAAGAATAAAAGAATGTTACATTACAAAGGAGAATCAAGTGTCGCAAACATACTAGTTCCAAGTGCACAGAACATAGGGATGTTCAGGGTAAAGAGACATATGCAAGAAAAGGACACTCGGGAAAAATCCTCCAGGGGCCAAAGGTGTCAAGACGTAGAGGTAAAATGCTACAGGGCTTGCATATAAGGCATGCTTCAGATGGTTCAGTTGAGACCAACATGGAGTCGGTATTAGGCCAAAGACACAGGTAGGAAAATTCGATTAATAAGACACACAATGGTAACGTCATTAGATGTAAGTTTAACGAGCGCAGAGAAGGTAAGCTCAGTGGTTTTTCATATTTAGAGAGTCTGAAAAAAAATAAAAGGAGACTCCATTGGGGTACCTTTTTTGAAGATAGTCTAGTCAGTTCGAAAAAGGGGTAAACTAGCACCGACAAGACGTCTATTCAAAACCATTTTAAAGAGTGTGAGAAAGACAAGATCACTTGACCATTTTTTCATTTTTAAGGAGTTTGAAAAAAGCTTAACTATGGACTCTGTCAAGAATGTTCTTCTGGACCATTTTAACGAGTGTGAAAGAATAAGGTCACTCGACAATCTTTTCAATTTTAGGGAGTCTGAAAAGAGCTTAACTATGGACTCCGAGGGGGTTCCTTTTTCGTAAGTTTAGTCCCTCGGGCATGAAAAAAGGATAAAATTATACCTACAGGTACTCTTTTAGAGAACTGAAGTTCCATAGAGTATACCTTTGTTCTTACAGTTGATCCTCTGGACTGAAAAAGGGGTAAACTATCACCGTACATACCTGACTTCAAATTTCAGTTTAACGAGCATGAAAGGCCACAAGATAGCTTGACAATCCTTTCATCTTTAGAGGGTCTAAAAAGGGCTTAAAAGAAGACTCGTAGAGGTTAATTTTCTCAGTTAATCTGGACGAGATCGAAAAGCATAAATGCAATCTCGCCAGATGTTGCTTTCGGATCTCAAAGCAAACTTGAAAAACAACAAAGTTAGCTCATGATCAACACTTTAAGGGTCAATGTCGGGTATTTCCTCAGGGGAGCAGTATGCTCCGACGAAAACATTGTTACGATGCCAGGGGTTCTGGAGAGATTTATAGGTACCGTTTCAGTGATACTTTCCATATTACCCTTGGCATAAACAACACGAGTAGTCAAAGGATTGATAGGACAAGACCTATATCCAATCATAGTCAAAGTGAATTCCCCTACTTCGATTCTGTTTAAATCTGGGAGGAAGTATGATCTGTGATGAAGATCATCCTAGGGTTTGTCCAGACTAGTCATTTCTTCAATTACATCTTCATCAGAGGGAAAGACTAATTCTTATGAATCAGTGTTAGCGAGAGAAACCTGAGCCCAAATAGGCTCTAGAAGTGGATCGAACTCTTGTGGAGGAATTGGATCAATGTTGGTTGAAGCTTGCTGGACTAAAGAGTACGCTACTTCAGCTGTGGACAAGGGCATGGACATGCCCGGGTTCCCTATCCCATCCATCGTGGCCGATGGGGAAGGAAGTATCCATAGATCGTCAAAGTAAGTCGTGCAGAATGACGAAACTTGAAAAATCTCAACCTTATGGTGATTGGATATAAACTTTATATCTCCTTGAGGGGGAGGGTAATCGAAGGTACCCATCAAAGATGGGCACAAAGCAACCCCTACATTGACGACACCTGGTTGAGGATTATCAATCATCGGGACCATGGATGCCCCCAATGAAGGCTCAAGTCTGGAGAAAGACAATTGATCGATGGTCACAATCCGACCCTCGTGTGGAAACAACAAGACCTGGAAAACTGTAGCAACCACAAATTGCATGGAATAAGTCCAACTCGTCCCTAACAAGAGGTTATAGTCGAGGGGTGCATCAAATACCTCTACCTCGACACACAGGGTCTTCCCTCCTAACTGCACTGGGAAAGAGGTAATGATACCATGTGGTCGGAACGAACGACCGTCGAAAGTAGTAAGAAGAGTAGGTGATGGAGACAAAATGGGTTGTCCAACGACCTTCCAACATGTCAATGACATAACGCATATCAAGGAACCCTGATCAACCACCGTGCGGAAGATATTTTGAGTAAAAATTTTCATGGGATAAGCCACTACTATCTGAAACGCTACGTGGTAAGGGAGACGAGGTTTTAGGTCAGTTGTATCCAACATGATTGTACCTAGATTACAAGTCTCGGTAGATCCTAAAGAGGTTAACAAGGATTTCCTCTGGGAAGGGCATCTTTGGAGGACCTCCAAAGCGGACATCGTACAAGGGGTTTGTGATAAATATTCCACCATAGAATAATTCTAGGCGGCCCTTGCATTTGGGTTGTGAGAAGCATTTTTGAACGTGCCTTTGGGGATGCGTGTCATTGTTTCGCCCAACATCTTCTGAATCTATAGAGGAAGAGATGGGATTTCGGCTTCTTTTCCCTTCTCATAAGTGCTTGTTTTACTATAGTCATGCGCTCTAGTCGATATAAAAGCATCACCCTTCACCATATATACATTTGAGGATGCAGGGTTGTTCGAAGATGGAGAGGGTCCTTGGCTGCCCCCTTCCGTGCTTGTAGAGGCTTGGGTTAGATTTTTCCCATGTTGAAATGGATTGGTTAACACAGTAGTTTGTTGTTGTGTCACAAACTTTTGGGCTTCTGCAAGCCGAGGACATATATGGGTCAGGTGGTCTTCCGCACACAAGTTGCATGGATACCTCGCCTTCCGTTTCTCAGTGTTGTCCCCGCCATCATTATCAATAGGTTTTTTATCCCCCTTACCCTTCTTTCATTGCTTTTTCTTTCCTTCAGGCTGCTGGGTGGCCTTTGTATTAGCCAATTGCATGGTGTGTACATCCGACATTTTGGTAGGGGGAGTAGCCAAAGCAGTAGTTTGGCTGGCCACTGTGTGTTGTATAGACAACTGCTGCAACTGCTTCGTCAATTTCTCATGGGGCTTTGTTTGTGATGAACCAACAATACCATCAGCATGTGGTCCATCTCTCTGTCTGGTGTTATCAAGTATTGAGTATGGTGCATCTAGCAAGATATCGTATAATAAACTGGACTAAGAATAGATTAGCTCAAGTTGTTGAGCTCTCATGATGGCCTCTTCTTCGAAAAATACTCTCAATCGCAATGTCTTTGGACAACTATGGGACCAAAGACTTAAGGAACCACTCAAGAAGGAATGATGGTGGGATTGGTACCTTAACTAAACTCTTTCAGCATCTCCATTCTCGGATGTGATCAAAGATATGGTCCACTTTTGCTTGCGAGAAATTGGTTAGAAATTCGGTGCCAGCGTCGTATCTCACAGGTAACTAGAAATGGTTTAGGAAAGCCATCGCCAGTTCATCGAAGGAAGAGTATATTGAGCGATTGAGCTCAATGTACCATTTCGTGGCACTCCTAATGAGAGTACATTGAAAAAATTGCAACTGTATGGAGTCATCTTTCAATGAGTTAGATGAGCACCAAAGATGAAAGGTAGTCACAGGATCTCCTGGATCTTCGTTAGGCTTGGCTTCAAACTTCGGGATGTCTGAAGGAAACTTCATCGGCATAGGAGGCCAACGTGGATCATGATAGATAGGGTCATTCAACAACCTTGTCAAGTCTGGAAAATGCAAGGTTGCCAGGAAGGCTAGTTTGGGTTGTTGGTGATAACCTAGGAAAAATGGGCTTGGAGTTTGGCGGGCACCAGGTTGCCAGGAAACGTTCGGTTGCTGGCTAGGGTTCTGGTAAAAGCCATGGCCATGGACAACATATGGATTTTGCATGTGAGGAGACATCATCGACTGATTTCCAAAATAGGACATAGATGGTTGGGCATGCATTACATTCAAAGGACTTTGGGAAGGATTGCCCCATGTTAGTCCCATGGGGATAGGCATAGTGCTTTGTCCTGGGTTCCATTGATTGTGAAAAGAATTACCCCAGATCGGCATTCTTGACGAGGGAACTGATCCCTACCAAGAATACCAAGGCCCTAATGTGGAAGAAGTTCCTGGGTGTGCCCTCTGTGCAGGAATAGTACCCTACATAGGAATAGGTTGTCTGAAANTGTTTTACTATAGTCATGCGCTCTAGTCGATATAAAAGCATCACCCTTCACCATATATACATTTGAGGATGCAGGGTTGTTCGAAGATGGAGAGGGTCCTTGGCTGCCCCCTTCCATGCTTGTAGAGGCTTGGGTTAGATTTTTCCCATGTTGAAATGGATTGGTTAACACAGTAGGTTGTTGTTGTGTCACAAACTTTTGGGCTTCTGCAAGCCGAGGACATATATGGGTCAGGTGGTCTTCCACGCACAAGTTGCAT
This sequence comes from Picea glauca, assembly GCA_000966675.3. Taxonomy (NCBI): domain Eukaryota; kingdom Viridiplantae; phylum Streptophyta; class Pinopsida; order Pinales; family Pinaceae; genus Picea; species Picea glauca. Next base: position 12,169 of record JZKD02S1002961.1, read on the forward strand.
GGATACCTCGCCTTCTGTTTCTCAGTGTTGTCCCTGCCATCATTATCAATAGGTTTTTTATCCCCCTTACCCTTCTTTCATTGCTTTTTCTTTCCTTCAGGCTGCTGGGTGGCCTTTGTATTAGCCAATTGCATGGTGTGTACATCCGACGTTTTGGTAGGGGGAGTAGCCAAAGCAGTAGTTTGGCTGGCCACTGTGTGTTGTATAGACAACTGCTACAACTGCTTCGTCAATTTCTCAGGGGGCTTTGTTTGTGCTGAACCAACAATACCATCAACATGTGGTCCATCTCTCTGTCTGGTGTTATCAAGTATTGAGTGTGGTGCATCTAGCAAGATATCCTATAATAAACCGGACTGAGAATAGATTAGCTCAAGTTGTTGAGCTCTCATGATGGCCTCTTCTTCGGAAAATACTCTCAATCGCGATGTCTTTGGACAACTATGGGACCAAAGACTTAAGGAACCACTCAAGAAGGAATGATGGTGGGATTGGTACCTTAACTAAACTCTTTCAGCATCTCCATTCTCGGATGTGATCAAAGATATGGTCCACTTTTGCTTGCGAGAAATTGGTTAGAAATTCGGTGCCAGCGTCGTATCTCACAGGTAACTAGAAATGGTTTAGGAAAGCCATCGCCAGTTCATCGAAGGAAGAGTATATTGAGCGATTGAGCTCAATGTACCATTTCGTGGCACTCCTAATGAGAGTACATTGAAAAAATTGCAACTGTATGGAGTCATCTTTCAATGAGTTAGATGAGCACCAAAGATGAAAGGTAGTCACAGGATCTCCTGGATCTTCGTTAGGCTTGGCTTCAAACTTCGGGATGTCTGAAGGAAACTTCATCGGCATAGGAGGCCAACGTGGATCATGATAGATAGGGTCATTCAACAACCTTGTCAAGTCTGGAAAATGCAAGGTTGCCAGGAAGGCTAGTTTGGGTTGTTGGTGATAACCTAGGAAAAATGGGCTTGGAGTTTGGCGGGCACCAGGTTGCCAGGAAACGTTCGGTTGCTGGCTAGGGTTCTGGTAAAAGCCATGGCCATGGACAACATATGGATTTTGCATGTGAGGAGACATCATCGACTGATTTCCAAAATAGGACATAGATGGTTGGGCATGCATTACATTCAAAGGACTTTGGGAAGGATTGCCCCATGTTAGTCCCATGGGGATAGGCATAGTGCTTTGTCCTGGGTTCCATTGATTGTGAAAAGAATTACCCCAGATCGGCATTCTTGACGAGGGAACTGATCCCTACCAAGAATACCAAGGCCCTAATGTGGAAGAAGTTCCTGGGTGTGCCCTCTGTGCAGGAATAGTACCCTACATAGGAATAGGTTGTCTGAAA
>JZKD02S1002972.1:0-13522 GCA_000966675.3 Picea glauca
GTCCCTTCCATGCAACCTTCCTCTGTTGTGTATTTCTGCTCCTGTGCTCTACCTCCTTGCTCACACTTCAATCTTTCTACACAGCGACCACAACAACTCCAACAGCAATGGCAACAACAACCTCATCTCTTCTCTGCACCGTGGACTTATAGTTTCTGTGCACCTTGTACATGCAATGTGTGCCTCGCCTCTGTATGCTCACACCGTGCCCATGTCCTCCACCTCTCGAGTGCTCTGCCTGATACTCATGGTAACTCTTCARCTTCTCTGGCGGTTTTTCCACGCGTTCAGCATTACTGGGTGTTATGCTGAGATTCCTCAGCCTCTCTGTCAGTTGAGACTCTTCGTCTTCTCTGTAACAGTCGAGCTCATGCTTTATGTTTCAGTTACAAGCTCTTTTTCTTCCAGAATAGCCAATCATGCACAGTCTGTCTCATTTTCTTTTACACACACCTCACCAACGGTTCCACTTCACCTTTCCTCAGCCGAAACAAGAACACCTGTCTTAGCAACTGAAACGCTAATTGATTTGTCATTATCAGTCCATTTCTCTTAATGGATTCATAACAGAAGCGTTAATGTGTGAGGGAGAAACAACAACCCTCCGATCACTACTTGATTCAACGTTTCAGATCAAATCGGGATTTCATATATCGCGATTTCGGCACTTTCGATGACATAATGTTTATGTCCATGGGAGTCGCGATTTCCCGATTCATGATGTGCTTCAGCCCTCCTGGATGAGCCCTGGTCCATGTGACCGTTACCCGTGACCGCAACCATACCTCTCGAAAAACTGTGCTAGCCCTCCTGGCTAGAACATGGTCCATATGACCTGTCTCTATGTGACCTTGGTCTTGTCACTCCATCGGCGTTTCGGCACTTTCGATGACATAATTTTTATGTCCATGGGAGTCACGATTTCCCAATTCGTGATGTGCTTCAACCCTCCTGGCAGAGCCCTGGTCCATGTGACCGTTACCCGTGACCGTAACCATACCTCTCGAAAAACTGCGCTAGCCCTCCTGGCTAGAACATGGTCCATGTGACCTGTCTCTGTGTGACCTTGGTCTTGTCACTCCATCAGCGTTTCGGCATTTCTAATATTCAAGTTTCTTGTCACTTCCAAATCGCGATTCGCGAAACTCTGACACAGGCTATGATCAACGGTCCAGGTATAACCTTGGCTCAATGGCTACGATTGAGTCGCGATATCGCATATCGCGAAATCGGGGTTTCTGATGTCAAGTGACTTTGTCATTCCAAAGTTTCGATCCCCGATACTCCATTTAGATAATCAACGGTCCAGATCACTTCTAGCTCGACGGCTCAGATTACATCGCAAAATCGCATATCGTGATTTCAGAGTTTCTGTTGTAGTGTGTTCTTGACATATCAAAGTCCCGATCGTCGATGCCTCTGCTAACATCACACGTGGTTTGACACGTGTTAGATCCTGCCACATGTCACTCTGATTCGTGAATTGCATGAGCCTAAAGTGTTATATCTGCCTGACACCTGTCATCCTCTGATTGTGCCACGTGTCCCTGGGTGACGTGGTCTACCGACGTGAGTTGGATCAACGGTCTAGATCTCATGTTGATCTGACGGTGCAGATTCAGTCGGGATTTCGCATATCGCGAAATCGGGATTTTCGAGACATTGTATTCTTTGCATATTAAAACCCCGATCCCCGAAACTCTGATGAAGCCTACTGTCTACACATGGATGGTCCCGATCTCTGCTTGATTTAACGGCTGCGATCAAATCGTGAAATCGCATATCGCGATTTCGGGGTTTTCGTTGTCGAGTGAACTGTACATTTCAAAGTCCCAATCGCCGAATCTCCGATGAAGACTCCTGGCTGCCACGCGTCCATATGAATGGACGATCCAGATCCCATCGGAATTTCACCTTGGCTTTTCTCGATGATAAACCTTGTGCAGCTCCTGTCCGATCTAACGGCTAGGATTCTCTCTCCAATATCCCGATGACTTGTCCGGGATTTCTCCTCTGCACACTAGGGCTTAACCTCCATGCACTTTCTGCAGATCCTGTGGCTGACGGGTATCTACTTCCAATCTAACGGCTCAGATCACTTCTTCTACACGCCAGCTCCTGCGCTTAACATCTGCGCAGCTTCTCCTGATCCAACAGCTATCGGGATTTTCGAATGAGATCCGCATGCTCTCGGTCTCTTTCCTGCACGTATAAGAATGCTATTCCTCCTGAGCTTATTCTCCTCGAATCCTTAAAGGATTTCGACGTCCGCTTTCGATCATTCACCTCTCTGAACCTTCCATCTTCACTGTTGTACTTAAGCCATCATCACTACTGTACTTGCCATCAATGACAAATCTATGCTGCCTGTAAAACATGCCAACAATCCTTTGTACATTCTTCCTGCACCCATGCCATATTCATTGTTGTAATTGCCATCAATGACAAGCATATGCTACCTATTACACATTTCCAACAGGCTCGTCGGTCATGGACTTGATAATCTTGATGATCAGACTGAAGGCTTTAGTGATTTCGAACAAGGACTTGATTGGATGTTCAGGATGGTCGGGTATGAGGACAAGAGACATATTGCAGAGGGGCCGAATTAGGCTTGGTGACAAACTTCCCTTGGATAATAGCATGACAAATGATGAGACTCAGGCAGCATGGCATTAATCATAAGTCTATGAAGCAGGAGGAAACGCAAACTCTCCATATGTTTGGAAGGATAACCAAATGGTGGACACAACTCTATATAGCAAGAAAAAGCTTCCTAAGGTCGTACTAAATCCCATAGTCTGATGAACAAACGGACAGATGTGCTTTATCCAAGGGCGACTCATTATGCTACCAATAAAGAAAATACTTTCCCCTTCCTCTTTTTGGGGTATATTTGATTTTTTTTGTCCTTTTCAATAGTTGTGGCAAAAGAATAAAGGAATATTACATTAAAAAGGAGGAATGAGTGTTGCAAACATACGAGTTCAAGGCACAAGGAAAGATTGATGTTCAAAATAATGATACTCAGGAAAAAATCCTCCAGGGACCAAGGGTGTTAAAACGCAGAAGCAAACTGTTACAAGGCTGATATATAAGGTATGCAAATGCGGTTAACAAAACACACAATGGTAACATCCTTCAATGTAAGTTTAATGAGCCCAAAGAAGGTAAGCTCGGTGGTTTTTCATATTTAGAGATTCTGAAAAAACATAAAAGGAGACTCCATTGGGGTACCTTTTTCGAAGGTAGTCTAGTCAGTTCGAAAAAGGGGTAAACTAGCACCGACAAGACATATATTCAAAACCATTTTAACGAGTGTGATAAAGACAATATCACTCGACCATTTTTTCATTTTTAAGGAGTCTGAAAAAAGCTTAACTATGGACTCCGTCAGGAATGTTCTTCTAGACCAATTTAACGAGTGTGAAAGAATAAGGTCACTCGACAATCTTTTCAATTTTAGGGAGTCTGAAAAGAGCTTAACTATGGACTCTGTTGGGGTTCCTTCTTTGTAAGTTTAGTCCCTCAGGCCCGAAAAAGGGATAAAATTATACTTGAGAGTACTCTTCTATAGAGCTGAAGTTCCATAGAGTATACCTTTGTTCATACAGTTGACCGTCCGGACCGAAAAAGGGGTCAACTACCGCCAGATAGACGTGACTTCAAATTTTAGTTTAACGAGCGTGAAAGGCCACAAGATCGCTCAGCAATCTTTTCATATTTAGAGGGTCTGAAAAGGGCTTAAAAGAAGACCCGTTATATTTTGGGAGTCCTGAGGGTGAGGTCAAGAGTGAAGAAGAATCATGCAAATGAGGCTCAAACTCATATTCAGGACAAACTATAAGGACTCCCGAGCCTACAGTGTTTTTAGAGACAGCATGAATGCCATAATGCAACCAGGATCTACCTAGGGAATCCATGTTCTAGTAAGCTCTACCACCAAGTTGTGACACTTCTAAAGCAGAGATGATGGTTTTGTGTCACCACCTGATGGGATTGATCCTATGGCAAAGGAAAAAGACAACGAGATACAAAAATCCAGGTAGAAACCTAACCTATATGCTAAAGTTGATCGTCGAAAAAAATTTCATGGATCATCGAAAATTTGTTGTATATGTAATTTTTATGTCATTTTTGTTATATATCATCATTTTTTATATGCTATAGTATTTGATAGATATACGTTTGTTGCATGCAGATGTGGGACCAGTGTGACCTGTCGATTATGCAAGGAACAGGCGTCGTCCTCGGCCAGGGGCCGCAGCCGCCGCTACCGGGCGACTAGTAGTAGCAGGAGAACTCCCAGTCGAGGAGGTTGAGAGGGTACTTAGATGAGTTGAGCGGAACTTTACTAAACTCACTCGCACAGTCCCGATGGTAGAGATTGAGGACCTGCCACCATCCATGCAGCCTCATGTAGTGGGGGCACCTCGGACGTGGGTCTGATTGTTTCGGCGTTTATCCCATGCTGTGGACCAGTATAATAGGGCCCATAGGCCCTGAACCTATTTAGACATTTTATGTTCCACGAGCACTACTTGTATATATTTTTTGAGGGCATAAGCCATGTGACTCGTTATTGGTCCTATTTTTGAGGCGCTTGCGTCCATCTATGTACTCTAGTTACTTTATGATATTATATATGGTTTTTTTGGTCTTTTGTGTCTTACGGATCATGTGTACAAATAATGTATTTACATGCTTATGTTAATGTTCTTTCATATGTGTGCAAGATGCCAATCTAAAATTTGATTAGCTAGAGTATCTGTAACTTGGTTTAATCTCCTAGGAACATGAAAATATGTAATATAATCAAAGTTTCGTTCTAAGAGACGTACCCTAAGGAATCATCGGTGTAAAGCTGGATCATGAACCCAGTATACTCTGTTTAACTGAGACACAACCAGTTGAGCATCGAGATAGACCCGGAGATGAGAGATACCCAATAACAAAGCGTCACGAAGTAATTCAATAACTGCACTATACTCGGTGACATTATTTGTGGTGTCACCTAAGCATATACCTCTAGAAGACAACAACTGGCCTTGACGTGTAAAGATTACCCAAGTTGCAGAGGCAAGCCTCCGAGTGTGTCGACTAGCACCATCTGCATACCCAACGAACACCTCGGAGTCACTTGACATCTGCCACAGTGACAAAAGATAACATCAATAATATGTCCATAACACTTAAAAGAAACTAAAAAGTAACAGTACAAAGACTATACATATGTTACAAAAAGTTACCCACAGTGACCTGCCTATGAGTAATACTTCTTGAGGTAGAGCTCATTTCTAGGCTCTGCTAAAGAATTCCCTTTGAAATCAACCAGATGATAGGCACTCTTTTTTAACACCTCTTTTATGATGAAAGGCCCGAACCACATGGGTTTGAATTTGCCTGCTTCCAGGGGGTCCATATCTTGGTCATAGACCAGGACAAGGTCACCTTCAAAGAAAATCTGAGGACGAATGGACCTATCATATTGACACTTGACCTTATGTTTGTGAGCCTCGTTGGCCAAGGCCGCATCACGATGTTGTTCATTGAGATGCTCAAGGTATACTAACTGTTCTTCGAGTGGAGAAGTGTCTGGCAATAATTGTACTGCCAATTTTAGAGACGGGATCTGACATTTGATGGGCAAGACTATCTCCAACCCGTAAACGAGTTGAAAATGTGAGAAACCAGTTGCAGTCTTAACAGATGTTCGGTAAGCCCATAATTTCAAGTATAACATCAAATGCCAATTTGACTTGGCTGAGTTGATAGTTCGTTGTAGAATAGTCTTAAGAGTTTTGTTTACAGCTTCCACCTACCCATTGGCCTGGTGGTGGTAGGGTGATGAATGTTCTTTCAGTAACCCAAGATTTGATGTTAATTCAATCATCATTTGATTCTGAAAGTGACTACCATGGTCAGTGACAATCTCCCTCGGGATGTTGAACCTTGCTATGATCTGGTTGAATAAAAAGAGAGTTGCAGTCTCTCCATCATCTTTAAACGTTGGCATAGTTTCAACCCACTTTGTGAAGTAGTCGACAGCTACGATGATATAGTGATGCCCCCTTGCTGAAGGGGGGTTGCATGTGGTGTAATCAATCCCCCACTTGGTGAAGGGACCAATAGTGATGACAGGAAACATGGGAGCGGGATGTGTGTTATTGGATAAATCCGTAGGTGCGGACACTAACCGATCTCCCTATATCCACCTGGTATCTAGAACAAAACATGACAGAATACTACACTTTCCCTAGATCTAGCCTATTGAATGAACTAAGAGGTAAGGGTTACGGACATACCTTGTGAACGCTCTCCTTAGATCTCTATTGTTCCAATCTTTGCTTCAATGCTCTTGTCCCGTCCAGATCACAACAAAACGAACCAATCGAAGTAAAGGTAGATTAAGATATTCAATGACTAGTCTATACATATGATCAAGGAATTATGTAATAAAGTGACATCATCTTTATGGGAAAGGGACATATTGCTGTATTAAATTAATTGAAAGTGAAACTTACAACCTGAGCCTTGATGTCATAGGTCTCCTTTCGATGGCTTCCAGTTTTGACACACACACTTGCTCATGCATGAAGAAAATCAACTACTTGTGATGACCTTGATGTTGTCTCTTGTTGTTGTAGCATCAGTCCTCCACACAGTCTTGCACTAATTCTCTAATCAATCTCTTGCTAACTTGCTGCTTGCTCAACTTAACCCTTTCCATGAACAATCTCCTCAATATATAGGAGAAGATAGTTTAGTTACTTGGATAGGGAATGATCCCAAGATATCTGGAATGCCAGTACTTGAATAACCACTCGAAAGCCAACTCACCCTTCTAGAAGATTCCCTTCTAGAAGATTCGAGATCTTTATCTTTTTCCCCTTTAAAATCATGTTCGCACCCTAACCATGAGTACAGTGTGAGAATTTTGCACCCCATCTTAAAGCAGCCTGTGGGAAACAAGAATTCTCGCAGGTGAGTATATATGCAGCCTGCGAACATGTTTCAAAATGTGAATTCTGGAAGAAGATAACTGTAACTTTTCTCATGAAAGTATTCTTGGTAAAGAGATTGATTTTTCATCATCGTGATATCATCATGACATCATCATAATGACCAAATTTGTGGATAACAATGTGTCCTCATATTTCGAGAGAATATTTGGCACGGATGGCATTTCTTGACCGATTCGATACAATCTTTGATAAGTGTCGGCCAGAAGTATCCTGCTCGTAGAATATTTTGGGTTGTTGCCAACCCAAACAAATGACCACCACAAGCTCCGGTATGGAAATCATTAAGCACGATAACTGCCTCCTCATGAGTGAGACATCGGCATAGGATGCAGTCTACACCTCTCTGATACAATGTATCATCGAGTATGAGATAATTCTTAGCCTGATGGCATATACGTCGACGCTCATCACAAGAAGTAGAAGTGGGGCACTTCAAAGTTTGGATATAGATAAGTATATCTTCGTACCAGGGATCCGAAGATGTGATCAAAAACATATCTCCCCGGATAGGTGATTCTTCAGGCACAACGTCACCTGACTCAACTGGAAGTTTCGAAATAAGCTCTGCAAAGACCAGTGACTTTTTGGACTTTGCTGAAATGAAGTCTAAGTCAAACTCCTGGAGGATGACTATCCATCTACTGATTTTTCCGCCTATTACCCGTCGTTTCAACATGTACTAGAATGGATTCATGACAGCAATGATGGTGGTCTTGCGAAATAGAATGTAATGACGGAACCATTGAACAGCATGAACTGCTGCCAACGCAAGTTTTTCGATATGAGAATAATTGATTTCCGATCCTACGAGGCCTCGGCTCAGGTAATAGATCACGTATTCTGAGAACAAGTCATCTTCCTGAACTAAAACCATGCCAATGGTTGACTCTACTGCAGCCAGATATAATAAGAAATCTTTGTTATAGTTAGGTGGCCGGAGCAGAGGGGCAGTTGTGAGGGCATGTTTTAATGCGTCGAAAGTGTGTTGAGTGGCATCGTCCCAGTAAAAAGGAACGTCTTTCTTCAGTAAGCGCATAAATCCCTTGGTGATTTCGGCATAGTTGGCGATGAAGCGTCATAAAAAGTTCACCTTGCTTTGTAGACTCTGAAGTTGAAGGATTGTGCATGGGGGGGGCACCTGGATTATTGCCTCCACCTTGAGACGATCGGCCATGATCCCTGTTGTTGATACGATGAAACCTAACAAATGTCTTGACGTTACGCAGAAGCTGCACTTATTTGGATTCAAGCGAATCTGAAAGTAGCAACAACGTTCGAAGATAATTCTAAGGTGTGTGGGATGATCCATTCTCTTGCAAGATCGCAATGCTAAATCATATAGATAGGTCTCGGCTATATGCTTGAGGTCATGGAAAGCAAAAGACATGGCCCGCTGAAAGGTTGCTCCAGTGTTTTTAAGACCATGAGGCATCTTATGATATGCGAATGTACCCCAAGGACAAATGAATGTCGTTTTGTGTTGGTCTTCGGGTTTGATTTGTATTTGATTATATCCCGAAAAATCGTCAATGAAAGAAAAGGCTTCACAACCAACACATTCATCAATGATCTGGTCTATGAATAGTGTTGGGAAATTATCTTTGGGACGTGCCTTGTTCAAATCACAGAAATCGGTACATACACGAATCGTGCCTTGTTTTTTATTGACCGGCACAGGATTTGACACCCATTGAGTCAAATGGATAAGATAGATAAAACCTGCCTTTAGTAATTTCTCAACCTCAACCTTAATGGTTGTTGATTTCTTAGGATTAACTGGATGAATCTTTTTCCGAACAGGCTTGGCATCAGGATACGTTGTAATCTCATGTTCAACTATTTTTGGGTCAATACCTGGCATTTCCTCATAAGACCAGGAAAAAACGTCGTGGAATTCTTTGAAAAGATCTGTGTAGATTTGAATCTCTTCAGGGGAGCAATCAGCTCCGACGAAAACATTCTCCACGATGCCAGGGTTTCGGGATATACTGATCGGTATAGTTTCAGCGATAATTTCCATATTGCCCTCAGCATAAATTTCATGTGTAGCTAAGAGATTAATAAGGCACAACTAATCTCCCTTCATGGTCACGGTGAATTCTCCTGCTTCAATTCATCTTAACTCTGGGAGAAAATATGATCTGTGATGAAGATCCTCCCAAGGTTTGTCCGAACTATTCATTGCTTCGATTACTGATTCGTCATAAGGCAAGACTAAGTCTAACGAATCAGTGTTAGCAAGACAACCCTGAGCCTAAATAGGCTCTAGAAGTGGATCTAATTCTTGTGCAGGAGTCGGATCAGTGTTAGTTGAAGCTTGTTGGACTAAGGAGTATGCTACTTCAGCTGCAGACAAGGGCATGGACATGCCTGGGTGCCCTGTCTCATCCATCGTGGCCGATGGGGAAGGAAGGATCCATGCATCCTCGAAGTAAGACATGTGGAATGACGAAACTTAAAAAATCTCAACCTTATGGTGATTGGATATAAATTTGATATCACCATGAGGGGGCAGGTAATCGAAGGTACCCATCAAGGATGGGCACAAACCAACTCCTACGTTGACGACACTTGGTTGAGGATTATCAATCATCAGGACCATGGATGCCCCCAAAGCAGAGTCAGGTCTGGAGAAAGACAATTGATTGATGGTCACTATCCGGCCCTCATGTGGAAACAACAAGACCCAAAAAATTGTAGCAACCACAGCTTGCATGGTATAATTCCAACTCCTTCCTAACAAGAGGTTATAGTCGAGGGGAGCATCGACTACCTCTACTTCGACACACACGGTCTTCCCTCCTAGCTACATGGGGAAAGAAGGAACGATGCCATGTGGTAGGAACAAACAACCGTAGAAAGCAGTGAGGAGAGTAGGTGACGGAGACAAAACGGGCTGGCCAATGGCCTTCCAACATGCCAATGACATAACGCATGTCAAGGCGCCTTCATCAACCACCGTGCGGAAGATATTCCAAGTAAAAGTTTTCGTGGGATAAGACACTACTATCTTAAATGCTACGTGGTAAGATAGACAAGGTTTTAAGTCGATTGTATCCAACATGATTGTACCCGGATTACAAGCCTCGGTAGAGCCTAAAGCGGTTAACAAGGATCTCCTCTAAGAAAGGCAGCTTTGGAGGACTTCCAAAGAAGACATTGCACAAGGGATTTGTGATCAATCTTCCACCACAGAGTAGTTCTGGGCGGCCCTTGCATTTGGTTTATGAGAAGATTTTTTAAATGCACCTTTGGGAATGTGTGTCATTATTTATCTCAATGTCTTATCAATCTATAGAGGTAGAGATGGGAGGTCAGCTTCTTTACCCTTCTCATAAGTGCTTGGTTTACTATAGTCTTGCGCTCTAGTCGATATAAAAGCGTCACCCCTAAACATATATACGTTCGTGGATGCGGGGTTGTTTGGAGGTGGACATGGTTCCTGGCTACCCCCTTCGGTGCTTGCAGAGGCTTGAGTTAGATTTTTCCCATGCTGAAATGGATTAGTCAACACAACCTGTTGTTGATGCGTCACAAACTTTTGGGCCTCTACAAGTCGAGGACATAGATGGGTCAGGTGTTCTTCCGTGCACAAGTTGCATGGATACCTCGCCTTTCATTTTTCAGTGTTGTCCCCACCAGCATTATCGGTGGGTTTTTTATCCCCCTTACCCTTATTTCGTTGTTTTTTTCTTTCCTTCAGGCTGCTGGGTGGCCTTTGGGTTAGTCAATTGCACTGTGTGTACCTCTGACGTTTGGGTAGGGGGAGCAGCCAAAGCAGTAGTTTGACTGGCCATTGTGTGTTGTATAGATAACTGCTTCGTCAATTGCTCAGCGGGATTTGTTTCTGCTGAACCAACAATACCATCGGCATGTGGTCCAACTCTCTATCTAGTTTTATCTAGTATTGAATGTGGTGCATCTGGCAAGATGTTGTATAATAAACCGGACTGAGAATAGATGAGCTCAAACTGTTGAGCCCTCATGATGGCGTCTTCTATGGAGAAAACTCCTGATGTCGCGACATCTTTGGATAACTGCAGGACCAAATACTTAAGGAACCACTCAAGAAGGAGTGTTGGTGGGACTGGCACCTTGATTAAACTCTTCCAGCATCTCCATTCTCGAATTTGATCAGAGATATGGTCCGTTGTTGTCTGTTTGAAATTGGCCAGCAGCTCTGTGTCGGCGTCGTATCTCACAGGTAACTGAAAATGGTTGAGGAAAGCCATTGCCAACTCACCGAAGGAAGAGTATCTTGAGCAATCGAGCTCAATGTACCATTTCGCGGCACTCCCAATGAGAGTACGTTGAAACAATCGCAATTGTACAGAGTCATCTTTCAATGAATTAGATGAGCACCAAAGATGGAAGGTAGTCACATGATCACCTGGATCTTCGTTAAGCTTGGCTTCGAACTTTGGAATGTCCGAAGGCAACTTCGTCGGCATAGGAGGCCAACGTGGATCATGACAAATGGGGTCATTCAACAACCTTGTCAAATCTGGCAAGTGCAAAGTCGCCTGGAAAGGTAGCTTGGGTTGTTGGTGATAACCTGGGGAAAAGGGGCCTAGAGTTTGACTAGCACTAGGTTTCTAGGAAAAGTTTGGTTGCTGGCCTGGATTTTGGTAGAAACCATGGCCCTGGCCAGTGTATGGATTTTGCATATGTGGAGACATCATCGGCTGATTTCCCAAATAGGACATAGATGGTTGGGCATGCATTATATTCGAAGGACTATGGGAAGGATTTCTCCATGGTGGTCATGTGGGGATGGGCATAGTAGTTTGTCCGAGGTTCCATTGATTGTGAAAATAATTACCCCAGATTGGCATTTCGGATGAGAGAACGGATCCCTGCCCTGAATTCCAAGGTCCTGCTGCAGAAGAAGTTCCTAGGTTTGCCCCATGTGCAGGAATAGTACCCTGCATAGGAGTAGGTTGTCCAAAACTGGGATTGCCCCCAGTCAGGAAAGCGGTAGATGAGAAGGTTTTGTTGCCAAACATTCCGGCCAAAGAAAATAGTGTCGAACCTACTAGTATACTATGCGAAGGTGTCCCTTGACTCCCTGCTCCAAATAAACTATGGTATATAGGTTGCCCGACGAACTACTGATGCGAGCCACCGAGTGAAGAGGACGAAGGAGGGATATGACCTCCTCCATAAGGGAAAGTAATAAAAGGAGCAGGAGTGCCCCTGATGTGACCTTGCAAAGGAGTGCTAGAGCTCCCTTCCCCCAGACCTAAAGTCTGTAAAGTGGAGTAAGAAAGTACAGGACTTGTACCTGAACTAGGCATCTCATATGAGAACGGAGGGCCTGTCGCACTTGGTGTGAAAGGGGTTGTGGCTGCCGCCAAAGATGGGATCGGACCATTGTGCAATGTAGAAGCGGTCGAGACCATGGTGGCTCAGACCGATGACGGTGGTTTAGGAGGTGAAAAATCTCCTATGGGGACAACCATAGTGGGAATGGAAGAATTCCCAGAGGGAGTAACAACATTTGTTTCCATTGTTGTGTGAAACACTGTCTGGCACTCGTAAAATTGGATTGGTACAATGAAAGGTGCCAAGAAATCAATGGTTGGGGTTTCAACCGGACCAAGAGCGTGTGCTTCAAGGTCCAAAATGGTCAATTCCTCCAGTTGTTGGTCAGGCACAATTGCTTGTAACCCGATCGCTTCAAAAGACCTTTGTCGGTCTAGCTTTCACCTCAATGGTGGCGGGGGTGGCTCCAGTGTAACCGGTGGCAGGCCAAGAAGCCTTCGTGACCGGTGGAGCTCGTGATCCTCCACTGTGTGAGAAGATCAAAGACACTCTAAGGTAGTCTAAACACTCAACAGTAACACACACTAAAAAATTCCCTAGACAATAAGACAGGCAAACACTAAACTAATTGGAAGAACAGTTACAACAACCAACACTAGAGCAACTTACCGGTGCAAGTGCAACTCGAACACGGAAGCACCCTCCGGGTATACTCTGCAAAGTGTGGCCCGATGTTTGTCCTAGGTACTGCGGTATACCCCCGCAGTCACCTATGTATGTCCCTAAAATAGATAGGAAACTAGGTTGCTAGCGCACAAACAGTCACCAGGCAGGTACAGTCGAAAGTCGGGTAGACCACAATGAGCAGGGTATTGAGCCCGAAACCTATCAAGGGTATCGAAAGCAAGTGGTCTGGAAGACAAATGAGGACCTCGAACGGATTCGAGACCCATGAAGCTCTGTGGAAAATGAAATCAACGGAATCCCAAAACAAACCCTTTATATGTGTTCTCCACTACGATTGGTCCAGCTTTGGAGGGGTTATCTCCGCTACCTTTCCGCACGTGACCTTGTGTTTATCCCCTGTATTAGAGGGGGGTCCCGGATAAATTTCACGACACTGGACTTGGACACTCCCTAACTCAGACTCCAATGTTTGATTTTAAATGGCCTTGAAGAGTTTCCTCTCCAACCTAATCCAAGGCCCTAATCCTGAACTAGTTGGTGAACCC
>JZKD02S1003027.1:0-13522 GCA_000966675.3 Picea glauca
TTAACTAACTCATTAGTCATCACTTGAGGATATATTACTAATATCCAAATGAATAATACAAATATAGGTGACAATTTAGACTTAGTGATTGGTAAAGGTAAGCCATAGGCTAACACAAGCTATCATTCGCCACGACTTATCTTTTCCCTAGTAATCATGCAAACTCAAACAACCAATTGTCAACCTTCTCTGATACCACTTGATCTGAAATTGATCTTTTAAAGACTATGGTTAAGTTTATGCATGAGTTGATTTACCATTTAGGAATTAAGAGAAGAAGCTTCATGAAAGAAGTTGCAGCCATATAAGAAGTAAAAACAACAAACCATAACACCAAGATTGATAACAGAGTTCGACAAAAGTTTGCCTACATCTCCGGGCCTTTTTCTCAGTGGGGAAGGTTTCTTATTAATCTTCAATGCTTTAAGAATACAAAAGAAAGGATTACATAACAGCTCATGAAACCACCTTTCATATCTGCAACTTCTAGACAGAAACAAACATCACCATCGTTTGGAACAGAAAATTCTGAGACTTTTGAGTATAAAGTCGATTATGCTTGGATGGACATCTTGGGATCTGGAAGCACTTTTCTTTTTGATTACTCGGATGAAAAAATAGAATCCATATTCAGACTCCCCTCAAAATTTTGCAACTTTCAAGTATAAATTTGACCTACTTTTGAACAGTCCCTCGGGACCTCTCCTCAGAACGAATCCAATGTTGCACCCTGTCAGATCCATACAGTCTTGAACTACGTGCCAAAAACTCCTTTTTCTCAATTTTTTTGCCTAACTAAATAAGCCAAACTTCACCAAATTTAGCGACAGTAGCCAAACTTAGTGACAATTAGCCAGATTTAGCAAGATCTTTTCAGATTTGGAGGATCTCTGCAAGATTGGGTGGTAACCACCAGATTTGGTGGAATCGCCTCCTCATTGGGCCATGTGTCACCTTGTCATTGACCCAAGCCACATCATTGTTGCACATTCAGTTGCCACATGGCATCCATACAACCACGTCAGCCTACCTAGTCAGCTGCTACATGTCATCCATACAGCCAAGTCATCCAACCAAAACCTGTCATTTGTCATTCATACAGGTTGCCACGTCATTATTCATAGTTCCACGTGTCATCTGTACGAACTTCCATGTCATCGTTTGTACATTGCCACATCATCATTCATACAACACCACATCATCATCTGTATAGTGCCACATCAGCATCCGTACTACCACRTGTCACCATGCCACATCAGCATCCGTACTTCCATGTGTCACCCTGCCATGTCAGCATCTGTAATGCCACATGTCACCCTACCATGTGTCACTTTCGTACAGTGCCAACTCAGCTCAAAAATGCCAAAAATGACTGACATGTGTCAGCTCCCAGTGCTGCCACATCACCATGTTGACATCATCGTGACGTATTGCTGACATCACCAATTTACTTTGACCTGTTGACTTTGAATTTGACTTTGACTTTTTTTGCTTGTTTGGAAAAAAGTTCAGAACGCAATAAATTTTGCATACGATGTCCATTTTCGGAAAAAATATGTATGGTCAGAATCGGAACGATGATCCCTACGCAATGGAGCTGGTTTCATCTGATTCCGAGAAATTTGAAATTTTGGCCTTCCTAGATCCATTTTGGATCAAATGTTCTCTTGCAAGAATTTCATTTCTTGTTCACTATAATAAGCACAATCTTTCCTATGATGTAGACTTGACTCAAATTTTTCACAGCAACTTTCAAATAAAAGCTCAACAGGAAAGATTCTTCTACAATGATTATGAAAGCATGTATGAAAAATTTTCAAAGAAGATATACTTCCAAGGGGTAAATATCTGTACCATTGTCTTGCATCACCTTATAGATAATACCTAAACATTTTCATAAGTACATCTTCATGAGAAATTCCTAATTGATTCATGTATTCATGAAATTTGATGAGTTGTTGAGCAAGATTATCATCCTCATCTTCTCTAAATCTTGGAAGGTAGTCTCCCCATTCATGCATAGTAGGCACATCATTCGAAAAACGGGGAACATCAACAAAATTAAAAGGAGCAAACCTTAGAGCCAAAATAGCAGCCATCTGATTATCTGACATCTTGAAAATGTGGAGTCACCACTAGATTCTTTAACCATGGAGTCATCAGGTGAATGATCTTTAGTCTGTATGTGCCTAACCTTTGTTCACCATCAAAGATCAGATCTAATCATTGTCCTTCTCCCAAGGAAAATGTCTTCGTTCCTTCATCCCTGACAACAATGCCAAAATATGTTAGTGCTAGAAGATGATCTCTGACTACTGGAAGGGCATGTCTAGCACATATCAGTTATTGCAATAGTTTTGATTTTGGTTTGTAGGTGGATCAAGTAGGTTGAAAAGGTAAATGTCTATTAAAACTCTCTTAATTCAAATAATGTGCAGCATTTCATGTAATTAGGAGCATTCACACTGATGAATCAGATAGATATACAATTGGAAATGGAAGAAATCGGAAGGAACATAGGATACAAGACAACAATTTGGTTGCTTGTGTTAGGAACATTTTCAATTATAAAATTAGATTTTAAAACCTGAAACAATTATGTGGATACAACTCTCAAGAAACAGGTAAACATTCATTGTAATCGAAGTTGAACCTATGGGAAAAATCATTGCATTTCAGAGGTTTTCATTACATCCAAATAAGACAGAAAAAAGGAAAAACATAGAAGCACATTATGACCATCGGAATGTCTGAGTCCTTGAGTATGAAAAGCTACATCCAATGAGCTATTCCTACAACTCTCAGGCTTTCAACCTATTCTACTCAACCCCCCTCTCCTTCTTCCTTCCAAAACATAATTTAAATAGACAAATACAATCCTCCACTACTGCAAACAAAGTCAAACAATAAAATAAAATGAAAATGATTAATTGCAAGAGATCTTAGATCATATGCAAGAAGTCTATAATGTTGGATTGGTCAAGTTGAGCTTTCTCCATTGAATCTAGAAATAATCTTCGACCTTCTAGTTTGATCCCTTTAAATCTGGAAAGGATGGAATCAAATGTCTTCAAATCTGGAACAATCCTCTCGGGTGTCCAACTTCTTACTCTACTACCAAGGGTTTTATAAAATACCCTGACACCAATACATTCATTTTCTTCATTCCTTGGAATGTTGGAAATGACTATTCAATTGTCTTCTCATTCTTCTCCTTGAAATATGGAAATGATGTTTTTTAGTATTGATCTTGTGCCTGACAATTTGGGATTGATCTTTGAATGCTAGGTTATGGATTAAGATTTTCTACCTATCATTGATCTTGTAGCTACCAAATGTATTCTTTGGGTTTCAACTTTGGCATTGATGTGAACCTCCTTCAAGCTTTATTGCATCCAAAAAGGCATCATTATTGATAATGAATGAGATATATAAGGAACATCTACCAACATTCTTAGTTACAAGAATGCCCTTAGTAGTGTGTGAAAATTATGATGGAGGATATATATGAAACCTGGTCGTAGAGATGATAAGAACACTTTGCGCTGCAACCCATCACACAAATTGAGGTCTAATGCAGTCAAAGTATATTTCTCAACAATGATGAGTAATCTCTCTTTTCTTCTACATGTAGATCTCATGGATATATAAGCCTTTGGAAACAATGGCCAGTTCCAAATTCCATAGAGTACTGATTGCAACACCAACAAATCCATGCATAAACAAATAAGAAACTTCCTTCAATGGACTAGATAAAGTCAGCAACAACATTGCAGTGATCATGTTTGTAGACATAAAATAATATTGTCATTTGGATTTTCTTTTCAAAACTTCTGGTGGCATTTTTAGATTTCATGTAAGAAAAGGCGTTACCGGAATTATTATGATTTCTATTAAATGACCAATCTGAACGTGTAGGAACAACTCAATGAGGCAAGGAAATAGCATTCCTAATATATCCTCCAACCCCAGCAGCAGTGTTTCTCTCACATTCAGAAGAGTCTTCAATTCTCTTGCGCTCAATTTGAGCTACTTCAGATTCCACTTCATTGCAACATTGTCCACACAGTGCAAGTATGCAGGGGAAGCTTCTCTATACCTGCACTGAAATTCATTTTGCAAGTAGTGTCTCAGGCTTCCAAAACCAATTTAAGGCCAGGCCCAAACTGCTCTTCATCAAATCCACCACTTACACTCTCTTGGAGATGGAGAATGACTTCAGCATTCACATGAGAATTTTTTGTGTGAAATTCTTCATTCGTGATGTTCCCTCTATCTTTAGGTAGAACAACAAAGAATGGTTTGGTATTCTCACAACGAAATCCATAAGACCACACCCAACCATTTACTGTAAATGAAAATCCCTAGCGTTATCATTTCTCTTGGGTTCTTCGTGCATAAGTACATCAATATGAAGGTGCTCTTCTAATTTTGTGATTTCTTCCTGAACCATATTAATCTTGAGCGTTGACATTTCTCCTTTTAATAATGATCATGAATGTTCTCTATTGTCGATGATAGACACCCTCTCAACGCCTGCAAGTTGTCTTTGACACCTGGACTCGGGCTTGAACACTTGTGCATTTTTATTTATTTGTGCATTCTCCACGGTCATTCGTCACTTATGCAGGGCTCGAGTTCTGGTGCTCTAAGAATACTCCGCCATACGAAACCCAATGGCGCTTTCTACGACTTGGTTGGATCAGTGATTTATTTTTATAACTATGGGACTTTATCCCACATGTAATGAGAAACAAATTATTTTAAAATTTAAATACACAACTATTTGCATATCTTATCAATACGTAGTGCATTATAATACCCCATAGTGAGCTCCTGCTGTGGCACTCCATTTGTGGGAATTCCTTGATATGTAACACTAAATATTAGTGCTTAAGGATTTAGAGGCTAGGATAAATTATAATGAGGCTTTGGTGGAAACCCTCTTTTTACCTAAATTTCCATCAAATGCTAATATAAAACAAATTAGAATAAAATCATTTACAACTTAAGAAATAATTTTATAATAATAATCTCCATCACATGCTAATATAAAACAAATTAGAATAAAATCATTCACAACTTGAGAAATAATTTTATAATAATAATTACTTTAATTGACCCTTAAAAAAACCAACAAGGAGAGGGAATTTTCCATTTTCAAATATAATTTTAAAAACATCAAAAGCAATATCATATTGCAAGGTTTCACCAATTTGAGAATTGAGGCTATGGGAAACTTCGACAATCTTGACAAAAACTTGGAGGTTTTGGGAAATGGTACAAAATTGGCGGAGAGGTTGAAAAATTCCATGGGATCATATTTATGATGTTTTTACCGAAACCATTTCTTTTTTGCAGCGAATAAATTTTGTTCTCAAAATAATATGAAAATTATTGATGAATATAAAGTATGTTGATAGGATAGATTTGGAAAAAAGGTTGAGCTTAGGCTAGAATTTTTAGGTACTAATACCATTTTTCCAACAAGTCTGGGAAATCCTCTTTGACATGATATATGATGTGGAAATACCCACAGAATGTGTGCGGCTTGGTACAAAATCGTGACAAGTGGCCTACTTCACCATAGTTAAAGAAAGTAGGCAGTCCTCCTCCATCACTGTCGTATCCTCTTTCTCTTCCTCGCCTTTCTGGCCTCCTTCGTATCCTCCTTTGTAAAATCCTCCACGGTCTCCACCCCTCTATTCTTCTTGGACCCGAAAATCATCTATGGTGCGCTCCTGCATCAGCTGTAGCGACCGAAATTTGTTCACATCATTACCCATGTATTTATAAAACTCGCAAAATGGGGTGTATGTAGTCTTTTGATAATTCTACAATGTTTGGAAGTGGAGAGGGATATGGCCCCATTTTCTACAAATATCACACCGCTCTATTTGTAGTCCTATCGAAAATGGATTCAGTGCACCCATCACGGTGTATTTTTCAAGTGTATGGCACTCATTCCTACGGTGACCTTCTATGTGGCAAATAGTACACCACACTTTCTCATTCACTACCTTATCCTTAGTCATATCTTGTAGTTGCATGGTGAGATTCACGATATGAGATTGCACCTGTGTCAAGCTTGCTAATGTTTCACCACCTCCTAGCATAGCTTCTAAGTGCATTGTAATTCCCACGGCCTTCTCCTTGGTTGTCACTTTCCACTAGTTGATCGGACATGAATATGGGGTAGGAATATTGTAATCAAACATTCTTTATGTTGGATGTCTTGGATACGAAATTTCAATCTGTCCAACAAGATTGTGAACCATTGGTCATAGTCCCACATGGTTTCTACATATATTTTTTTTATCTCTTTGATCTCGGTGATGCACTATGATTATGTGTTAGGTTTCTAAAATTTTCTAAGTAGATATCTCTTTATCTCCACCAGTGACCTTTCTTGTCCCATCAGCGCAGTATCCTTATACTTCATGTACCACGTCAGATCTGTATCTTTAAAGGTGGTCTCCAACTATGCAATATTATGTGTCTTGTATGTGACTCTCTTCACATACCATATAGCTTCATATGTAAACCAATTTTGTTCCACATCATCTCTTCCTCTCCCATGATATGTGAGAATCCTCAGAGTTGAAATTTGATCATCATGCTCGATCTAGAACTATGTCTTCCTGACTCACAACTAGTTATTGTTGTAGTGTACCCATCCACCTCGATGTCTTCTTGGATGGCGGGACACGAGGAAATTTAACCAATTTCCCTCTAACATTCACCATAAAATCCACATTTAAATAAAAACAAGCTAAATAACATACAAATCCATAGAAAAATCACTATATAATACATAACATAAACCATACAACATAGCATTTAACATAAACACGAGAACATAGTACTTATTTCTTAAAAATCCACTGATTGGATGCAGACCTACGACATTCCACCCAACCATAGATCTCATTGCTCATAAACTCTCAGCAATGGATCACCCTCGAGCTAGGGATATGAATCCACCAGGACAAAGGCTTCCTAAGCCAACCATGGCCCACAATTAGTACCAACATGGTCTAGGCCAAGGTACCAAACCTTAACAACACTCCAACCAACATTCTTTCATTCCCCGTCATCCTACAAAACCCAAGGTAGTGTGCCCCCTTCTCCACACTACGGTCCCTCGGGCTGCAACACTACCCTTCTAGGGCTCCAACATAGGCCATCCAGGAAGTCTCATAGAATTGTGGCTCCAGGAGTTCCAACTTCCATCAAAGGTCTCCAAGTACCCTCCAAACCTCACACTAGGGAACCTATCCCCACACTTATCCCTCCAGGACTCCAGCCTTCTCCAAGGAAACCCAAGGAGAAGTGTACACACACCCAGATCCACCAAGGATCCACGGGGAAAAAACCGTAGTCTCCAATCACCATCTTCCCCAGAACAACTCTTGTAGTCAACATGGTAAGAATGGAGAAATAAACCAAATCCCCCCTTTTCAAATATGTATGTTCCTTTTCATATTATATTATATAATATAATAATATAAAATATTATATTATTATATAATATAATAATATAAAGGCTTAGGAAATTATTATACTATATTTTATTATCCTCCTTGGCTTAAGCTCCATTTACCTAGCCCTTAGCCCTCTTTCCCACTTGTGGAGTCTTATCCCCCCATACTATTTTCGTCCTTTGGTCCACAGTTGTGGTGGTATTTTATTAATTAGTGCATATGTACACTTTATAATACAAACTCTCTAGCTTTTGATCATCTTTACATGCACTCTGACCCAAACATACTAGATCACTAGCCTAAGTATCACATGTACAATATATTTCCAATATAGGTGATTTGGATTATTTTCGGAATGAAATGAAAGCAGATATATTACAATGAAATACTCATGAAAATTGTCAGAAATAGAGAAATACAACAATACATGATTTCTATTAATGAAAGAATTGTAAAGAGACTGTAAAAATACAGAGTGTAAGACTAGCTATAATGGTGGTTGCTTTATCTCTGAGAAGAGATGTGACAACTACGCTCATTCGTAAGAAGATCATTACAATGAGGCTCTGAAGGCATTTTTATGATAAACATGAATGCCAAAACCCTAGTCATCCAAAAACCTAACCCTAGGAGATGAAATGCCAAAATTCATGTGGGCCTCATTTGGGTAAGTTAGTACATTAACTCCCTGGGGTCGTAACTTTTGCATACGATCTTCGTTTTAGGTGCATGATAGGTCGTTGGAAAGGTATTTTGGAGAACTATGCATTATGCCATCAAGCTCTAACTATGTATACAATTTAAATGTGGCACGCCAACAAAATATTGTTTAGGGCCCCAAAACGGCCCTGGAAGTACAGAAAGATGTGTTGACATGAAAACTTCCAAAATAAGCCAGTTGGATTAGGTGAGCGGCCACCAGAATCCACCTGGAAGATGTGTAGGGATTCAGACATTCCAAAAAGTGTAGAACCCACAATTACAAAGAAGTACAGAAGAATGTGTTGAACTAAAAACTGACAAGAGGAACCAGTTGGAATAGGTGGGTGGCCACCAATATCCACCTGGATCAGTCCTCCCCCCTTAGAAAGCAATGGTCTCCATTGCATTGAGTTCCTAGGGAAGAGGGGAAATCATTTTATGAATTTGAATCTTTGTGAGTTGTGTGCCTTGTTGGAGAATTTGTGTTGCTTGGTATGTGGAAGACTGCCACAAACCTATTGTTGGTGGGGTTGAATCTCTTCCACCAGCTTGTTGTCTTTGGGCTTGACGAGATATGGTGTGGTCACCATTGTAGGTGAAGAAGCAATATTTGCTTTATCTTCTGCAATCTATTTTTTCGGTAGAAGGTGTGGAGGTTGTAGTGGTTCTAGTGTCCTTCTATGCATCCTTTGAACAGACTATGAAGAGGATGAACTTTGCAGTATGAGAGATGACCTTGCAACATTGTTTTGGTGGAACGGTAGTCGGAACTACCTCTGGTATCCGATAGAGATGACCTCCCAGAGTAATAATGACACTACGGGATATAGACATGATCATAAACACCATGAAATTTCCACGTATGTGGTTGGCCCAAAACAACATCAAAGACATCAAGAGGAGCAACATCATACACTACCTCATCCTTGAAGGGTTGGATGCCATAGGATAGGCGACACTGCTGGTTGACATAGAGATCTCGTCCCTGGTGAAGCCACCCGATGTTTTATGGATATGGGTGTGGTTTTTTCGACAACCTCAACTGTTTGACGAACTCAACTGAGATGAAGTTATTTTGGCTGTCATTATCAACAATAAAATGCAACGGGGTCACCTTCACCCACATATGTGAATGGAAGAGGCGCTCCTCCTCTTTAGGATATATTGGTTCTTCTGGTTGAATTGTTGTGGTCTCAACAGTAGCAATGGGGTCTGTGTCGATGATCTGTCTATTTTCAATATTTTCTGGATCAGATTCTGAATCAGGGTTCAGCTTCGCATCTTTGACCTCGACCACCAATGATTGTTTCGAGTAACATTCATCGATGTTGTGCGAAGGGATTTTTTGGAAGTCACACCACTTCTCAGTTTCATTCTTCATCTTTCATTTACCCATCTTCTCTTGTTTCTTGGACCGGTTGTCTAGTGGTTGTTGGTTCAAGTCGTCTTTACCATGCTTTGGTTGTTGCATATTTGCAAACCTGAATTCCCATTTGTTCTGGTGCCTAAATTTCTTCTTGATTTTGACAACATATCGATAGGCATCTCTCAATGATGATATTTTTAGGAAATCCAATTCAGTTTGGATGTACCTATGCAGAGCCCCATGGTATTTCAGAACCAGATGTCGCTCTGAGTCTTTGATACTCAACTTGGTGCATAAGGTATGGAAAGTATTTGTGAACTCCAACACTTTTGTCTCTTCTCTTGTTGTGGTGTGCTCCATCTCATGTACTGGTCTTCATAGTTATCAACAGGGTAGTATTGTTCATTGACTGCATCCACAAAAAATCCCCAAGTGGGCTCGACCCCATATATTCTAGATTCCTTTGTGAAACTTTGCTCCCAGTAAGTTTTCCACCAATGTTTGACATGGGGGAGAGCCTTGAAGAGTGCGAATGTGATCTTTTCCATGTCAGAAAATTTTTGAATAGAGAAATAACCTTCTAATAGATTTAACCATTTTTCTAGGGCATCTACATCTATCTGACCTTCAAATATGGGAATATCAAATTTAACTTGTACCTTGAAGGGAGAGGTTTCTCCAAAATGGTCGCTTGATTAAAATGTGCATGTTGCTATCGGCAGACATTGAAGGATATGTGAAAAATTCTCGTCCATTTCGTCGTTCTATCGCACGATAGCTTGCTCAAGAAACAAGTTAATAGAATATTTTGCTACATCGTTTTTCTTTTCTTCAGCCATCGAGGTTTTCCTAGGCGTGCGAGTGTGATTTTCCTCAATAGAGACAAGCTCGAGACCCAGTTGGATATACTCAGACCTCGTCGGAGACATGCGCTGAAAAACGATCAAGAGAAGCCTTCTCTGATACCACTGATCCGGATTATTTTCGGAACAAAATAAAAGAAGAGATATTACAATGAAATACCCATGAAAAATGCCAGAAATAGAGAAATACAACAATACATGATTTCTATTAATGAAATAATTGTAAAGAGACTGTAAAAATACAAAGTGTAAGACTCGTTAGAATAGTGGGAGCTTTATCTCTGAGAAGAGATGTAATGGCTACGCTCATTCTCAAGAAGATCATGACAATGATGCTATGAAGGCCTTTTTATGATAAACATGAATTCCAAAACCTTATCCATCCAAAAACCTAACCCTATGAGATGAAACGTCAAAAGTCATGTGGGCCCCTTTTGGGTAAGTTAGTACATTAACTTCTTGGGGTCATAGATTTTGCATACGATCTTCGTTTTAGGCACGTGATAGCCTATTAGAAAGGTATTTTTGAGAACTACGCATTATGTCGTCAAACTCTAACTTCATCTAAAGTTTGACGGTGGCATGCCAAAAAAACATTGTTTAGGGCCCCAAAACGGCCCTGGAAGTACAGAAAGATGTGCTGACATGAAAACTTCCAAAATAGGCCAGTTGGATTAGGTTGGTGGCCACCAATCTCCACTTGGAAGATGTGTAGGGCTTCAGACAGCCCCAGAAGTGTAGAACCCACAATTACAAAGAAGTACAAAAGAACGTGTTGAACTAAAAACTTACAAGATGAGCCATTTAAAATAGGTGGGTGGCCACCAATATCCACCTAGATCAATAGGGATTTAGTTGATTTATTACATTCTCCTCCCCCTTATTGATGCATTGTCCTCGGTGCATCTATAGACACATGTACAATAAGAGTTCTTCAAAATTCTACAAGAATAGCTTTGATCTTCGTGTAAGTTTTCTTCGTGCTCCATCTTCTTGATAGTCAATTCTGACATAGTCATCATCATACCTATAAGTAAAACATAAGAATAAAATAATTAACACATGCAATCAACAAATTCATGTACTTTTTGATAAATATTCAACTGATAGTGTAAAGTTGAGGATCTCCCTTTTGATTGGCATGTGAATCCTTTGAATTCCACTAGTTGCCTAACATAAGGCCCATTAAAGTATTCATTTCTTGAGAGATTAAGAATCGTTTCAATATACATCACTTTGTGTCGGAGTTGGTTCTATGCAAATGACTTCCAATAATACTCCACTATGTTCCATTCAACATTAACTGGCATGTTACATTTCCATAATGGTCCACCAAACCAGTGTTCTTCCACCTCCAGTTTGCTCATTGATTGGCATCAATTATGGATTGCAAAATATTTACTCTTTGACCATTTCCATTTAGAGCATTGTTTTCAATCTTTGCATTTTGTTGCTTTGATCCAACTCTGATACCTTTGTTGTTTGATCTTGGGGTTGATCCAAGCATTATGGATGAAAATTTGAATTTCCTTGTGCCAAGGACCAAAGAGTAGCTGCCAAATTTATATTAGCTTATGTTGAGGAACTATCTTGAGTGCAAGAAACCTTATTACAAAAAAATTTGCAGAGTCTCTTCCTACGAAATCAATCAGAAGATCTTGTATAGGAAGAATAACACCCTCTACTTGTAATAGTTTCATACTCTCTGTGGATATTCCTGCAATATTTTTCCATTTGTTTACGCACGTATAGAGCCACCCTATGAGAACAATCTATCTGCAGGAACTTCCTTTGAAGGAACCAGGAACTTTGATACAATGCTCATCCCTATTGCTTTGTTTTTCATTATGAAGCTACTGCTAAGTACCAGCAGATTTAAATGGTATAATTTTTTTTTGCAATGATGAATGTAGTTACTAAAATTTGTCAACCGTGTTTGATGAAGACATTGTCACTCCAAAAAATGTACCTTGAATTTCTAGTTTCTTTTCCAGAAATGTGAAAACATGTAGATATTAATCTCCAATAATATTGGCTTGAAAATGAAAGAACTCGAAGACTAAAGTAAATTTGACTAATACAGTACTAGTTTTTAAATTAGAAATACAAAATTTGCAGACAACTAATACTATATATAGGGCCAGCCTGGTAATCTCAAACAAGTTCAGCAGCTGAACTCATGGCTCTAGGGCCTCCCCTCTCTAAAAGTGCAATGGAAAGTTCAGGCTCATGCCACCACCTCAACCATGTATCCATTATTTCAAGGGTCACTAAATTTACTTCATAAAGCCAGTTAGGAACACAACTAACTACCATTGCAAGGAAGCCCAATGCATGTGCTCTCCACGTTGCATGTTCACATCCAAGATAAAAATTTCCCTCCATTTCCCTTGCCATGAAGTCCATATGGATCCCAACCACTTGTGCCCTTCTCTTTGAAAAAGATGAATCACTTACTCCCCATGCACAAGCTCCACAAAGAAAGGAAAAATGTGCCATTACATAGTCTTCCAGTGCAGAAGCACTTGTTGCAGTATTGGGTTTTGTTCCATTACCAGAGAAAAACCAAGTTGGTAAGGTTTCTTGATAAATCATTTGAGCCAGACCTAAACCACTTGTAATACAAAGTAGGGAAGAATCTTGTTTAACTCTTGCTAATGCATTTTCCAACAACGGTTGATAAGATTTTAATTGTCGTGCATTTTTAATGGATTGACCTGAATACTCACCATTCATTCTAGTAGCTGCTAAATCTCTCGTTGTTTCAACCACGAGTGTGACAATTTCTTTAGTTACAAACCTTATATCATACATGCCTCTATAGATGTGAAGATAAACAACCCAGGTGCAACTGGAGAGGTGCCACCCGAAGAGGAATGTTGTAATGTCCCCCACCTCTTAGAGAGGTGAAGAGGAGACTCAGTGGCCTGGGCACCCCCACTAGGTCATAGTCTTACACTGAAGGGGGAAGTCAATGAAGCTAAAGTTATACTTTTAAGTTGACTTAAGAAAGGAAAAGGGGATTAAAGGTAAAAGATAACTCAACAGAAGAATAGAAGATTAACCCTGGGAGTTAACCTAACTCAACAGAGAATTAGAAGGAAAAG
>JZKD02S1003038.1:0-13522 GCA_000966675.3 Picea glauca
GCAACATCAAACCCCTCAAACTCCTCTGTCTGAAGTGTCTGTCTCGATACTAGTGAAGCATCGATGAAGTTGTGGGTGGCCCACCATCTATCAGGGCGATTTCCCATTGCCCCTGAATAATCCCTCTGGTACGGAGGACATCATACCTGGGAACACCAGAAAGGGTCGCTATGACTTCTCGCTTTGCTAGTTTCCTCATGTTATCCTGCTCTAGTGGTTGTGGGACTACTGGAGGATGGGCTGCTACTATTTTCAGTGGTCTACGGGGAGGTTTCTTCTCTGTTGGTATTGACTCCTCCTCTGAACTAGTGGATCCACTGTCCTACTTCTCCTCCTCACTGTCCACGTTGTCTGCTACTACCTCAATATAATGAATCTCTCCCTTGAACATGCACCTATGGCCTATGACCCAAGGATCTCTTCAACTAAAGAAAATCTTCTTCCTCATAAGCTCTCGCCTAGTCTCATCATCCAACTTCTCCTTTCCCTTCCATTCTCTCTGGAATGGCTTCCTGTCTCAATCCCTCTAGGGAACAAATGATTTGGAGAAATTTTTAGTATTTGGCACTAAGTCTTCCAGATCTCAAATGAGAAGGATGGCATCCTGCAAAGTGGGAGGCCTGTATGCCTTCACCCATCCTCTCAAAGGCTTTGTGAGTCCTTCTGTGAATAGCATGATCAGCCTAGGCTCTGATATATCTGTCACTACCATGGCTACCCGCTGAAACTTTATGATGAACTCCTCTGTTGTGCCAATTTATATCAACTGGGATAGATCCCTGAAGTGTATCTCGAGATCCTTCCTATCAAACCTATCCATGAGCCTATATATAAAATCTCTATAGGAGGTGATGAGAATGTGACCCAATGTCACCAGTCCATGATACCACCACTCATGTGCCTCACCCTCCAATTGTAAGGTCACGAAACTGATGGCCTCTGTCTTGGTCATCTGGTTGGGCTTGTAATATGTGTCTAGCTTCTGTACCCAATCTCTGGAGGTGTATTTGGATGATCCATTGAAAAAAGGGATGGTGAGTTTCCCAAATTTTCAGATGAAATCGAGGTTATGCCCCTGCTACTGTTGTGGTCCTCCCCTCTGCGGCTCTCTGGGGCGGTTCCTGAGTCTGAGTCCACAGTACTCGACTAAGGTAATGTCTTGATGGAAGTCACAACCCAATGCTGCATACTCCCTCCTATACTCTACAATGTTGTCGGCATGAGTGGGTGGCCTATGTTCTATCGGTGGCGGTGCTACTACTGGGGGTGCCCTCTGGAAACTAGGAAACAAGGGCCTGGGAATCCTACTTGTAGATGTGTATGTGCGAGAGGGTGACTGGGGTATACTACCTGCTCCCGAGTTCCCCTGTGCTGCATGTGGGACTTGTGTATATGGGGTGCCCACCATAGCCAATCTATCTACCACCTGTGCCAAGGATTGAGACATGGTCCATTGACTAGCTAACATATGAATGATAACCTGCATGAAAGTTGCCTCTGGATCTACGGGGGCCTTGCCACTGCCCTTTGGTTGCTCATATCTGTCTCCTAGAATCCTCTCTACCTTGCGCTTAGACTCACACTCTGCCCTTCTCTCTGCTTCTCTGTGTACCTCTTCCTCTTCCTCTGAGCTAGGAGGAATAAGGGGAAAATCAGGCCTATGCCTTCTTTCCTGATGCCTGTTGTAAGTGACATATTCGTCACCTACGTGTTCACGACCCTCTAGGTCTTCTTCTGCACTCATTGTCTTTAGTCACAGGCTGGCAGGACTAAAGATCTGATACCACTGTAGTGTTCCTGACTTGGCTAGTCTAGGAAACACTACTAATGTGTGTGTAGGATCAAAGGTTTACATCGTATAAATGATCATACAAATAATAAATGTGAAAAAGTACTGCAATGTTTGTATTATGATATCTCTGTGGATTACAAAATGGCCGAATGCGGCTAAATAAACTGACAATACTCGACTAGATCAACAGAGAAAGGATCTTAACCAGAATACAAATAAGCAACTGCGGTTGAATTAAATAACAACACTCAGCTAGATCAAAAGACAAAAGGATCTTAGCCAGAATATAAATAAGAAACTAAAAGATAATACCCGAAATATGGGAGCACTGCGGAATTAATGAAGAATGATGGAAGACCTGGATGATCTTTCCAGTGACTAGGGTGTGTCATTCAACACTAAAATCAACTAACTGGTGTCTTCCTCCTGGAATACACTGAACTATATCTCCTAAGATGCGCCTCTTCTCCTCAATGACAAGTCATAATCTGCATAATGATGAATTAGGTCGTTGACCCTTCCTTTATAGCTTTCCAAAGCCCTAAATCATGCTAAAACCCTAATTCACTATTGACTTCCAAAACCCTAAATCACTGCTGAAACCCTAATTCACTATTGACTTCTATTTTTAGCTCATAATGACTTAAAAGTGTTTTTAACCCTTTTTAGCTCAATGTTACTTTCCGAATATAACACCTGTGACTGGAGTGACCTCTAGTAACCTTGTTTACCCCTCTTTGGCCCTGGCTATAGTCTAACGGGGCAGTTTAGACCATTAAGCCTCTTCTCTGGAGCTTCTATTTGGAAAGGGACACTACATAATTCTTGATATTGTTATGATAATTAGGTGAAGGTTGTGTCGATGAAGTTGTTATTTATTATGATGTTTTATTTACCTAACATAACATTAAAAGAAAAAAAAATTACTTGTTTTACGTTTCTTGTTATCGTAACGGTGGGGCCGTTACATATGGTATCAGAGAGGGTTCAAACCTGCGACTATGGATCTCCACGCCTTCCATGAATTAAGCCCTTGATTAATACTCATCGCTAATTGAAATATTATTTTTTCCATGCGGTAATCATGACTAGAGGATGCTGTAGAAATTCACAACGTGGTATCAGCGGAGGAGGCGCGACGCCTCCAGTAGCACCCACTCCTGAGGGGTCCAATCCCCAAGGAGAATAAAAAGTTTTGAGCATGATAAAATTGTCACGCAGGATGCGTTGGGTCTAACAAGGTCCTTCCAAGGAAATTCCATAGGCCTTGACTAACCATCTGTACTCATATGAGGCCTGTATCTTAGGATGGGTGACCACCTGGGAAGTCCTGGTTATCGGGTGCAAGCCTCAGAAGTGATGATCGATGCTATGTGATTCATTTTGTTGGTTTCAATCCCATTTCTTCACCTGTGTGAGCATCACCTGATGCAATGAGTGCTAAGTGGATAAACTCCACAATAGTAATTATTATTCATGTTGAAAGAAGTATGGAATTTATACAAATAGTTGAGATGGTTCAATCTCTTTAACTAAATAACAGAAAATAAAATAAATGTAACTGACACAGTTAACTAACACTGTCATGTAGGATTAGTTAACATTCCCCCCTTAATCTGAAGGGACATATGACATGCCAAGCTGTGTTTTGAATTTCTCAATTTTTTCACAGCCCAGTGCTTTAGTAAAGATATCGACAATTTTCTTTGATGTAGAACAATGTGTTAGATGAATGGTTTTGGCCTCAACGTAATGTCGAATCAAATGATATTTGGTGTTGATATGTTTGGTTCGATCATGGATTTAGTATTTTTGGCCAATTGTATTGCATAAGTATTGTCAACAAAGAGAGGTGTTGAAGTCATATGTTTCTCCTGCAAGTCTTCAAGAATTTTCCGAAGCCAAATGATTTCTTTTGTGGCTTGAGTTGCTACAACGTATTCAGCTTCAGTTGTAGAACCATCATGAACTGATTTCTTTCGTGATCTCCAAGTGATGGTTGTTGATCCAAGATTCATCAAATAACTTGAAGTAGACACTCCATGCTCTTTATCTTCATCAAAGTCAGAATCTGAATAACCAATGAGATGGAAGTCTGAAGCTTTAGAATATTTGATGCCATATGATTGAGTGTCTTTTAATTATTTGAGCACTCGTTTTGTTGTTGTCCAATGGCCTTCACAGCGCTGATGCATAAACCTGGAAAGTATTCCTACAACAAAAGTTACGTGAGGATGAGTAGTAGTAAGATAAATTAAATTTCCAACAAGTTGTCTATACTTTGTTGGATCTTCAAATGAACTACCTTCATTTGAGGTAAGTTTTAGATTATGCTCCAATGGAGTAGAAACAAGATTACAATCCTTCATCTCAAATTTGATCAATAGTTATCCAATATATTTCTTCTGAGAAATAAAAATGTGCTTTGGTTTTTGATCTACTTCAATTCCTAGATAATAATGTAGTAATCCCAACTCTGTCATATCAAAAACCTTTTTCCACTTCTTTTTAATAGACGCTATATAATCATCATTATTTCATGTGATAAGAAAATCATCTACATAAACAACTAGATATACAACTGATCTTCCAATTTTCTTAACAAATAAAGTTGCATCATCTAGATTGAAATGCTTATAATTCAACTTGAGAAGATGTTCAGTTAAATTTCCATACCATGTGTGAGGTACTTGTTTTAAACCATACAACGATTTTATCAATTTTCATAATTTATGCTTTTTTCCTTTAACAAAAAAACCCTATGGATGCAACATATAGACATCTTCTTTTAAATCTCCATTTAAGAAGATAGTTTTTACATCCATGTGATGTATTTT
The DNA here is from genome assembly GCA_000966675.3 of Picea glauca. Classification (NCBI taxonomy): domain Eukaryota; kingdom Viridiplantae; phylum Streptophyta; class Pinopsida; order Pinales; family Pinaceae; genus Picea; species Picea glauca. The sequence goes on from JZKD02S1003038.1 coordinate 4,630, forward strand.
CCATCCTTTTTTAGTTGCAAGAGAAAATAAAGTTATAATAGAGCCCCATTTTGCTGTAGGGGAAAATGTTTTGGTATAGTCAATACCTTCTTTTTGTGCATACCCCTTTGCTACAAGTAATTCTTTCTTCTTATCAAGAGAACCGTCAGCTTTATACTTAATTATATAAACCCACTTACAACCAATTGGTTTGATGCCAGTAGGAGGATCCACCAACCTCCAAATGCCATTTTTAATAAGAGCATCATACTCTTTCTGCATTGCATCTTTCCATTCATTACAACTAGTGGATTCTTCAAAAGTAGTAGGTTCATTAACAACATAAAAGTTTAACTCAAATTCACCATACCTTTTTGGCATTGTCTTGGTTCGTGTTGATCTGCATACTGATTACTCCAATATTTTCTCAGTTTCAAGAGTCTTTGAAATAGGTTCTTGACGACCATTATTATCCTTCAATATTTCCTCAGTAGAAACATTATTATCAACCAATTGTTCTTCTACAAAAATATTATTATCATCAAAAACATTGCTATCAACTAATTTTTCTTCATTCTCTGTTGTTGTTGAAGGATCAAAAACATTGCTATCAACTAATTTTTCTTCATTCTTTTACTTGGTCTCATTATCTGGTGTTGTTGAAGGAAAATCCACAAATGGGTCTAGAATATGAATCCCCCCTTCAAGATGTGGAATATCATTATCCCATTCATAATAAAACTTCTTGGAAGAGAATCTATCCAATTGATTGAGTTGTCTATTAATAGTAGAAGCATCTTTAGCGAATTCGATAAAAATAACATCTCTTGAAACAACAAATTTCTTGTTTTCCTCATCATACAATCGATAAGATCTAGCAGTATTAGAATACCCCAAGAAAATACATTTGTGACTTCTTTCACCCAATTTGTCACGGTGTTGTTTAGTAATTAAAGCATAACATGGAGAACCAAAAAAGCTGAAATTTTGAACAACGGGAATACTATTATACCACAATTCATAAGGGTACTTATTATTGATGGCAGTAGAAGGAAATTGATTGTGAATATAAAAGGCACAAAGTATTGCTTCTCCCCAAAAAATCAACCTGACATTCTGAAAAAACATCATTGGCCTTACCATATTAAGCAAAGTTCTGTTGATGTGCTCTGCTACATTGTTCTGTTGTGGGGTATAAGGGATGGTGGTTTGATGTTTAATACCATTATCCTGCAAGTATTTTTCAAATGCATTAGAGGTGTATTTTCCACCATCATCTAATGGTAGAGTGCCAATATTAAGTTGAGTTTCATTTGTAATCCATAAATTAAAATTATTAAAAGTTGCAAAAATCTGAGATTTCTCTTTCAACAAATAAACCCAACACATCCTGGTGTAGTCACCAATCAAATTCAAGAGATATTTATTACCATTTGCATATTGAACATGCATGGGCCCACATAAATTAGAATGTATGAGACCTAACTTACTGGAATCTCGAGAAGTAGATCCATAAAAAGGCTATTTACAATGCTTGCCTAAAATACAAGAATTACATGGAGAAAGCTTTCTTGGAATAGTAGGAAGCCCTTGAATACCTTTCTGTTTCATAATCCAGATACTATCATAATTAATATGAGCAAAACGAGCTTGCCACAACAATATGGAAGACAAAGTATCACTATGCTAAGCCAAAAAAGATGAATTAGATGAAAAAGATGACGTCCCTTTAAGTTTTAAAAACTTTGTCTTCTTCAACACCGGTCATAACAAGCACCTGATCAGATGTTTTTCTTATTTCAATTATACCATCCAACATATTTATAGAATGTATTTGATGACTAATATGTATGAGAGAGATCATATTTATTTTTAATTGATGATTGTAAAGAACATCATGAAAAATATAATCAACAAGTCCTGGTAAGCGAAGTCGAATAGATCTAATTCCTGAAGGCTTTAAATTGGACTTATCAGCAAAATGAACTATTCCATCAATTTGATTACTAAATGTCTAAAAACAATTTCTCCTAAAGGTCATATGGAAAATGGCTCTAGTATCTAAAATCCAAGTGTCTTCCCAAGAAGAAAAAGAAGTGCTAAAAACTTCATTGATACTAAGATTACAATGTGCAACAATATAGTGGGAAGATTCAAGTGGTTTTCCTTTTTCTGGAGGTTGTTTCTCTTTCTTCTCACTAATCCTTTCCCAATGAGTGCGACAATGAGAAGAGGTATGACCTAGTTTACCACACCTATATCACTTAAGAGATTGTTTATCAGTCTGAAAATGTTTCTTCTTTCTATCATCTTGTTGTTTGTCTCCTTGATGATAATGACACCCCCTACCTCTAAATGGTCTCCTACCATGACCTCTATTACTATGGTCAAATCTTTCATACTCCCCTCTAGGTTTCTTCTCTTTCTGTGCAAGACACAAAGTTTCAACTGTGGAAATGGAAAAATATTCCTTCTTCCCAAAATCTTTCTCTCTTTCAACAAATTTTGTCTACAAGAGTATCAAAAGTCATGGATTTCATCTATCCACTAGATTGAAGAGACTCTAAGTAGTGAGAATAGGTAGGATATAGGGATTTAATAAATGAAGTGAGTTGTAAATCAACTTTGACACCAGTTGAGAAATATCATGAAAAAAATATTTAATTTCAGAAGCTAAATTCATGGGATTATTATCTTTCATTCTAGATTAAACAACTTCATCAACAATTGTATAATTTCTAGCTCTGAATGGGAGTCATAAAGATCTTTTAATTTTTTTAATGCTTTAAACATTGTGGTGCTGGAAATAATATGTCTACTTACCTCTTTAGTGACCAAGGAAGAAATTAAAGCATGTGCCTTTTTATCTTTACTCTTCCAAATTGCAAGTTGTCTGGAATCTATAGGTTGCTCTAGCTCATTGTCATCCTTGCCTTCACAAATTTTCTCCCATAAATCATTAAAAATAAGAGTATTTTTTATTTTCCGAAACCATTCTTGGTAATTTTCTTGTCTGGGGAGAACTACTCCCATAATCGATATTAATGAATGCATTCTAATGTGTAATCTGGGTAAATGAAATTCCACTTGCAAATAATTAAAGAAATCTCACAACAAGCACACCTTCAACCTTGCCTATTGAACAATGACTCTGTAGACTGCTCACAGTGGATCCCTGTATCTTCTTTTAGTCACAAAGAAACATATCGCTCCCAACAAATCTTTCACACACTGGAAATAACGATTTTCCTTGGAAGAGTAGGCTACATAGTTCAAGATCTCTGATCACTTCAACGATTCCACCGGTTCTTCTTTTTCAGTGATCAATACAGAGTAGTATTTCGACGCTTCCAAACAATAGACAAATCTTCAATCTTCCATTATGAACCAGCAACATGGGTAGGAAATTTATAAGAAAGAAAGCAGGGAGTTTTAAAACTAGAGAGAAATTTCCAGATCAACGACAAGAAACTTACAAAAAAAGAAAAGCATGGAGTTTAAAAAAAAAATGCATCTTTGATACCATTGTACACATGCCCGTGAATAAAATCCATAGTAGTAATTATTATTCATGTTGAAAGAAGTATGGAATTTATACAAATAGTTGATACGGTTCAGTCTTTGTAACTAAATAACATACAATAAACTAAATGTAATTGACGCAGTTAACTAACACAGTCCTGTAGGATTAGTTAACAAAATATTAAGTGATGATCCAAAATGTTTATGACAACCAAAGGGATTAATTTTTAAATGCCAAAATGATAGAAATAGCTTGATGGACAACAATAATAAATAGGAATGGATTTGAAGCAATTAAGGCACAACGATAACATGTTGAACATAATGGAGAGAGTGAGAGTGATTCCAGTGAATGATACTTTCCTTGAATCAAGAACTTATTTATTTTTCATTACATTTCAGTGATTCTATCATGTAGTAAATCATAAATTAGTTGTTGATTTTAATTAATAACTATAATTTTCCTTAGATTGAATTATTGAATGCCAATTTCTCTCCTCTCCTGGACTTCGCATGTAGATTTTGTGAACAATTTTTTCCTAATAAACAAGTTATATTGTTTGTCATAATAAACAAGTCATAGTGTTCGCATTTAAGGTGAATAAGTTGATAAAAAGGAGTGACTCATAGTTATCATTTTGTTTATATGGAACCTTATTGTACATTGCCTTAAATATTTATGAATAAGTGCAACATTGTAATGCAATGATTCACATCACTAATTTTTATTTTGTTGCATATATTCAATTTTAAAATATTTAGCAATGCATGCCATAACAATATTATGAATGAGCATAAACAAATAAAATGTTGTACACTAATCCTAGATATACATGTATATTTATTAAAATCTAAATACACATAGTAGGAATTCAATATTGAGGATTTTATAATCCAAATTGACACTTTCCTAATCAAAACTCAGACTTTTCAAATAAAAAATATTTGAAATTCACACTTTCATAATAAGAAAATACACTTTTGAAAACCAATAATCACCCTTTTGGAATTAAATTTTCCGCTTTAGATACACCAATAATCACATTTTTGAAATTGTAATTCACAATTTCTTAGTCATTCTTACTTATTAGTTTGAATTTAATGAAATTGAACTCTTAGCTAGAAAATATTTCAAGTTGGATATGGAGAGTCATCTTCCAACATGTAAAAGAAATTTGAAAACTCTTTCACTTGCAAGCCAACAAATTAACATTCTACATTTTGATAAACATATATACACACACACACAAATTATTATATAAACATCATAAATGGTTAGACATAGGAATATAATTCTAGGCAAACCAAATGTATAGATGATTTTCTTATGAGGGATTGAAACCTGGAGTCAAACAACCCATTTCCAACAGAAGAAAAATTAGCACCATGTGAGAAAAGGTAATTTTATCATTGAATTCTCTATCCACTCACATATCATTTTCTCATTTTAGTTTTGATATTATATTTTTAGTTTATTTTGTTCTAAAACTTATAGATTAAAAAAAAAATCATAGTTATCAAGGTATCTAAAAACAATTTCCCTAGTTATGGAGGTACCCATCATTAACACTAAAATTACATGACCATAATTAGAGAGAAAAACCAGTTGGTAACCCAAAACTTTATAGAATTTGATTCAAATATTAATTTGTTGACTTCCAAAATAATAGATTTAATAATTTTCCTAAAACCAATTTGAAAAAAGGTGGAATAAATTGCTTGTGTAGATTGTGCTTATATACCTGTTTTAGAAAATTATATATGTGACACTAAAATAGTTGTGTAGATTGTGCTTATATAGTTGTTTTAGAAAATTATTTACAACTTACCTGACTCAGAAGGATTTGATCGACGTTAGTTACATCCTCTCTTGTAAAAACTTGGTTTAGATACTCTGTTGTGAATGATTTTGCCTCAACCATGAATTTTTGCGGAAGCGACAAAGGAGATTGTGTGGCTCAAGAAAACACTTGAATATTTGAAACAGAAACAAGTGAATTCTAATCCTCTTCTAGTTGACAATACTTTTGCAATCAAGTTGGCCAATATTACCAGATTCCATGATTGAACTAAGAACGTCAACAAAAAGTGTCACCTGATTCAATATCATGTATATGCCAAGACTATTCACTTGAGACATTGTTCCACAAATGAGAAATTGCAAACATATTCACCAAAGCGTTTGGAAGAAAAAAATTTGAGAAGTTCAGAACAATGTTTGGACTCACACACACCCCTCCAGATTAATGGGGGGCGAGGTTGGACATGTAATCCTTAGAATTGTGGTGGTTGTAATAGTAATGTACATATGAATCATCATAGGTGATAAGAAGAGTCGTACATTGGTGAAGACCAACAATTGTATTTTGTATATTTATTGAGCTTCAAGCTAATGTAAATATCATCTCATGGAGTTATGATTTCTTCCCACTCGTGGTGTGACATGTAATAACTAATAAATTAATAGTTTAATTAAAAACTGTAATTTATCTCTTTTGTCATAAAGTGGGATGTGGATTTTGTGAATAAATTTGCCATAATAAAAAAGTTATAGTGTTTTCATTTAAGGTGAGGAAGTTGGTAAAAAGGAACATGGTCATAATCTTGTTTATATGGAACCTTATTGTACATTGCCTTAAATATTTATGAATAAGTGAAACTTTGTAATGTAATGATTGACATCACTTGTTTTTATTTTTTTGCATGTCTATATATTTAGCAATGCATGTCATAATGATATTATGAATGCACGTAAAAAAACAAAATGTTGTACACTAATTTTAGATATACATATATATTTATTGAATCTAAATGAAAATTGTAGAAATTTTATATTAACACTTTTGAAATTCAAATCGACACTTTCTTAATAAAAAAAACACACTTTTAGAATAAAAAATATTTGAAATTCACACTTTAATTTAAAAAATATATACTTTTGAAAATCAATATTCTCACTTTTATAATCAAAATTTTGAAACCAATTTTATCATCAAAATTTTCAAATCAATTTTATAATCAAAATTTTCACTTCTCATGGACCAATAATTACAATTTTAAAATATTTGATAATAAATGAAGAAATAAGACCCCACCTCCTACCTAAGCACTCAAAAGGCATAACTTAATCTACACACATGATTTTTTTTCCTTAAAATTATAAACAATGTGCACTCTTATTAAAATTATAAACAATGTGTACTAGTTTCTTTTCTTTCCTATAATTACAATTTTAAAATATTTGATAATAAATGAAGAAATAAGACCCCACCTCCTACCTAATCACTCAAAAGGCATAACTTAATCTACACACGATTTTTTTTCCCTTAAAATTATAAACAATGTGCACTCTTATTAAAATTATAAAGAATGTGTACTAGTTTCTTTTCTTTGCTAGTCTTAGTATCAACCACGATATTAATAGCGATATTAATTACATAGCGTTGAACTTAAAACACATTACATTAAACTTCTTTTGTGAATATTCTATTACGTCTTTAAACTTCTATATTCTTCACTATATATTTTTTCTTTTTTCTCCATTTTCTATGTGTAAACTCCCCTCTCTTCTCTATGACCCCTTTCATATTCTTCCTTTTGTTCCTCTCTAAAACTCGCCACTAATAACTCGTTTACCTTCTCAAAATTCCATCTTCTATGCCGCTCTATGCATTATGCTTCAAGGAGGTACCTTGTCCAAGAAAACAAATGGGCTGTGGGCTTCCAAGCATACTTTACACCTGTCACTCCAGCAGACGATTCAGACGCCACCCTGTTCACGTTAAGTTCTTATCACACCCAGGAAGGTTGGAGGGTTATCATGGTCAGACAGAGGTCGAGAGTAACCTTATTCCAGCCTTGCTTCTGCATGATGGTTATGAGGGTTACACGGTCTCGAGGTTCAAATATGACAGCAACGATGGGGGTGGGAAACGTTCTTCAGCCATGGAGCATCCTTTGCTGCAAAGTTATGAGGATGAACCCATGATCGACAATCAACTTCCCCCTCATGACGAGCTCGTTAATGGAAGTTGATTGGGGCCACCCTCAGGGTTCCATTCTAATTATAAATTTGCAAAATTGACTCTGCGAGGCCAGTGTCTTACGTCTTTTTTTCCTTGGTTATGTGAGTTTCTCTCCCACTTCTCTTACCTCTATTTCCAGTTTACTTGTTCCTGGAAATGGCCCCGAGAGGAAGGAAGCCTTCCCGTCTTCACTCTACTCATCCCTCTGATCTGAAGGGGTCAGAAGAAGAACACAGACAAATAACCCACAAAAGTAATTGTATTGCTCGATGATCAACGTGATTACATTTGCCTCATATTTATAGAGGCTTTAGAGGACTCTAGACAATCTGGAGAGTTCTCGCAGCCAAAATATCTGGAACCATCGGTGGGTTGTCGGTGGAAATCTCTAGAAATTTGGTGGTTGGTAGGTAGAAATTAATACCTCCAACACTCCCCCCTAATTTCTACTACTAATTACATCTTACATCAATATTTATAATGACCAATGCTTCTCTCAAATATTCAAATTGGTCTTGTGCTAAAGCCTCCTTTGATCTGCAATGTCTCCTCCTTAACAAATACATGTCTTGGTTAGATCTTTATCTGATTCATGTCATCATCTTCAATTTCTATCTTCATATGGTTGGGCTTCCTTCAATGTGCTAATTTACAACACGCGCTCACTTGAGTTTCATCATTTTTGCTTCAATTTCATCTTGAGTTTTATCTGATTCATGTCATCATCTTCAATTTCTATCTTCATATGGTTGGGCTTCCTTCAATGTGCTACTTTACAACACACGCTCACTTGAGTTTCATCATTTTTTCTTCTTCTTTTGTACCTGCATAACATTGATTAATACTCGAACTTTTGCATCTTCCTTTTGCACCTGCAAACAACTGATCATTGATGTCCATATAAAAAGAGATCCATCTAGCGAGATACATGGGTACCATCTGCTGTACTCGCCAGTTCTCTAGGTATCCTTTTCACATACATGGTTCATCAATACATTAGACTCCTTTAGTCATAACTTGGTCCCAACTCACACTCTGAGATTACTTAATCTCACAKTCCTCCCCTTAATCGAAGATCTAACTTCTCCAATCACCATCAAACTTAGATACAAGTACACCTTACCACCCTCGTACCTACCTAGTGGTTAATTCCACAGCTTGATGCCACATCCACTCTTTATGCCTTAGAGGGATACACACTACATGATCATACTAATCCATGTAGGCCTATCTGAGGCTTACTAAACACCTAGGGAATATAGCTTGCCTTGCCTATGGCTAAGCTTTACAACTTTGGACCAAAAACCTCTTGGGGAATATAGCTTGCCTATGCCTATGGCTAAGCTTTACAACTCAAAAACTTATAG
>JZKD02S1003049.1:9295-19832 GCA_000966675.3 Picea glauca
ATTGAATATCTTCAGCAGCTAATGTCCAAATAGAAGTATATCGTAATAATTGAATATCTTTAGCAGCTAATCTCGAAATACAAGTATATCATAATAGTTTGTATTACTTAAATAAGCACACATGTTATCAATACTATCTTTATGGGAAGATGAGATAGGCCTGAATGGTCATTTAAACTTTTCAAGCCAAGCAGGGATATACAAGAAAATAATGTTACTTATTTATTTTATTAATTTTATTGGAAATTTGATCAAAATAGTTGCAATTGCAAATTTTAATTGTTAAATTTACATAATTAAAATATACTAAGAGTTTTTTCAAATAATTAAACTTATTTATGCATTCAAAAAATGCAAAAATGGATTATATTACCTAATCCCAATGTTAATTGTCTTAAATGATTAAGAAAAACATTTAAACTACGCCTTACATACATTTGTGAATTAAATACACTGAAAAATATCATGAAGAAAAATAGCTCTCAGCTCTATTAAAAAAATGACAAAACTCTTATAATTTCAAATACAGGTAGTCTACTAAAATTCTCAATGGTTTCCCATCGAGATTGAAGGCCTTTGTCTCCAGATCTCAATAGTTTACGAGCATTTGAAGTAACCTCACTTGAGCCCTCAACCCTTTGAGAGTCCAAAATTTGTATAGGCCACATATTTTTAGAGCTAGTTGGGCCCTCGCATCTCTTACCACTGTTGCATCTACTTCCTCATGTTCTCTCTCTCCATTCAAATGTTCTCTCTCTCCATTGAAGCACCATCCTACCAAAGGAAAATCATTTTTTAAGTTAAATTCATTAAAAAACTTGTTTGCGGACTTGTATGCGGGCTTCATTGTTATCTTATAAACTATAGCTCGCGTACACCCTAATTCACATTTTTCACCCTCAACTCAAAAAATAGGCTTAAATTGGAATTTTAAAACACTAGAAACGAANATGGAAGCTTGAAAGTTGAAACTCTTATAGATTGGATAGGCGATCTCGAGAGGTATTTTGAATATGAGAATGTTCGTGATCCAAACCGAGTTCAATTTGCTATCAAAAAGTTGAAAGGACATGCTGCCCTTTGGTGGGACATGTTGTAGAAAGATAGAGTTGATAATAGGTGGGAACATATCAATACTTGGAAGAAGATGGTGAGTAAAATCAAAGAAAAGTTCTTGGATGTGGATTACTAGCAGAATTTGTGTAGACAAGTGCAAAATCTAAGGCAAAAAGATACTCCTATGTGGGAGTACACTGAAGAGTTCTTCAGGTTGTCACTCGGATCTGGTATTAAGGAGCCAGAGTATCAACGTGTGACTATATACAGGAATGGACTGAAGTATACAATACAGGATGATATGAGTATGCATTATTTTCATACTGTAGATGAAGCTTACCAAGTTTCCCTTAAGGTGGAGGAGAAATTTGACAGGAAAACCTAGTAGACGTTAAGGGGAAGATGGCCATGAGGAAGAGGTAGAAAAAACACTACTAAAGAAAATGACAAAGAAGAGGAATCAATAAGTGGCCAAAGTTCCAAAGGAAATGGAGTTGGTAGAGGCAGCGGATTCGGAAGAGGAAAGGGAAATTATGTAATTACTTGTTATAGATGTGGAGTTGAAGGTCACAAAGCCCCGAAATGCCCAAAAAATCAAGATCCCAGTAACATAGGTGATGATAGAGTGCAGGTTACCATGGCATATGATGCATCAGTGGTTGGAGAAGATGTGGTTGTGCTTCCACACGAACAAGGTGAGAACTCAATGTTTCAAAGAATTTTACTTAAACTGGAACATAAGTTAATAGAAGAACCTGAACAAAGGAAAATTGTGTTTAAGACCAGATGAAAAGTTGAAGGCAAATGCTGTAACTTTATTATTGACGGAGGAAGTACAAAAAACTTGATTTCTACTGAGGTCAAGAGAAAACTAAATTTGAAATGTGAACCACATCCTAATCCTTATCGAGTTTCATTGTTGTCGAAAGGCCAGTAGGTGACTGTGACTGAACAATGTTTGTTAAAATTTCAAATTGGATATTTTAAAGAGAAAGTGTTATGTGACATAGTAGAAATGGATGTGCACCATATTCTTCTTGGAAGATCGTTGTTGTTTTACTGGAAGGTGTTCCATGATGGCATAGAAAATTCATATGAATTTACTCAAAATGAACAATGTTATAAGTTGACACTAATGCGTGAAKATGGTGGGAGTAACAACAATAGTTGCAACAAAGACGTGAACATYAGTAGTAGCCACATTATGTTGTGTTAGGACAAGGTGTTCTTGAAGGAGAAAAAAMAAAGTAAATATTKTTTAGTTGTAGTGTCAAAGAATCTTCAAGAGGATGAAAAGGGAAGTTCTGTACCAACATAGATCCAACGCATGTTGGAATATTTTAAAGAAATTGTTGTAGAGGAATTACCCACRGGGTTACCTCCTTTGYGTAGTATATCRCACCAAATTGATMTGATCCCATGATTGAATTTTCCAAATAAATCACCTCACCRAATGACTCCATCAGAGAGTGAAGAGATGAATCGACAAGTGCAAGAATTGCTTGACCGATGGTTGATTCGTGAGAGCTTGAGCCCTTGTGCAATACCAATAGTGTTGATGCCTAAGAAGACAGGGTAATGGCGAATGTGTATTGATTTGTGTGCTATAAACAAGATCACTATCAAGTATCAGTTTCCATTGACTAGAATGGATGACCTTATGCATTTCCTGAGTGGTTCAGAATATTTTACAAAAAATTATTTGAAGAGTGGTTATCACCAGATTCGAATCATAGAAGGTGACTAATGGAAGACTACATTCAAGATGAAAGATGGACTTTTAGAATGGTTAGTGATGTCATTCGGACTAACCAATGTACCCAACACATTCATGAGTTTGATGAATGAAGTATTGAAGCAAATTTTGGGTAAGTTCATGGTTTTATATTTGGATGATATACTTATTTTTAGTAAGAGTATAATAGAGCATGTTGAGAATGTGAGGGAAGTACTACAGTGCTTGAAGGAAGAGAAACTATTGATAAACCTGAAGAAGTGTACATTCATGCAGCGAGAATTGGTGTACCTAGGTTTCGTTGTTTCAAAAGAAGGACTGTGAGAAAGTGAAGGATATTATCGAWTGACCAACACCAAGATGCACATTCGATGTGAGGAGCTTCCATGAAATGGTAGGCTTATACCAGAAATTCATTTGGAAATTTAGCCAAATATGTGTGCCTCTTACAAAATGTATGAAGAAAGGAGTGYTCTAGTGGATAAAACCCCTTGTAACAGTTCGTGGATGGATAACACCCGCTTGTAATAGTTTGTGGACAATTTTYTCCATTTCATTGTTTCTAGCAAAAGTATGGGTCCTAGGGTGCGTATCCATTATGCACCAAGAAMAATGTCACAACCACCCATGTCAATAGCAAACATGTGAGATTTCAATTTATACTGACCAATTTGTAAGTGCACATTTTCACAACACCCTCCACATTTCATGGAACCACCATTCATAATCATGATTTGAAAATTGTTGATAGCGCAGATATAGCAATTGACTTCTTGGGAAAGGTGGCGATGACTGAAATTATGAGTGTTTCCACTGTCAATTATGATGATGACTTTCATGTGCTTAATGTAACCAATCAATTTGAGGGTTTGAGGAGATGAAAAACTAGTGAGATCATGTAGAGAGATCAATGGTTCAAATTCGGGAGGATCCAAGGGTGGTGTAATATCATCGGTTGGTGGTAGCGCTACATTAGGTGAAACCTCAACATCTTCATTAGAAACATCCTCAAAAATGGCCATGAAATGTTTTTGTTCTTTACACTTATTCCCTGGAAAGTATTTATCATCACAATTATAGAAAAGACCCTTGAGTTAGCATTCAACCATTTATGTATGTGTTAACTTTTGGACCTTCAGAGGACTGGCTTAAGGGGAATGGGGGNATAGGCTTCAAATAAGGGTGTGGGCGGGTAACAAAAAATGTTAAAAATTATTGGTATCACAACGATCAGGGAAGAAAGAGGAATCCAATGAGAGAGGTCTTAAATAAGCATGCAGAAAGGTAACAAAAAAGGTTTAAAATGATAGGTATCACAATGATCAAGGAAAAAAGTGGAATCCAATGAGATAGGTCTAAAATAAGGTTCTAGAGAGGTAAAAAAGTTTAAAATGATAGGTGTCGCAACGATCCAGATCAAAAGGGGAATCCAATGAGATATGTCTCAAATAAGGGTGTTGGCAGATCCCTTTTTGCTCCTTTTTTTCCCATTTCACTTATTCTTTTCTTTTTTCCTTTTTTTTGCCTTCGCTAGGGTTTTATGTAGATCTTAATAATATTGTAGTATCGAAATGCCCAAATTATTAACAATAAAAAATGAAACAAATGTATAGTAATTTTTGGAACCTGAAAGCAGGAATAAAGGTTGCAAGGCAATAGATCTTCTATGTTCCTTTTCTATTTGTAATTTTCACAACCCAAATGTAGGAGGGAAGGTTGTAGGGAAATTGATCTTTTATGTTCCTTTTTTGTTTGTAATTTTTTCAACCCGAATGTCAGAGGAAAGGTTGCACGAAAATATATCTTCTATGTTCCTTTTCTGGTTTTTTTTCTTCCCAAGGGTTAGGGTTCTCAAGGTTCCTACAGACAAGGGTTTTCCTTGTGCTATAGATCTCTGATATATGTGAGGGGTCCAACAATAGTACTCATTCACATATCTCAGGGCACTAACTAAGGAGGCTATATTGTACCCTTAGTTGTACTACTCGATTGCCCAGCTACTAGAGAGTATCTTCCCAAGTGTTGTTATTGGTGGCACTATAGAATTTAGGCAACTGATCAGTTGATCTATGGCTAGTTTCATGATAGCTAGGGGGTCTCCTAATATATCATAGGTATGTGGAAGAACAAGTCCATATACAGGTGTTGTATGATGTGCTACCACTCAAAGGGGTACCAACAGGGGTTACAAGGGTGTCCAAAAATGTGAGCTTAAGTACCTCTTGTATTTCCTGCATGTATGCTTACTCGACTGCAGATTTATGCGTTGAATGACAGATCTTTTTAGCTTAAAGATGCCAGAACACATCTCTACTGTGGAAAAAAAATAACCCACAAATCCTGCCAAGGAAAGTGATAACATACCACTTGTTAGGCACCAGATCTATTATAATAACAGAAAATAGAAATATTGCAGTGAATACCAGGGGAATACAACACACCCTTCCATACTTCATAAAAAATATCCCCATTTCTGGCACTTAATGGACATCTTCCTACATCCATTACATCATCTTTAAAAGGGAATACAAAGGTTCAAGTAGTGGAGGACTACATAGGGAACCAACAAGAGGTTCTTAAACTATTGAAGGGCAACTTGGTTATGGCACAAACTAGGATGAAACAACAATAAGATCAAAATTGTAGTGAAAGGGAATTTGAACTGGGACATTTCGTATTTTTTGGGCTAGAACCAAATAAACATATGTCCCTCAAGAAAAAGAAGAAGAACAATAAATTAGCACCCAAATTTTATGTCCCCTATAAGGTTTTGCAAAGGATTGGAAGTATGTCTTACAAATTGGAGTTTCCTCCATCTTCATGTGTACATCTAGTATTTCATGTTTCTTTCTTAAAGAAGGTAATCAANTTTGTAATTTTTTCAACCCGAATGTCAGAGGAAAGGTTGCACGAAAATATATCTTCTATGTTCCTTTTCTGGTTTTTTTTCTTCCCAAGGGTTAGGGTTCTCAAGGTTCCTACAGACAAGGGTTTTCCTTGTGCTATAGATCTCTGATATATGTGAGGGGTCCAACAATAGTACTCATTCACATATCTCAGGGCACTAACTAAGGAGGCTATATTGTACCCTTAGTTGTACTACTCGATTGCCCAGCTACTAGAGAGTATCTTCCCAAGTGTTGTTATTGGTGGCACTATAGAATTTAGGCAACTGATCAGTTGATCTATGGCTAGTTTCATGATAGCTAGGGGGTCTCCTAATATATCATAGGTATGTGGAAGAACAAGTCCATATACATGTGTTGTATGATGTGCTACCACTCAAAGGGGTACCAACAGGGGTTACAAGGGTGTCCAAAAATGTGAGCTTAAGTACCTCTTGTATTTCCTGCATGTATGCTTACTCAACTGCAGATTTATGCGTTGAATGACAGATCTTTTTAGCTTAAAGATGCCAGAACACATCTCTACTGTGGAAAAAAATTAACCCACAAATCCTGCCAAGGAAAGTGATAACATACCACTTGTTAGGCACCAGATCTATTATAATAACAGAAAATAGAAATATTGCAGTGAATAACAGGGGAATACAACACACCCTTCCATACTTCATAAAAAATATCCCCATTTCTGGCACTTAATGGACATCTTCCTACATCCATTACATCATCTTTAAAAGGGAATACAAAGGTTCAAGTAGTGGAGGACTACATAGGGAACCAACAAGAGGTTCTTAAACTATTGAAGGGCAACTTGGTTATGGCACAAACTAGGATGAAACAACAATAAGATCAAAATTGTAGTGAAAGGGAATTTGAACTGGGACATTTCGTATTTTTTGGGCTAGAACCAAATAAACATATGTCCCTCAAGAAAAAGAAGAAGAACAATAAATTAGCACCCAAATTTTATGTCCCCTATAAGGTTTTGCAAAGGATTGGAAGTATGTCTTACAAATTGGAGTTTCCTCCATCTTCATGTGTACATCTAGTATTTCATGTTTCTTTCTTAAAGAAGGTAATCAACAATAAGATACCAGTCCAAACTATTTTGGCAGAGATTATTGAAGAAGTGAAAAACATACGAGAACCATAAACAATCCTTGAAACACGGATTAAGAAGCTGAGAAATCGAGCAATTACAAAGTACATCATCAAATGGAAGAACCTACCAATGGAATAAGCAACATGGGAGGATGATTTATTCATGAATAAACACCCACAGTTAGTCAAGTGTTTAGGAAAACACTTGTTTGAAGGGGAGGGGAATCTTAGGACCTAGAAAAAGCCCCATGTTATATGTAAATTAAACCCCTTATTAAACCCTATATATTGAATTATTACATTTATAGTGTTATAATTATATGTTTGATAGAAACCTTAATTGTACAATTTCATTATAATTTACCCTTTGTATACTATATATATATATATATATATATATACCAAGGAGACCTAGTCTTAGGATCATCTTATCTCATCTCATATTGTATTTTGAATTGAATATATTGTAAAAGCGGGGTTTTCCCTTTAAGTGGACTATATTCATTGACTTTTAATCATTTTTTAAGGCATTGGATCATAAAAACTTCAAGGTTCAATCAATTTTGTTTTCATCCTAAAGTTAACACTCAAAGGTGGGGCATTGATATGTATATTCTAGTTCTACATGTGGATGACTTAATTCTCGTAAGGAATTTATCATATATGACTCAAAGTGTTCACAAAGCATTGACATGGTAGTTTTATATGAAGTATCTAGGACTTGTGCATTATTTTATCCGTTTCCAAGTTATTAAATCTATAGAAGGAATCTACATTTTATAGTAGAAGTATGCACTTGATTTACTTCAACTCTTTGGCATGGTTTATTGTAATCCTAACCCTACTCCATTTCAATCAGGAGCTACCCTTTCTTCCAATTTCTCTTCACCATGCATTAATCCTTTTTCTATATCAACAACTAGTTGGGAGTCTACTTTATTTGAGTCATACACATCCTAACATCTCTTTTTCAGTAGGGCTTGTCTCTTGATTCTCTGAAGATCCTCATGAGATTCATTGGAAGGATGCAAAGCACATTCCGAGGTACATTCATGGTGCAACCAATTTTGGAATTTAGTGTACTTTTCGTGCTTCTCAACTTGTGAGATTCATTAAATCTGATTGGTTGGTTTAGTTGATGAAAATAATTCCACATCTAGCTTGATATGCTTCCTTGGCTCCATTATTATTTCCTAGTCTTGCAAGAAGCAAAGATCAATTACATTATTGATTAATGGATTTTTCCCTCGTGACTTTGGGTCAAGTCACAACAGAGAAAGACCTAATTAAGAAGACTAAAATATACCCTAAAAAAAAGCATGCAAACAAGAAATAACTACTTTTTTCACTAGGAGAAGGAAGGGAAGGGAGAAGGTTCAAGGATAAGACTTGCACCTTAAACCCTTCGTTCAATGTGAATTCCCACTCTAGTTTCTTGAAGAGCCCATGGTCTCTATTGGAACCAACTTACAATAATAAACCAAGATTGTGTTGCAACAAGGTAGTTATAGGTTCAAGAAGAATATATCAAGTGTATAAATAAAAGCATATATGAACAATAAAAACATATAACCTTGAAATGAACAAAATAAATGAGGGAAAGAGATCTCTTCTATTGTTAGCAATATATGAAAGTTGGTTACAACCTGGTTCAAATTATGACACTACTTCGGAGCCAACCACCCGGGTTCCTCCACGGGTCCTTCAAGCATCAACTCAACAACTAGGAACTTCCTCACATAACCCAGTAAGGACAGGAGCACACCTTATAACTATATAGGAGAGGAAGGAACACTGGAAAAAGAGTTTCCAGGTCAGGGGATGCTACTCATAGCATGAAAGGATTAGCAAAGGTTGTTAAGTCTCAACAACATAACCTTGCACCATTAGACTTGTCCTTATATTTTCTCCCAATGGTGCTTTTATACCATCCNATCCTTTTCTATATCAAAAACTAGTTGGGAGTCTACTTTATTTGAGTCATACACATCCTAACATCTCTTTTTCAGTAGGGCTTGTCTCTTGATTCTCTGAAGATCCTTATGAGATTCATTGGAAGGATGCAAAGCACATTCCGAGGTACATTCATGGTGCAACCAATTTTGGAATTTAGTGTACTTTTCATGCTTCTCAACTTGTGAGATTCATTAAATCTAATTGGTTGGTTTAGTTGATGAAAATAATTCCACATCTAGCTTGATATGCTTCCTTGGCTCCATTATTATTTCCTAGTCTTGCAAGAAGCAATGATCAATTACATTATTGATTAATGGATTTTTCCCTCGTGACTTTGGGTCAAGTCACAACAGAGCAAGACCTAATTAAGAAGACTAAAATATACCCTAAAAAAAAGCATGCAAACAAGAAATAACTACTTTTTTCACTAGGAGAGAGAAGGGAAGGGAGAAGGTTCAAGGATAAGACTTGCACCTTAAACCCTTTGTTCAATGTCAATTCCCGCTCTAGTTTCTTGAAGAGCCCATGGTCTCTATTGGAACCAACTTACAATAATAAACCAAGATTGTGTTGCAACAAGGTAGTTATAGGTTCAACAAGAATATATCAAGTGTATAAATAAAAGCATATATGAACAATAAAAACATATAACCTTGAAATGAACAAAATAAATGAGGGAAAGAGATCTCTTCTATTGTTAGMAATATATGAAAGTTGGTTACAACYTGGTTCAAMTTATGRCACTMCTTCGGAGCCAACCACCCGGGTTCCTCCACGGGTCCTTCAAGCATCAACTCAACAACTAGGAACTTCCTCACATAACCCAGTAAGGAYAGGAGCACACCTTATAACTATATAGGAGAGGAAGGAACACTGGAAAAAGAGTTTCCAGGTCARGGGATGCTACTCATAGCATGAAAGGATTAGCAAAGGTTGTTAAGTCTCAACAACATAACCTTGCACCATTAGACTTGTCCTTATATTTTCTCCCAATGGTGCTTTTATACCATCCCAAAGAGGTTAGAGAGGTTGAAATACATTTAGKAYAGGCTCAAGGATGTTGGGAAACGAKCCCAACCRAAAAACCTACCCAAAATTGTGGAATTATTTTATTTTTCATAATTTTTTAGGGCATTTGTGGGMTACAAGCTTGCAAGGAGTGAATGTMTGCATGTTGCAAAAGGAAACCCGRGGATATCAACAAATGTCAAGTTTTTTAGACGAATTTRATGAGGAAATTTTGGAATTTTACTTAGCAAGCTATGGAAAAGGGTAAGGCCAAGTCACAAATCTATAGGTGTGGCAATTTGTGTTGTAACAATTATCCTCTATAGAATGAAAGTATCATGTTGTATGTATTCCTAGTCATGAATTTTTTTGGCTTTGATAGCTAATGACGGAGTTTGACATTCAACAAGATCAACCGACCACTCTTTGGTGTGACAATCAAATTTCCATACACATTTATTTCTACCTAGTGTAGAATCAAAGGACAAAACACATTGAGATTCACATACACTTCATTCGGAAACTCATCGAACATGATGTTCTTAGATTGGAATATTTTCTTACTGAAGAGCAAGTTGCAAAACTCTTCACTAAAAATTTGGCATCACCTCATTTTATTAAGTTACAATTAATGCTTGGGGTGAAGGAAGTTTTCCTTTGGGTTCATCTTGAGGCCTCCTACCTTACAATGTTTGTTTATGTTATTTTCTCTCTTTAGGGATGGAGTTTTTTTCCTATCTTTTTTCTCTTTTTCTCCACTTATGAGAGTTTGTATTCG
>JZKD02S1003049.1:20722-32498 GCA_000966675.3 Picea glauca
GACATTGCACTTCAATTTTGTGGTTCTAGAGATCAGCTTGCTGATATTTTCACCAAGCCACTAGGAAAGTCAGTTTTTGACTTCCAGAGACAGCACTTAGGCATAGTGAGTGCTGTTGATTGTAACTGTTGAGTCTAAGAAGGATTGTTAAATATATTGTATCCTCAACAGACTAACCGTACACTGCCAGCTGTACTGGACAGTTGTACTTTCTATTTTTGTCTTGCTTGAGCATATATAGCTCAACCATCTTACATTGTAACAATCTCTTCAGTTCTGTTCTGTATCTCTTCATACATTTGAATATACTATTCTTTTCTCTCTGCATTTCTCTGTCCTTCACAATTTATCATTCCCGACATTCATTTTCCGTCCCGTCTCGTCTGACTATTTCAAGACGCCTTTTAAAGCCATCATGCAAAGGATATACAAAGGAACCATTTCTAGAGGATCCGTTGACAGGAAAGGTCTTTGCCCTGATTGGAGTGCGCTCATTCGGAGAAATAAAAATTCAATTTATTTTTATTTTTTTGGTGTTGTAGTTTTAAATTTTTGGTTCATTTAGAAGTTTGATTGATTTTTTAAGCTTTAGGTTGGTTTAAAATGAAACAAAACTATTGAGATAAAGTTTTGCTCCCAAGCTTACTCCTTTCCGGAATCACCCAAGCATTTGATATAATTACGCGTCCAAGCAATCAGATGTGTCTCTAATTCATTTAATTAAACTGGGAATGCAATAAATGCCGTCAGGGAATAACCCATGTGTTTGTTTTGACACGCAGCGCAAATTAATTCCGAATTTGTTAACGCATACGGTTAATGATATACATTATCACAAACACGTTGTGCTTCGATTTCAGCAGTAACATCGCATTATTTTTAGAAAATAGGGATTGTGACTTCCAGACTCCAGTGGCGTGGAACAATTGAATTTCCATAATTTAGTTCTCTTTGTTTTAGTTGAGAAGTGAATAAATTCTACCCACCCATCTTGTATTAGTTTTCTACGGAGTCCATGAATTGCCACTAGCATTTGAATGCCACTTTTCTTCTTCAAACTATGAATTGCAACTCAACTTTGCCTACGGAGTCCATTGATTCCAACAAACTTATCATATCTTTAGTTTTAGCCAGAACATATATACGTCATTGTGACTTTGGTCCCTGGCCTTCTCAGGGAACCAAAGGGCTCACAACGTTTAATTAGAAATCATGAGAGCATAGATGCACAGTAATAACACACAATAATTGTATCTATTGCACATACACATACATACGATAATTGTATCTATTGCACATACGTACATATATACGTCCATATTTGGAGGGAGTGGTTGAGAAGATATCTCAACAGCCTCCTACAAATCTTCAACCAACCCCAAATTAATCATTAATTCTAACACCCTCCCTCAATGATTACATTACAAATAAACCACATATTACAATTCTCAAATTACAACATAGATCTCTGTCTGATCTGGTCTTCATCATCTCTTACACCCACTCTGATGCCTCTGGACTGCGCTCTTTCTCTTCCTCTTCTTCAAGCTTACCATTCAACTCATTTAAAGCATAAATGCTTCAGACCATCATTAATGAACTTGTACAATGGACAATTTGACAACTCAGCTCATCGGGGCTTCCGTGATAAAAGATGTCAATTATTGATGCATTCTATGAACATGTCTATCCTTCAGTATCTAGAAGAGCAGTTTGGATACGAAATGTCCTCAACATTCAATTATACAAGGTGACTTCCAATAAGAACAGTTGTTCTTGAAACCGGGGCTGCCAGCTTATATCAAGATGCAAGAGTTCCTACTTTCTTTTACATAAACACGTAAATATATAAAAAACTTTAAACACACCACACATAACTAAATATATATATATATATATATATATATATATATATATATATATCAGTATAAAAACATGCCATCTACGGTGGCTTCCAATTAATAATAATCCTCCTTTTTTTTTTCTTCTTTCGTTCATCATGAGGTAAACCTTCAGCCACGCCATACTTGTTCGAATAGTCTCGGGCCTTTCCTTCTCAGTCTTGACGTTCCTCACAGATATGAACAGGGAGATCGTGATGATTCGAAGAACCCAATTTCGGAGATAATTTTCGTTGCAACCTTCAAGCAGTAAAAGCGCGCTCAGGTGGCGACTCCTCCAATTGCAGCGCACAGGCAGATGAGGCTGTGATGATTTTGGTTCGATCTGCTTTCACTGGCGGTAACAATGAAACACTCTTTTACGCGGACTTTCCTACAGCAAAACTCGCCCACACAGTAGCAATCTTACAATATAAATCACTCAGAAATAATAATACACTCTCGCGCTAACCTACTCCTACAGCAGATTCATCTCACATTGCTCTCATATCTTCCTGGGCACTCCGTGAGGAGCTAAGCCCAGCTAGGCTCTGATACCAAACTAGAAATAAGGAGAGCTGCAAATTACACACAAACAGATAACTGTAATTGTATTACATATTGAATCTCAATTACAATACATATAAATAGTTGGAGTCAGATCCAACTTATTCTCAACATAGATATGGAGATTGAGAGAATATCTCAACAACTCCAACAAACCAAAACCAACTCCAAACCAATCCCTAAATTAATCATTAATTCTAACACGTTTCAGTTTATTGTTTTTCATACTTTTCCTTTTACCATGAAATGGGCAATAGTGTTTTACTGGAAACTGTTTTGCATAGTATTCAAGATTGTTTCTGTGATATACATTGAAATTTGCCGTCAGCAAATCGGTCTAGGTTCAAGGCAATGTTTACCATTATGTGTTTTGCTTGTGCACGCATACAAGATGGAGTCAAACTAGTAGTAACGTCCAGGGCTCTCTCAAAGCAGATAAAAACAACCGGAATCCCGACAACTCCAACCAATGGAGTCGTTTCTGTTTCGAAAATTAGAGAAAGTATCTAAGTCATACTTCAACAATTAAGTACTTTGTAGATTATAACAAACATAGCTTCAAGTTTAAGGCGGCTGTAGATTTGAAGCTGTATTTTTTCAACCTACAATCCACATGGTAAACCAAAAAGGAGTAAATGAATGTTTATGGTGATATTGTATGAATATGACGTAAATGTTTTGCCTTATAGTGGTCAGTTCTGCAATGGCAAAGGTTTGTTATTATATCCAGAAATCCATAGAAAGGAGCCGTAACAAGTAATAGAGAGGGAGGTGTTTGTCTCATTTATGTACTATCATAAAATCAGGTAAACTGTACCAGACATATCAAAAGAAAGAGAACTTCATCTCTTGTTCAGGCCTCAAATACCGACAAGAAGAATGGCAAGAAGAATGGAACGTGGGAGTCCTTTTCAAGCGGGCTTAGGTGACTAGCTTCCTTTGACATTCTAACAACTTCATCGATTTGACCACCATATGAACAGCAGGAAACAGTGTACGAAGTCCAATATCATATTGCAATTACCTAGAGAAGACTTGTAGACTAAAAGGGAGAATCTCTGGAAAGAATCCATAGGTTTACTTGTTTAAGAAGAAACATATTTTATAATTCTGTGCCAAACTACCAAAAGAAATTCGTGAAAATGCAAATCACACAAACATTCATGTTGAAGTACAGAATTGCATAGTCTCATGAGATAGCACAATTGGTAACACGTTCAAATGTTTAACATCTCATATCATCTATGAAATAGGAAACTATCAAGTTTCCCCACCAAATTTCCCGTGAAAAAAATATATATACAAGATTACATAAAAAACACTTTATTTATCTATGCTTCCCTAATTCATTCAGCCTATTCAATTACAACATTCATTTTATCATGCACAGAAATCTCATATCATCTATAAAATAGGAAAGTATCAAGTTTCCCCACCAAATTTCCCGTGAAAAAAATATATATACAAGATTACATAAAAAAGCACTTTATTTATCTATGCTTCCCTAATTCATTCAGCCTATTCAATTACAACATTCATTTTATCATGCACAGAAATCAGGTTAAGAATCCCAGACCCTATCAGTTGGCGTAAGTTTGATATTAAAAATAAAGGAACTCTCCAATGACTATTATAGTAACTACAGATCAAAAGATCTCTTAATTGAATATCTTCAGCAGCTAATGTCCAAATAGAAGTATATCGTAATAATTGAATATCTTTAGCAGCTAATCTCGAAATACAAGTATATCATAATAGTTTGTATTACTTAAATAAACACACATGTTATCAATACTATCTTTATGGGAAGATGAAATAGGCCTGAATGGTCATTTAAACTTTTCATGCCAAGCAGGGATATACCAAGAAAATAATGTTACTTATTTATTTATTTATTTTATTAAAAATTTGATCAAAATAGTTGCAAGAAAATAATGTTACTTATTTATTTATTTATTTTATTAAAAATTTGATCAAAATAGTTTCAATTGCAAATTTTAATTGTTAAATCTACATAATTAAAATATATTAAAAATCTTTTCAAAGAACTAAATTTATTTATGCATTCAAAAAATGCAAAAACGGATTATATTACCTAATCCCAATGTTAATTGTCTTAAATGATTAAGGAAAACATTTAAACTACGCCTTACATACATTTGTGAATTAAATACACTGAAAAATATCATGAAGAAAAATAGCTCTCAGCTCTATTAAAAAAATGACAAAACTCTTATAATTTCAAATACAGGTAATCTACTTCAATTCTCAATGGTTTCCCATCGAGATTGAAGGCCTTTGTCTCCAGATCTCAATAGTTTACGAGCATTTGAAGTAGCCTCACTTGAGCCCTCAACCCTTTGAGAGTCCAAAATTTGTATAGGCCACATATTTTTAGAGCTAGTTGGGCCCTCCTCTTACCACTGTTGCATCTACTTCCTCATGTTCTCTCCATTCAAATGTTCTCTCTCTCCATTGAAGCACCATCCTGCCAAAGGAAAATCATTTTTTGAGTTAAATTCATTAAAAAACTTGTTTGCGGACTTGTATGCGGGCTTCATTGTTATCTGATAAACTATAGCTCACGTACACCCTAATTCACATTTTTCACCCTCAACTCAAAAAATGAGGCCTAAATTGACACTTACTTTTGTCAATTTAGTTGATCATATCTCGACAATGGACACTTGAATATAGTGGGAAAAATGGTCTAAAATGCAGTATGTGGGTAAAAAACTCAAATTGTATGGTAAAATTGTTCATTTTTACTATTAGTAGAAAATTTTTGTCCACTTTATATAGTTTATGCTAATTTTGTGACCTAGTGGACTAATAGTGGAGTGGATGGAGTTGGTTTTGGTAGTTTTATCCAGGGATTTTTGCAGTTTCTAGTGTCATATTGCTCGTTCATGCCTTCTGCGGGTATTTTCTGTCACTCGCATATAGGATAGGTTCTCAATCCATTTTTCATATTTTCATTTTCCTATGACTGTGATCCATATGCCTTATGTACAAACTCATTTATTAGCGACACAAAACCTTCTTACTGCTACTAGAAGTGTCGTTTTTGAATGATAGAGGCTTACCAAGCATGGGTGCCCCAGTTAGAACCTTTATGCCATTTGGTGCCCATGCTGAAATTATTCCATAGGACCAGGAGTCCCTGATAGTTATGATATGACTTTGCGTTCGAAACTCATATTCTTACTCATAAGCATTATGACCTTCACCTATGGAACTCTCATCAAGTATTGTTTAAGCTCTTTTCTGACTATCTTAAAAGCGAAAATATTTATGAGTGAACTTGTCTCTTTCACACTCGTTAAATGGCTTTGAAAAGACGTTGATTTGGTCTAAGTTTAACCCTTTTTTGGACCAAGGAGGTTTGGGTAACGGGTAGAGAATACCCTGATTCTAGTGGTGTTTCAGCCAAAGTGTTGAATAACAAGTAGGTGTATCAATGTCTGGATTGAGGTTGTGGATGGTAGTTAGGATTCAAACTACTAGGAGACTTGGGAGAATGCCGACCAGAATGAGAGGAGCAACATGTGGACGTGCAAGAAATCAAGAACTTGAAGAGTTACAGAGAATAGAGGAATTAGAACACAGAAGAGATGGAGATGTCGAAGTAGATTATGAATCTGATGCTGAGAGTGATATTGAATAGAATAATGAGTATGTAGACCCAACAAAGCGTTTGATATCCTATCTGAGTAACAGAGGAAGTGTGAAAGTCGAGGTCTCATGTTATGATGGAAGCTTGAAAGTTGAAACTCTTATAGATTGGATAGGCGATCTCGAGAGGTATTTTGAATATGAGAATGTTTGTGATCCAAACCGAGTTCAATTTGCTATCAAAAAGTTGAAAGGACATGCTGCCCTTTGGTGGGACATGTTGTAGAAAGATAGAGTTGATAATAGGTGGGAAAATATCAATACTTGGAAGAAGATGGTGAGTAAGATGTGGATTACTAGCAGAATTTGTGTAGACAAGTGAAAAATCTAAGGCAAAAAGATACTCCTATGTGGGAGTACACTGAAGAGTTCTTCAGGTTGTCACTCGGATCTGGTATTAAGGAGCCAGAGTATCAACGTGTGGCTATATACATGAATGGACTGAAGTATACAATACAGGATGAGATGAGTATGCATTATTTTCATACTGTAGATGAAGCTTACCAAGTTTCCCTTAAGGTGGAGGAGAAAGTTGACAGGGAAACCTAGTAGACGTTAAGGGGAACATGGCCATGAGGAAGAGGTAGAAAAAACACTACTAAAGAAAATGACAAAGAAGAGGAATCAATAAGTGTCCAAAGTTCCAAAGGAAATGGAGTTGGTAGAGGCAGCGGATTCGGAAGAGGAAAGGGAAATTATGTAATTACTTGTTATAGATGTGGAGTTGAAGGTCACGAAGCCCCAAAATGCCCAAAAACTCAAGATCCCGGTAACATAGGCGATGATAGAGTGCAGGTTACCATGGAAGATGATGCATCAGTGGTTGGAGAAGATGTGGTTGTGCTTCCACACGAACAAGGTGAGAACTCGATGTTTCGAAGAATTTTACTTAAACCGGAACATAAGTTAATAGAAGAACCTGAACAAAGGAAAATTGTGTTTAAGACCAGATGCAAAGTTGAAGGCAAATGATGTAACTTTATTATTGACGGAGAAAGTACAAAAAACTTGATTTCTACTGAGGTCAAGAGGAAACTAAATTTGAATTGTGAACCACATCCTAATCCTTATCGAGTTTCATTGTTGTAGAAAGGCCAGTAGGTGACTGTGACTGAACAATGTTTGTTAAAATTTCAAATTGGATATTTTAAAGAGAAAGTGTTATGTGACGTAGTAGAAATGGATGTGCACCATATTCTTCTTGGAAGATCGTGGTTGTTTTACTGGAAGGTGTTCCATGATGGCATAGAAAATTCATATGAATTTACTCAAAATGAACAATGTTATAAGTTGACACCAATGTGTGAAGATGGTGGGAGTAACAACAATAGTTGCAACAAAGACGTGAACATCAGTAGTAGCCACATTATGTTGTGTTAGGACAAGGTGTTCTTGAAGGAGAAAAAAAAAAGTAAATATTGTTTAGTTGTAGTGTCAAAGAATCTTCAAGAGGATGAAAAGGGAAGTTCTGTACCAACATAGATCCAACGCATGTTGGAATATTTTAAAGAAATTGTTGTAGAGGAATTACCCACAGGGTTACCTCCTTTGCGTAGTATATCGCACCAAATTGATCTGATCCCATGATTGAATTTTCCAAATAAATCACCTCACCGAATGACTCCATCAGAGAGTGAAGAGATGAATCGACAAGTGCAAGAATTGCTTGACCGATGGTTGATTCGTGAGAGCTTGAGCCCTTCTGCAATACCAATAGTGTTGATGCCTAAGAAGACATGGTAATGGCGAATGTGTATTGATTTGTGTGCTATAAACAAGATCACTATCAAGTATCAGTTTCCATTGAATAGAATGGATGACCTTATGCATTTCCTGAGTGGTTCAGAATATTTTACAAAAACTTATTTGAAGAGTGGTTATCACCAGATTCAAATCATAGAAGGTGACTAATGGAAGACTGCATTCAAGATGAAAGATGGAATTTTAGAATGGTTAGTGATGTCATTTGGACTAACCAATGTACCCAACACATTCATGAGTTTGATGAATGAAGTATTGAAGCAATTTTTGGGTAAGTTCATGGTTTTATATTTGGATAATATACTTATTTTTAGTAAGAGTATAATAGAGCATGTTGAGAATGTGAGGGAAGTACTACAGTGCTTGAAGGAAGAGAAACTATTGATAAACCTGAAGAAGTGTACATTCATGCAGCGAGAATTGGTGTACCTAGGTTTCGTTGTTTCAAAAGAAGGACTGTGAGAAAGTGAAGGATATTATCGAATGACCAACACCAAGATGCACATTCAATGTGAGGAGATTCCATGAAATGGTAGGCTTATACCAGAAATTCATTTGGAAATTTAGCCAAATATGTTTGCCTCTTACAAAATGTATGAAGAAAGGAGTGTTGCAGTGGATAAAACACCTTGTAATAGTTCATGGACGGATAACACCCGCTTGTAATAGTTTATTGACAATTTTCTCCATTTCATTGTTTTTAGCAAAAGTATGGGTCCTAGGGTGCGTATCCATTATGCACCAAGAACAATGTCACAACCACCCATGTCAATAGCAAACATGTGAGATTTCAAGTTATACTGACCAATTTGTAAGTGCACATTTTCACAACACCCTCCACATTTCATGGAACCACCATTCGTAATCATGATTTGAAAATTGTTGATAGCGCAGATATAACAATTGACTTCTTGGGAAAGGTGGCGATGACTGAAATTATGAGTGTTTCCACTGTCAATTATGATGATGACTTTCATGTGCTTAATGTAACCAATCAATTTGAGGGTTTTAGGAGATGAAAAACTAGTGAGATCATGTAGAGAGATCAATGGTTCAAATTCGGGAGGATCCAAGGGTGGTGTAATATCATCGGTTGGTGGTAGCGCTACGTTAGGTGAAACCTCAACATCTTCATTAGAAACATCCTCAGAAATGGCCATGAAATGTTTTTGTTCTTTACACTTAATCCCTGGAAAGTATTTATCATCACAATTATAGAAAAGACCCTTGAGTTAACATTCAACCATTTATGTATGTGTTAACTTTTGGACCTTCAGAGGAGTGGCTTAAGGGGAATGGGGGAGGGGAATGGGGGTTGGGTTTAGGGTGAGGGTAAAAAGGGGGTTTTCTTCTTTGGGCCAAGATGACCTATTGTGCCTCCTCAGCATGCTTAGTGCTTCCAACCAAGTATGAGGGAAATCCATGATAACTTGGGAATGGATTTCATCCTTGAGGCCACTGATAAAGAATTCTCTAAAGAAAGAATCAGTCATGCCCTCTATTCAGAAAGCCAAATTATCAAAATAAAAAATATAATATTCCACTGTTCCACACTATTTCAACTTGGTCAAACGTCTTAAATGGTGGGTTTATGTGTCAAATCATTCATAAAACTCCACAACAAACTGTGACCAAGAAACATACCCTTGGCATGCATTGTGACGCCATTGCCACCATTTCCATGTTTCCAGATCCAAATGGAGAATTCCATAACGAAGCTTGGTTAACTCATTAGTGATACCATGCAGTGAGAAATAGTGTTCCATCTGTGTATCCTAGGCTTGTGGATGCGATCCATAAAAAATATTGACCTCAACTCTAGGGAGACGAGGGTCACGAGGTGGGGAGTTGGAATGAGAGTGTAGAGGATAGTTTGAGTCAACACCTTCAGTAGAGAGAGGTGGGTCATAGGAGGAAGGACCCTAGAGTTTTTTGATGAATTCATTGAGAGCATAATGGACTTCAGTGATTTGTGTATTGATATGGGCTTCGATGTAGTCCATTTTTGCATGAATGGCTGGAATGTCCCTATTCACTTAGGCCTGAAGGGCAGTAAGTTCAGTATTGAGTTTCAGATTGGTTTCTTATTGGAGGGTGGGATCCATGAGTGGATGAGTGGGCCATGGGGGAAAAGAAAGTTAAAAATGAGAGGTATCACAATGATCAGGGTGAGAAGCAGAATCCAATGAGATAGGCTTCAAATAAGGGTGTGGGCGGGTAACAAAAAATGTTAAAAATTATTGGTATCACAACGATCAGGGAAGAAAGAGGAATCCAATGAGAGAGGTCTTAAATAAGCATGCAGGAAGGTAACAAAAAAGGTTTAAAATGATAGGTATCACAATGATCAAGGAAAAAAGTGGAATCCAATGAGATAGGTCTAAAATAAGGTTCTAGAGAGGTAAAAAGGTTTAAAATGATAGGTGTCGCAATGATCCAGGTCAAAAGGGGAATCCAATGAGATATGTCTCAAATAAGGGTGTTGGCAGGTCCTTTTTTGCTCCTTTTTTTCCCATTTCACTTATTCTTTTCTTTTTTCCTTTTTTTTTACTTCGCTAAGGTTTTATGTAGATCTTAATAATATCGTAGTATCGAAATGCCCAAATTATTAACAAGAAAAAATGAAACAAATGTATAGTAATTTTTGGAACCTGAAAGCAGGAATAAAGGTTGTCAGGCAATAGATCTTCTATGCTCCTTTTCTGTTTGTAATTTTCACAACCCAAATGTAGGAGGGAAGGTTGTAGGGAAATAGATCTTTTATGTTCCTTTTTTGTTTGTAATTTTTTCAACCCGAATGTCAGAGGAAAGGTTGCACGAAAATATATCTTCTATGTTCCTTTTCTGGTTTTTTTTCTTCCCAAGGGTTAGGGTTCTCAAGGTTCCTATAGACAAGGGTTTTCCTTGTGCTATAGATCTCTGATATATGTGAGGGGTCCAGCAATAGTACTCGTCCACATATCTCAGGGCACTAACTAAGGAGGCTATATTGTACCCTTAGTTGTACTACTCGATTGCCCAACTACTAGAGAGTATCTTCCCAAGTGTTGTTATTGGTGGCACTATAGAATTTAGGCAACCGATCAGTTGATCTATGGCTAGTTTCAGGATAGCTAGGGGGTCTCCTAATATATCATAGGTATGTGGAAGCACAAGTTCATATACAGGTGTTGTCTGATGTGCTACCACTCAAAGGGGTACCAACAGGGGTTACAAGGGTGTCCAAAAATGTGAGCTTAAGTACCTCTTGTATTTCCTACATGTATGCTTACTCGACTGCAGATTTATGCGTTGAATGACAGATCTTTTTAGCTTAAAGATGCCATAACACATCTCTACTGTGGAAAAAAATTAACCCACAAATCCTGCCAAGGAAAGTGATAACATACCACTTGTTAAGCACCAGATCTATTATAATAATAGAAAATATAAATATTGCAGTGAATACCGGGGGAATACAACACACCCTTCCATACTTCATAAAAAATATCCCCATTTCTAGCACTTAATGGACATCTTCCTACATCCATTACATCATCTTTAAAAGGGAATACAAAGGTTCAAGTAGTGGAGGACTACATAGGGAACCAACAAGAGGTTCTTAAACTATTGAAGGGCAACTTGGTTATGGCACAAACTAGGATGAAACAACAATAAGATCAAAATTGTAGTGAAAGGGAATTTGAACTGGGACATTTCGTATTTTTTGGGCTAGAACCAAATAAACATATGTCCCTCAAGAAAAAGAAGAAGAACAATAAATTAGCACCCAAATTTTATGTCCCCTATAAGGTTTTGCAAAGGATTGGAAGTATGTCTTACAAATTGGAGTTTCCTCCATCTTCATGTGTACATCTAGTATTTCATGTTTCTTTCTTAAAGAAGGTAATCAA
>JZKD02S1003049.1:56007-77674 GCA_000966675.3 Picea glauca
GATATTGTCGATGGTAAAACGAGCACATCCATTATATTCTAACAATAAGTTTCCTTTAATTTTTTTTTAATTGTGATGGTATTGGTCATTTTTCTAACAAATGTCCTTATAAGAAAAAGAGAAATGATGAAGGTTACTTAAAAGGAAAACAAACATATAAAGGAAAAAGAACCACAAATAAAGTTTTCAAGAAAATATTATGCACCAAAGAAGCCATCTCATCATCAGATGAAGATGAAGTCAGTGACAGTGAGACAAAAAGAGTTCTATTCATGGAAGTAGAAGACTTTGATAAAGAAGACTCTGAAGAAGAGTATGAATAAGCCGAATAAGAATATGAATAAGTCAAAGAAGAAATTGAAGAGGCAGAAGTTGACTACCGAGAGGAATTAATGTGTGCCATAGAATTTATCAGAAGAGAAAAGGAGAAAAACAAGAAACTACAAGCAGAACTAGACAAAAAAGAAAACACTCAAGAACTAGAACAAATGATCACAAATTTGAAGGTTCAAATAGAATAAGATAAAAGAATTGAATAAGCACTCAAAGAACAGCTAGAAGAAAAAGACAAGATCATTGGAAATTTGGAAGCAGAGATTGTCACATTAAGAAAAGATCTTCAAAAGAAAAATATGCAAAACAACTCAAAAGTTTTAGATGACATTATCAACAGTAAAAAATCTCATCATGACAAGTCTGGACTTGGATACAATTAGACAAAAAAAGGATCGATCTCCGAAACAACAGAGCAAGAAACATATCCAAAATCTTTGTAGAAACAATCAAGGGGCACAGGAAGATTACAGGGACACTCCTCCACAAAGAAGATTCATATTTCAAAATCAACAACCGATAGATAGGCCTCGGGAAGAAGAATAATTCATAAGAGTACCTCCTTTCAGAAGATCTTCAACTCCCAGGTATCAAACTATGTTTTTGGGTTTATGTTATGCATGTAATAATTTTGAACATAAAGTTGTGAATTGCAGAGCTAACAACAGGAACAAAAACAACTTTGAAATTCATACATAAAGGGGTTATCCAAGAAGGCCTAGTGAAACACAAAGAAGAAGTTACAATAGGTTTGAATCTTTGAGCACTGAAGTACAATGTTACAAATGTAACAATTTTGGACACATGGCCAAAGATTGCAGAATGACAGTCCCTCCTAGAGAACTGCAACAGAATAACAATAATCACAAACAAGAACCTCAAAAAAGGACATGGATAAGAAAGCAGGATCAATATAGCAATGAAGAATGCACACTTTCTCTACAAGCTAAGAAGAAGAAACGTGGTTGGTATGTTGGCAGTGGGTGTTCAAAACACATGACAAGTGATAGAGACAGGTTTCTTACATTATGAAAGGAAAGAGATGGATCAGTCTCCTTCGGAAATGATGATTTAGCCAAAATCATTGGAAAAGGCACAGTCAGAATTGAGAACAAGAATACAAAGGCAGAAAATGTTCTACTAGTAGAAGATATGAAATATAATCTTCGAAGTGTGAGTCAAATGTGTGACCAAGGTCATAAAGTTACATTCGATTCACAAAAGTGCGAGATAAGAAAAGAAGGTTCAGGAAAATTGATTGCTACAGCTGCGAGAACTTCAAGATACATATATGTGTTAAGTGAAATTGGAAATGAAAAGTGTTTTCTAGGAAAGGAAGATGAAATTTGGCTATGGCATAGAAGAATGGGTCACATACATTTTAATAACCTTGTCAAATTTAGCAAAAGAGAAGCAGTTAGAGAAATGTTAAACAACTAAGAGGGGGGGGTGAATCAATTGTTACTGTGCTTAAACAATTATACCCATTTTAAGTTCATTACAGAACACTCAATGATGATCACAATAACTCATGGAAGTAAGCAATAAAGTATTCAACATCAATCACACACATGAAGTATACGGATATAGATATTCATGAGGAAACCCATAAAGGGAGAAAACCTCTTCTTCTTAATATGATAAGTAGTCTTTATTTTCTGTACATTATCATTCTTATCAGCACCAACTCTTTGTGAGGCTACCACCTCTGTTTTACAAGCTGCAACTTGCTGGGAACACCAACTCCCTGGTTTCTCTAGAACCCACTAGAAATAAGCACCAACTCCCTGAGTGTTCCAGCACCAACTGGATGGAAGCACCAACTTCCAGTCACACGGGCACCAAACTATATAATAGAGAACAATGGTTCTCCCTTGCACCACCCTACTGCCCTAGTTTTTTTGGCTGCAACCAAATGGAAGCTACAACTCCCTGGTTTCAAGCACCCACTTGAAACTCTGATGACAACAATCCTCCCTAGCACCACCCTACCACCCTAATATATAAATCTTTGCTTTCTAAAATTTATTACAGTGATACAGTATTTATCAATGGCTTACTAGTCTCATAAGTTTTCTACTACACTGCTCTATTTTGCCTGCATCAGTGTCTTCCTGCTCGCATCTTCTTGCGCTTTCTGTTCTTCTGCATTTTATGCTCTGTGTGCCATGCCCGTTCTATGCGCTATGCCTCCCCTCTGCACTTTCTCACATACGCTTGGCTACCTTCTAAATGCATGAATAACTATCCAACTTGCTTTACAAAGAAACAACAACCTCTCTCTATCATGACATTTTACTTTTATTCCTGCTCTCATCATCCATTACACTCTGCATCTCCAATGCTCAAGTCAAGAATCTCAAAAAGGCTCAGGAATCATGATTCCAACGCTCTGGAACAATGATTCATTTAGTGCAACTGAATCGTAACTGATCAAGAAACCCTGAAGTGAAACAACAACCCTTCGATCAGATTATGTTTGATTAGCATCGCTGGATTATACATGCAAAGGCATTTTTAACTTTTCAATGCGTAACCTCCGATGTGGAGCCTAGAAGGGCTAGCTCCTTCCCCTATCTTTCATTGATGTGGCCTTGGGAAATGTTATCACGTAACCACGCAATTGCGGGCATGTCCAAAGGTGGTTTGAGGGCAACCCTCTTTTCGCCTCACAATTCACTACAGAGCTCCATGTATTCTTTTGTTGATACCGTGGTTTTGATTGCGGCCCACTCAAGAAAAATTAAGACCCGAGCATGTTCTGACCCCTTAATTGAGAACAACCATTGATCTCCAATCCCTTGGCAATGCCTCTCGATCAACAGTTGTTATCTTCTCCTTTCCTCCTTCCACGCACGATCCCAGATCTCCACGATCTGTTGACACGTAGCTCCCTTCCAAATCAACAGCTATGGATTATTTCGTGATCTGGGTTTTAGGATTTTCAACTCTCAAACCCTGCTTTCCTCTGTACGTCAATCTTTCGAAGTTGACAATCCAATGACATGTGTCCCTTTTCTCGATCAACGGTCGATATCTACTTTGCTACTTCGGGCTTTGATGATTTCAATTCTCAACCTTCACGCTCTCCCAGAACGCTTTTATCCGAAGTCCATAGATTCATACCACATGTCCTCCTCAAATCAACGGCTCTAGTGTTTTTCGGGACTTCGACACTTTCTACCAAGACCAGATCGATGGGCCTTAGCACCTTTCTCGATCAATGGTCGATATTCACTTCGAGACTTCGATGCTTTCACTCTCTGCTTTCCTATGGAGTATTTCGCACCCGGAGTTCACGATCTATTGATGTGTTTCCTCCTACATATTGAGGGTCCTCAGCTCCTTCGGCTCTTCGAGCTTCACGGATTTCAAATCTCAACTTCGCTTCCTTCACTATCTCCCAGAGTGTTTTTCCTAGAATTGCACATATTTATGCCACACGTCCTTCTGGAAATCGATGGACAAGATTTTCTTCGGCCCTCGAGTCTTCGGTGTTCGAGACTTCGAGACTTTAGGCTAATTGTTGCTCCATTTTCGTCTGGAGTGATCACCTAGTGAGTAAGTCATAAGTGGTGGAGACTGTTTGCTATCATTTAATACTTCCACTTACACTATCCTTCCACTATAGTAGATTGACGATCGAGAATGATCCCGAAGTGATCTTCAGATCGAACGTTTCGTGTCCACTTCGAGACTTCGGCATTCAGGACTTCGGGACTTTGGGAAAATGCTGGTGGTAAAACTCCCCAAGTAAAACTTCCGGAGTGATGTAACTTACTTACGTCACTTAATGATGTGTCACGAGTCAAGTAGCTACCACGTGTCACTCAGATTCTTGGTTTGCACGTACCTGAAATGTTGATTCAATTTGACACTTGTCATTGTCTGATTGCGCCATGTGTCCTTGCTGACATGGTCTGCCAACTTGGTGTTGGGTCACATATTGGTCCGTATTTTCATCATCTATAGACATCCATTCCATCACTTCTTCGTTCTATTATCGTTCATTTATCATTCCATTTTCTATATATTTGCTACAACTGCTCATAAAATGACATATTATTCATGTTATGCTTTAGTGATTAATAATGATTATTCTTCCTTCATTTTTAATGAATTAAAGACTATTATGCATGAATTTTATGATGATGGTTTGATGAGTGATTTTATGTATCAATAGTTGCAGTAGTCAAGGTTCCAACCTCCAAATGACACATGTGAGTTCTAGCTCGTGGTTAACAGTTTTTAGTGAAAAACGTGGCAGATAAGGAGAGACGAATTTGCGTGGAATATTGTGAGCAGATGAGGATGAATCTTGACAATATGAGACATGGGTTTTGTTCAGAATGGGCCTAATTGAGTTCAAAGTGATTCGTTTTCCCATTGGAGCTACGGTTTGAGAGAAATCGTTGGTTCTTTAAAAGGGTATTTTCCAGATTTAAAGTTGCGGCCGGTTCTCTAAACTTAGCAATTTGTTTGAGAAACCCAGGGATTTGGGGATTTGATTTGTATAAATAATACCTCTTCAATCAGGAGACAGGAATTCATGAAATTATATAGAATTTATTTGTAAGAAAGAGATGAACTTATGTAATTTCTGAGTTTTCTTCAATAATACAAAGGAGTCGATGGATCTGCAATTATGTGCAACTTTCTCTTAATCTTGTAAGTCTTTTGGCCACGCATGCTAGGTGAGGCAGGGCCCCCTCAATCTAGTATGTGTTGGTCTTATTCATTTACTTGTATTTTTCTTTTCATTATCTTAATTTATCTTGGTTTATGATTAGTTGATCACTGCTTACAGTTGTGTGTTGTTTATTAGATTGTTCTTACAGTAAGATTCAATTCATGTTGTTGTTACTTCATTTTGTTAATAATCCTTTAATTTATGTAAGAGTGTGGTAGTGGTTTTATTTTAGCTGAGTGTATTTTCAAGAAAGAGCGGATTTGATTGATTTTAAGTTATGTGTTTTATTTTATTAAATAGATAATAGTGTTAGTTGGAATTTGCTGCTTGCATATATTGTGCATGGTAAATTTGAAATAAAAAACTTCCTCGGGTTGACAATTGAATAGTTGGGAAAATACTACAATGCAATTAATTCAAACATTAGTTCAGCCCAATGTAGCGATTGTTGTTCATTTGAGTGTAGTTGTTGTTCATTTGAAAGGAACAGTTGTCGTTCCTTTCGCGTGACTGTTGTTCCTTTGAGTGTAGTTGTTGATTATTTGAAAGGAACAGATGGCGTTCCTTTCACATGACTATTGTTCCTTTGAGTGTAGTTGTTGTTCATTTGAAAGGAATAACTGTCGTTCCTTTTGCGCAATTGTTGTTCCTTTGAGGGTAGTTACTATTCATTTGAAAGGAACAGTTGTCGTTCCCTTTACGATTGTTGTTCCTTTATAGGTGTTGCATCTCTGGAGGTTGGGTATTGAAAACGGAAGGTAAGAACCTATGTAGGCAACAAGTAAAATGCTTGTCCCAGCGCCTACCTTTGGCTAATGAATAGAGGTTGATTTTAGGACATATTTAGAGCCCAACACTTGGTCAACCAGATGTCTTCTGCTGACGTGGTTCTCCCTGATCTAACGGTCATCGCATTTTCTCCAAATCTGATGATCCTTATTCATTTCGGAATTTGGGCTTCGGGTAATTCGACTTTCAAGTTTCCAATTCTCCCGAAGTGAGATTCCTTGAACAGTAACCTCCTCGCAAATTTTGACGTGAACCAAATGTTTTTTGTCGATCATGTTCTTAGATCAATGGCTCGATATATCTTTGGTGTTGCTTTTCTAGCTTATCATGTCCTTCCACTTAGAATGATCCAACGATTTTCGAGTATTTGGTTGAAGGTCCTTTGGATCGGTGATCCAACGACCATTGTAGCTCTTCCTCCTAAGCTTTCTTGTCTTATGCTCCACCTTCTGTTCTTTCCATCTATGATAAGCACACTCTTCCTATAAACATGCCAACAATATCCCCCATTGATGGCAACCCTGAAAGGCTGCACTATTCTTCTTAGACCTCCAACTGTAGCATCCAGACAACACCTTTTCTCCCCCTTTGACATCAATGCCAAAGAAAGCATGCTCCCCCTGAGTCGTTGTAGTAATATTCAAAGCTATCAGATATTCAACCAACACATACTCCCCTTGACAGGATGGACTCTCTTAGGTGAGAGAAGGGATGACACCCAACTTCTGACGGAGATATTCAAATGGTGTCATGGCTAGGGGTTTAGTAAAGATGTCTGCAATTTGTTCCGTGGTTGGAATATAATGCAGTTGAACAACTCTGTTTGTAACCTGTTCTTTGAGAAAATGATATTTTATCGATATATGCTTAGTCTATGAATAAAGAACATGATTCTTGGATACACTAATGGCACTGGTGTTATCACAGTGAAGTGGAATTGGATCAGTATAAGTTACCTTCAAATCTTCAAGAGTTTGTATCATCCATAAAATCTGAGTGAAGCAATGTACTCTGCCTCTGTAGTTGATAATGAAATATATCATTGCTTCTTACTAAGCCATGCTACTAACGAATCACCTAAGAAGAATGCACCTCCAGTGGTGCTCTTTCTCTCATCCAAACAATTTTCCCAATCAACATCTGAATATGCAGTGAATTGAAAATTATGATTTCTAGGATACCAAAGACCATAAGTCATTGTACCCTTCAAATATTTGAATATCCTCCTGACAGCTGCTAAATGAATTTTTTTAGGAGAAGACTGATAACGACCTATCATTCCAACAACTTGCATTATATCAAGACAGGATGTTATGATGTACAGAAGACTGTCTATCATTGATCGATATGTTCTTTGATCAACATCAAGTGAAATATCATTTTTACTGAGCTTGCAACCAACCACCATAGGTGTACTAATAGGTGTAAAATCTTCCATTTGAAACATTTTCAACATTTCTCTTAGATATTTCTCCTGAGAAATAAATATTCCTTTAGACCTCTGAGTAATTCGTAGACCAAGAAAAAATGGCAGTTCCCCTTCATAGACATTTCAAATTTAGACTACATAGTAGAAGCAAACCATTGTACCAATGAAGCATTATTACTTCCGAAGATGATGTCATATACACAGACTAACACAATGAGCAAATGATTGTCCTATGTTTTGATATATATGTTGCAGTCAATTGTTCCTCTCTTGAACCCTTTGTCTAGGAGATACTTATCCAGTCTATAATACCAGGCACAAGGAGCCTGTTTCAACCCATATAAGGATTTCTTCAGCTTGCAGACAAAGTTAGGGTTATCTGACAGTTGAAAACCTTCTGGTTGTTCCATATAGACTTCTTCTTTTAGATCTCCATTTAGAAAAGTTGATTTGACATCCATTTGATAGACTTTAAACTTCTTATGACATGCATAGGAAAGACACATTTTGATGGCTTCCAATCTTGCCACTGGTGTAAAGGTTTCATCAAAATCTTGTCCTTCAATCTATGCATAGCTCTTATAGACCAATTTTTCTTTGTTCTTGATAATTTGTCCCTGCTCATTCAATTTATTCTTAAGGACCCATTTGGAACCTATGACATTTTTACCTTCGGGTCTAGGAACCGTCTCCCAAGTATTGTTTTTCTCAATCTGGTCAAGTTCATCATTCATGGATTTAACCCAATGGTCATCTTCACTGGTTGCATTAATTCTTTAGGTTCAAGAAAATATAGAAAGGAAATATGAGATTTTTCTGACAGATTATTCAACTTCTTTCTTGTCCGAACTCCTTGGTTTATATGACCGACTATCTGATGTTCAAGATGATTCTTCCTAATAACTCTGGAGGGTGTCTTTGTCTTGATCTCCTGGTTTGATTCATGCAGAGTATTTGTATATAAATCAGAGTCTTCTCCTTCTGATTCTTGGACCTGTTCATCTTCAGCTTCAGCTATGTCCTCTATAGAAGACTCAATATTACTCACCTCTCTTACTGGGACTCCTTCATCAACCTTTAAATCAATGCAATCAACTAATTTATATAATATTTTATTAAAGCATCTATATCCTTTACTATTGGTAGCATATCCTAAGAAGATGCCTTCATTAGCCCTGTCATCATACTTGCCAAGGTTTTCATTATTATTCTTTATGTCGCACTTACTCCCAAATACTTTGAAGTGTTTGATTGAAGTAGGTCTTCCATACCACAGTTCATAAGGTGTCTTGTATGGTCTGAGGTGGGATTTGTTAAGAATATGAACTGTTGTGTTTATTTCTTCTACCCAGTAGGTTTGATCAATGTTCTTCTCATTCATCATTGACCTGTCCATTTCCTGAACTGTTCTATTTTTCCCCTCAACTACTCCATTTTGTTGTGGAGTTCCGGGATTGTGTATTCTCTCTTGATCCCGTGTTTATCGTAGAATTCCTTGAAATCACTTGACATAAATTCTCCTCCTCTATCTGATCTTACTGACTTTAACCTGTTACCAGTTTGATTCTCAGTTAAAGCCTTAAATATTTTAAATTGCTCAAATGCTTCATCTTTTTCTTTGAGAAAAGCAACCCAAGTGAGTCTGGAGTAATCATCAATGATCAGCATGAAGTTGTTTTCTTTCCTTGTGCCTTCCTGTCTTGATGGTCCACATATATGCATATGAACTAATTGGAGTGGTTTATCTGTTGAAGTAGAGCTCTTGGATTTAAACTGTGTCCTGGTTAGCTTTCCTACTTTGCAGGGTTTACACACAGAATCTTCTGGCTTTGATATTCTTGGAAGATCTTTTACTGCCTCAAGATTTTTGATCTTGATTAAGTGGTCAAAGTTTAGATGTCTAAGTCTCCTATGCCATATCCAACTTTCATCATGTGTTCTTAGATGACACTCTTCTCTATCTTCTTTCACCACATATACATTATTATCTGTCCTCATGCCTTTAGCCACCACTTGTCCTGAGTTTACAGACTTTATCTTACAATCTTTGGAAGTGAACACCACTTCACATCCTCTATCACACATTTTACTTACATTGAGAAAATAATGTTTCAACCCATCTACAAGCAAAACATCCTTGGATTTTCCTTTTCCATTACTCAAACTCACCATCCCTTTACCCTTGATTTTACCTGGTTCATCATTTCCAAAGGTCACATTTCTTGTTTTTCTTTTACTTATAGACATAAACTTATCGTTGTCTCCAGTCATGTTCTTGGAACATCCACTGTCTATATACTAGGGGTCCTTTTTTTTTGAGCTGAAAGTACTAGGCCACATTTTTCACTATCTTTTTTTTTTCATGTGCTAGCATTTCTAGCTAAGGGTTTTATCCTTGGATGTGCTTTGTAATTCTTCAAATGGCAGTTTGCAGCTTTATGTCCAAAGTTATGACAGTTATGGCATTTGAGCTCATTGTTCAATAGGTCAAAGTGATTGGCGCAACTTTGTCTACTCATTGGTTGTTTAGTTGTATGTTGCAAAGATTGTTTTTTTCTTGATCTCCTCAATTGCATGTCTCTAAACTTAATTTGAAAATTTGCGATCTTATGGCCAAAATTAAAGTAGTAAAAATAGTAACCATGGAAGAAATTTTGGTACCTAAAGGATGGCCTTCTTCTTGGCATTTGTTGCTCCATATTCGAATATCTTTTCTTTTTATCAGGGATCATCTTGTCTTTATTAGCTTTTGATGGCAGAGTACTCACATGGTCTGATTGTCTGCTGACTTGGAACTTGATCATCTTTATTAGCTCTTTGATTTCTAGTTGTTTTCTACTTGAACCACTTACATAGCCTAAACCAGTCTTCAACAAAGGAGATCTTTGTTTTCTAAGAATTTCGTTTAGTTCTGTTGAGGCTTTAATGCTTGGAAGATTTTGGAGATACAATGCTTTAAACTTCTCCATCTCTTTTCTAGTTTTTACTACCTCTTCTTCCAAGGCTTCACATCTTGCCTTCTTCTCTGATAACTGTTGTTTCATAATTTCCTCTATTTTCTTTGCCTCTTCTAATTCCACTTTTAGTAGGGCAAAGTCTTCATCATGTTTTTTACTTTCTTTCTCGAACTGTATCAGCAATTGTTTTTGTTTTTTCTTCTTAAATCTAAGTCTAGCAATTTCTTCTAGGGCACTGATCAGTTCTCCTTCCAATTAAACCACAACTTCTCCATCATTAACATCACTTCCCGTTCTTTTATAATCATAATCCTCTTTGTCCATACACATAAATTCATTAACCTTATCTTCACAAGAAAAATCAATATATGTGTCTCTTGAAGAGTCATCATTCTTTACACATAAACTTTTCTTTTTACCAAATCTCTTGGATTTGTACTTATCTTCACCTTCAGAGTTCTGGTCCTTCTTCTTGTGTGGACACTTAGATGCAAAGTGACCTATCTTTCCACAGTTAAAACATTTGAAGGGAAACTTGCCTTGGTACTCACCTGATCCTTTCTTTAGTCTTCTCATGAATTTTTCTTCCATTTCATCAGGCTCAGAATCCTCATTCTTATCTGCTTTAAATGATGCTTCTCTAGAGGTGGGTTTATATTTACCTATCCTAATTTCATAAGCAGACAGAGTTCCTAGAGGTTGGTCAATAGGAAAAATTTTAAGATCATTTAGTTCTTCTATTGCAAAAACTTTTGGATTAAAACTATCAGGCAAGATCTTAAAATCTTCTGAACTAAAGAGGCTTCCTCAATTTCTTCACCAAGTCCTTTCATTGCATTTACTAGTTATTCAACTCTCAAAAAGTTCTTCCCAACAGTTTTATCCTCTTTCATCTTTAGTTGTTCAAACTGTAATCTGTAGGTTTGAAGCTTGGCATACTTTACCTTCTCATTACCTTCATAACTGCTAATGAGTTTGCCCCACATTTCTTTGGAAGATTCTAAGTGCATAACTTTTACAAATTATGCTTCTGTAAGCCCACTCAAAATAGCATTCATAGCCTTAGTGAAGAAGTTGAATTCTAGCTTGTCATCCTTAGAAGATAGTACAATTGGATTTACATAACCAGTCTCTACCACATCCCGGACATCTACACCTAAAGCCATTATGTAGGTTCTCATCCTAACTTTCCAGAAGGAAAAGTTTGTTCCATTGAACAGGGGGGGATTATTGGTTGAAGTTCCTTCATGGATAGTCATGTTTAAGCTCTAGGATCTACCCTTAGATAACAGGAATCAAATCTGATACCAATTCTTAAACAACTGAGGGGAGGGGGTGAATCAGTTGTTATTGTGCTTAAACAATTATACCCATTTTAAACTCATTACAGAACACTCAATGATGATCACAATAATTTAGGGAAGTAAGAAATAAAGTATTCAACATCAATCACACACATGAAGTATACAGAGACAGATATTCCTGAGGAAACCCATAAAGGGAGAAAACCTCTTCTTCTTAATATGATAAGTATTATTTATTTTCTGTACATTATCATTCGTATGAGCACCAACTCTTTGTGAGGCTACCTCCTCTGTTTTACAAGCTACAACTTGATGGGAGAACCAACTCCCTGGTTTCTCTAGCACCCACTAGAAGGAAGCACCAAATCCCTGAGTGTTCCAGCACCAAATCGATGGAAGCACCAACTTCCAGTCACACAGGCACCAACCTGTATAAGAGAGAACAATGGTTCTCCCTTGCACCACCCTACCGCCCTGATTTTTCTAGATGCAACCATATGGAAGATAAAATTCTTGTGTTCAAGCACCCACTTGAAACTCTGAGGACAACAGTCCTCCCTGACACCACCCTACTACCCTGAGATATAAATCTTTGCTTTCTGAAATTTATTACAATGATACAGTATTTATCAATGGCTTACCGGTCTCATCACTTTTTTTCTACATTGCTCTGCTTTGCCTGCATCAGTGTCTTCCTGCTCGCATCTTCTTGCGCTTTATGTTCTTCTGTGTTTTATGCTTTGTGCGTCATGTCCTTTCTATGCGCTATGCCTCCCCTCTACACTTTTGCACATACGCTTGGCTGCATTCTACATGCATGAATGACTATTCAACTTTCTTTACAAAGAAACAACAACCTCTCTTTGTCATGACATTTTACTTTTATTCCTTCTCTCATCATCCGTTACACTCCGCATCTCCAACTCTCAAGTCATGAATCTTAAAAATGCTCAGGAATCATGATTCCAACGCTCAGGAACAATGATTCAGTTAGTGTAACTGAATTGTAACTAATCAAGAAACCACAAAGTGAAACATCAACCCTTCGATCAGATTTTGTTTGATCAACGTTGTTGGATTATACACGTAGAGGCCTTTTTGACTTTTCAATGCGTAACCTCCGATGTGGAGCCTAGTAGTGCTAGCTCCTTCCCCTATATTTTGCTGATGTGACCTTGGGAGATGTTATCACATGACCACATGATTGTGGGAGCGACCAAAGGAGGT
The DNA here is from genome assembly GCA_000966675.3 of Picea glauca. Taxonomy (NCBI): domain Eukaryota; kingdom Viridiplantae; phylum Streptophyta; class Pinopsida; order Pinales; family Pinaceae; genus Picea; species Picea glauca. The sequence goes on from JZKD02S1003049.1 coordinate 68,737, forward strand.
TTGAGGGCAACCCACTTTTCTCCCCGCAATTCACTACAGAGATCCACGTATGCCTTTGGAGATACCGCGGTTTAGATTGCGGTCCGCTCAAGAAAAATTAAGACCCGAGCATGTTTTGACCCCACAATTGAGCACGACCATTGATATCCAATCCCTTGGTGATGTTTCTCGATCAATGACTGTTATCTGCCTCCTTTCCTCCTTCCACACATGATCCCAAATCTCCATGATCTGGTGACACGTAGCTCCCTTCCAAATCAATGGCTACAACTTATTTCGTGATCTGGGCTTCTGGAGTTTCAACTCTCAAACCTTACTTTCCTTCGTACGTCAATATTCCAGAGTTGAAAATTCACTGACGCATGTCTCTTTTCTCGATCAATGGCCGAGATCTACTTCGCTACTCCGGGCTTCGGCGATTTTAATTCTCAACCTTCACACTCTCCCAGAATTCTTTTAGCCAGAGTCCACAGATTCATGCCATGTGTCCTCCTCAAATCAACGACTCTAGTTTTCTTTGGGACTCTAGCACTTTCTACCAAGACCATATCAACGACCCTTGGCACCCTTCTCAATCAACGGTCGAGATTCACTTCGGGGCTTCGACGCTTTCACTCTCTTCTTTCCTCCGGGGTATTTCATACCCGGAGTTCACAATCTGTTGACATGTGTCCTCTTACAGATCGACGGTCCTCAGCTCCTTTGACTCTTCTGGCTTCGGGGATTTCAAATCTCAACTTTTATTCCTTCAGTGTCTCCTGGAGTGTTTTTCCCCGAACTGAACAGATTTATGCCACGCATCCTTCTGGAAATCGTCGGCCTGGATCTTCTTCGGCCCTTGGTTCTTCAACATTCAGGACTTCAGGACTTTAGGCTAATCACTACTCCATTTTCCTCTGGAGTGATCACCTGATGAGTAATTCATAAGTGGTAGAGACCACTTGATGTCGGTTAATACTTCCACTTACACTATCCTTCCACTGTAGTAGATCGACAGTGGAGAATGCTCCCGAAGTGATCTTCAAATCGGACATTTGGTGTCCACTTTGGGACTTCACCATTTGAGACTTCGGGACTTTGGGCAAGTGCTGGTGGTAAAACTCTTGAATTAGAATTCTTGGAGTGATGTAACCTACTTACGTCACTTGATGATGTGTCATGAGCTGATTAGTTGCCATGTGTCACTCAGATTTGTGGTTTCCACGTACCTAAAATGTCGATTCAACTTCACACTTGTCATTGTCTAATTGCACCATGTGTTCTTGCTGACGTGGTCTGCCACATGTCCGTGTAGACGTGGTCTACTGACATTGTTCTCCCTGATCTAATGGTCATCACATTTTTTCCAATTCCAATGGTTCTTATTCATTTCGGATTTCGGGATTCGGGTAATTCGACTTTCAAGTTATCAATTCTCCCGAAGTGAGATTCCCCGAACAGTAACCTCCTCACAAATTTTGATGTGAACCAATTTTTTTTCGTCGATCATGTTCTTAGATTGATGGCTCAATCTATCTTCGATGCTACTCTTCTAGCTTATCTTGTCCTTCCACTTAGAATGATAAAATGGTTGTCGGGTATTCGGTTGAAGGTCCTTTGGATTGGTGATCCAACGACCACAGTAGCTCTTCCTCCTGAGCTTTCTCTCTTTTTTCTCCGCCTTCTGTTCTTTCCATCGATGACAAGCACACTCTTCCTGTAAACATGCCAACAATAAATGCCCCATATTACGAAACCAACCAACACTTTATGCAAGCATTGTCAACAAGGAAAGAAAACAAATACAAGGTTCAAATTAAAGGAATATTCAACGACAAGACCACTGGAAATTGTGCATACTGATCTAGTTGTACCAACTACAACAAAGGGCTTAAAAGGTGAGAAATAATTTATGTTATTAGTTTATGATTATACAAGAATGACCGCAATTTCCTTTCTCAAGAATAAGTTAGAAGCTTTTGAAAACTTCAATATCTACAAGGAAATGGTCGAAAATGAAATGGATTCAAAAATCAAATGCTTGAGATCTAATAATGGAGGAGAGTTCACTTCAAAATAATTTATGGACTACTACAGCAGTCATGGAATTAAAAGCCAATTCTTCGTTGCTAGGACACCTCAACAGAATGGAGTTGTTGAAAGAAAGAATAGGACAGTACAGGAAATGGCTCGAACAATACTAATGGATTCCAAATTGACAGATATTTTTTGGACACAGGCAGTGCATACAACAGTTCACATTCAAAAAAGAGTAATTCTTAGAAACAAAACTAGAAAAACTCCTTATGAGCTATGGAAAGGAAGACTAGAAAATGTAAAGCACTTTAGAGTTTTTGGAAGCAAATGCTACATCAAAAGAGAAGATGGAAGAATGGTAAAGTTTGACTCTCATGTGGAGAAAGAGTACTTGTTGGTTACTCAAGTACAAGAAAATCATACAAGTATTACAACCTAAGATTGAACAAAGTGGTGGAAAGCATCAACATAACAATTGATGAAACATGTAGACAAGAATTAAAGGAAGAAGAAAATGAATAAATGGAACAAATTTATGAAGAAGAAACAAAAGATGGAAAATAAGGGGAAGATAGAGAGGATCCGACAGAAACAGAAGAGCAAGTTCAACAATTAAATCCAAAAACACCTAGCAGACGAGTACAGAATAATCATCCTTCAGATCATATTATCATAAACAAAGATGCAGGAGTTGAGACTAGAAGAAGAATTCATTCACCAAAAAAAACGCATCTAGCACTCACATCTACGATTGAACCAACCTATTTTGAAGAGGCCAGCAAGGATGAATTTTGGAACAATTCCATGGATGAAGAATTGGATCAAATAGAGAAAAACGACACTTGGGAATTGGTTCCAAGACCAAAGGATAAGAATGTGATCGACACAAAGTGGGTATACAGGAATAAATTGAATGAAGATGGACAACTTACAAGGAACCAAGCTAGATTGGTATGTAAAGGATATGCACAGGTTGAAGGAATTGACTTTGAAGAGACATTTGCCCCAGTTGCCAGAATGGAAGAAATCCGATTGGTTTTATCTTATGCATGCTCCAAAAATATTAAAGTGTATTAGATGGATGTAAAATTATCTTTTTTGAATGGGGAACTTGAAGAAGAAGTCTACATTGAACAACCAAAAGGATTTTAGTTGTCAGAGAACGCAAATTATGTGTGTAAATTAAAGAATTCCTTGTATGGTCTAAAACAGGCTCCTAGAGCATGGTACTCTAGACTGGATAAATATATACAGTAGGCAGGGTTTAGAAAAGGAAGTGCAGACAACAACCTCTACATCAAGTTAAGTCAAGATAGTATTTTATTAATTGCAGTTTATGTTGATGATATTATTTTTGGTAGTGATGATGACAGGTTAAGCCAGAAATTTGCAAAGGATATGCAGAATGAATTTGAAATGTCATTACATGGAGAACTATCCTTCTTTCTAGGATTTTAGATATGTCAAAGAAACCAAGGAATTTTTATTTCTCAAACCAAGTATATCAGAGAAATGCTAAAGAGGTTCGGAATGGAAGATTGCAAACCAGTTGCAAGTTAAGAAAAGATGAAGATTCAAAGTCTACAAATCAGAGGCAATACAGGTCATTGGTTGGTAGCATACTATATGTGACAGCATCCAGATCAGATGTAATGAAGGAAATTGGACAGGTGGCATGATTTCAAGCAGCACCAAAGGAATCACATGTATTAGCAGTGAAGAGGATTTTCAGATATATCAAAGAAACAAAAGATTTTGGATTATGGTATCCAAAAGGAAAGGATCTATCACTTATTGCCTACACAGATGCAGATTGGGCAGGTTGTATTGACGACTGACGAAGCACCAATGGAGAAAAGTTCTACTTGGGTGACTGTTTAGTATCATGGATAAGCAAGAAACAATCATCAATATCTTTATCTATAGTTGAGGCGGAGTATATTGCAACAATAACATGTTGTACACAATTTCTTTGGATGAAACAAACTCTAACAGATATACAGGTTGAGTATGATGAGCCCATTCCAATCAATTTTGATAATACAAGTTCCATCAGTATCTCAAAGAACCCATTGATGCACTCCAAGACGAAGCACATTCCAATCAAGTATCACTTTCTATAGGAATAGGTTGCAAAAAAGAACATCAGAGTTGAGTATGTGGGCACAAAAGAACAAGTGGCAAACATATTTACAAAACCGCTTCCATGGGAAGCCTTTGAGTATCTTCGCAAGAGACTCGAAGTTATTTCTACTCCAAAATGAATGTTTTTGAATGCTTATCTTATATGTCTTAGATGTACACGAGGAAGCACCATAAAGAGGACAATTGAGTTTGGTAGATCAAACAGTTTAGTTAGGGGGAGAAACCTCTGATGGAAAGGTACATTTTCCATTGATGACAAAGGGAGACAGATTTATCAAATGCAAAGGACAGATGCATGACTCTAGGGGGAGCAATGGTCACAGAGATGCAGAGGATGGAGGCATGGTTCTAGGGGGAGTATGAGTGATATGACTTCAGTATTGCATGACATTATTTTCAGTATTGCATCAGAGTGTTTCCATCAATGCCAAAGGGGGATATTGTTTATTAAAGTTGGTTTTCATTGATGTCAACCCTTGAAGAAAGCCCGGTACCGAATTCCGGTAGCACAAAGATTTGGGTAATGGACCCAAGGTTGTTTCATGTATAATGGTGTGAGTTTTAATATATTTGAAGGTAATACTATTCTATATGGATAGTACATGTCATTTGATTTCTGGTGGTATGTGTAATATCACATAACTCCTCACGGTTAGAGAGTTATGGCCATGAGAAGTTGGAGAACCCAGGTTTAGGTAATGGACCCAAGTTTGTTTGATAGATAATGGTATGAGTTTTGATATATTTGCAAGTAATATTATTCTATATGGATAGTACATGTGATGCCATTTCTGGTGGTATGTGTAACATCACATAACTCTCATGATTTGAGAGTTATGGCCTTACGAAGTTGGAGGACCTTCATATGTCATCTAGAAGCCCCAAAAGGTCAAAGTAGTCAAAGTAGTTTAAGAGATTTTAGAGGGTAAATAATAAAGTGAAGTGATGAGTGTACTATAATTCAAAGTGAATACAAAATAAATTTTTTAGATAATAAATTTAATGGAGAAATTAGAAGTGGGTTAACCCTAAAATAAGGAAAGAGGGCAAAGTGACCTAGAAGATGCTTCTAAGGAAGCTACCTGGAGAGTATAAATAAGAGGCAAGGATCTCTCATTTTATATTACACTTGAGCATATTGAATATCTATAGGTGGTTGAGGTAACCAAAGGATATATAAGCCGAATTTCAGAGGGAACGTGAAGAAAAGAAGGCTGGAATTCAAGGGAGGATAAATTCTTTTGATGATGTTTTCTAAGGTATGTTATTTACGGGCCATCTCACCATTTTCGCAATAATGTTTTTTCTAGAATGATTCAGATCATGAAATTGATAGGCCATTGAGGAAACATATCCAAGTATCTATGGTAAAAATTTCATCTTGTGGGTCATTGTATTGTTGGAGTTACACTCCGTGGAAAATAAGGTTTGTGGCTAGTCCTGAAACTAGCCTAAAATAGGTGTTTCGGGTAAAAACGTCATAATGTTTTTATAACAGATCCAAATTAAGTAATACCATTTTTTTTGGTTATAGTACAATCTGTAGCATTCCGTGTAACATTTTCAGATCGATTCAACAAATATTTCATGTGGGGCACGCTCTACAAGGTCTCTCTCTAGAATAAGCCAGAGTTCAGAAAGATATGTCATTTTTGCTATAACTCCTTTTCTGAGAGGTTCCAAGTAGTGAAACCTGGAGGAATTGCACAAAAAAAACTAATGAACATTGTGTACTATTTTCATATCTTTATTCATTACAGGTACATAGTTATGATTATTTCAAGTTAGGGTTGTTGACTAATCCCAAACTAGTCATGTGAGACTAAAGAAAAGTTTGATGAAAATGCTAGTCTCTTGTTGTGAAATTTAAGGAAGGTTTGCAGGTATGTGATCATATACACCAGGTCTATTATAGAGTTACAAATCATATTTGGATGATGAAATTAAAGATGTCTTTTGGTTGAGGTACATGTTGGGTACATGGTTGAGACAAGTAGTTGATGAGTTGGCACATACATGAGGTGTATAGTTGATGATTTTGGTACATATTGATGAATAGTTGAAACATGATTGGTACATGGTTGGATGTATTTTTTTATGGTACAGGTTGATTACAGGTTGTTTGGTACAGGTTGGTGCACGGTTGATGCACTTTTTTATGGTACAGGTTGATTATAGGTTGAGGTTGATCAGAATCTGGACCAAGGGTCAAAATTTAACCCAAAAATAAAAGTGTTTGAAATCACCTCAAAACAAATGGGTGAATAGGCCTCATCGTCATGAACCCAACGCACTTCGAACGGGCTCAAACAGACATCGGATGAGTGAGATATCGCGATCTGTTCGATTTGCCAAACGGGCAAAAAAAAACGCTGATTGTATAGTTCGTACATGATGACGTGGTAGGTGTACGACCTAACACATGGAAATGATAACGTGGCAGAGGTGACGTGGAAAGAGATGACGTGTCAGTGCTGAGTTGGCGGTTGGCAGATACATGGGCGAATATGTTGGTGACACGTGGCATGGTTTTTTGGCAAATTATGAGGTGCCACGTGGCCCAGGCGTGGGCTGCCATGTGGCACCATGTTAATTTTGGGTGTTGAAAGTTTATGGAGTCCGTGGGGATCAAACCCCGGACCTCCCTCCATAGTGAAATGATTTGGCAAAGTCCAAACAACCAACGCGCCAGACTATTAATTCTTAGCCATATTCCTTTGATATTGTATTTAAATTAATACCCTCGTGTTGTTTAAAAAATTAAATATGGAGTGCATGGGGTTCGAACCCCAGACCTCCTCACATGGAAAATTCTTGGCAAAGGCCACCCAACCAGCGCACCACACAGTGTTGCTTGTTATACATATGAGTTCATATATATTTAAAATGTCAATGTTTCGTGGTTGGCGCGGAGGTCCGGGCTGGGGCTTAGCCACCAGCCCCGTTCACATACGCTTGCCCATATGACCTCCCTACACATTTGCACGCGCATTTTTCAAACGTTCCCCAGACACGTGCCTAGCCACTTGTCACATGCACATTGAACAGTGGCAATGGGTAGCCCTTTTTATGCATGGGACGTGGCCACATGGCCCCCATGCACCCAACACCTTCGTGGTTTGGGGGCTAGGTTCCCTAACCGTTCTACAATTTCGCACATTTCACAGGAATGAAGTGCATGCTAGGTTTAGGCACGGGAAACGTCCAGAGGCCAGGTTACTCACACACAGGTGCGTTTTGGCGAACCAGAGACAACAAGCTTGAAGGAGGAAAATGGCAGGAGGCATAACTTCTTCATTTTTTGGCCAAATGAGGTGTCGAAAAACCCCAGCTAGGGGTTTTTGGATGTGATGAATCCATTGAAACTATTTTCAAAGGCATTTGGAGACTTCTATTGTAGTTTTTACACCATTGAAGTTTCAGGAGCTCCAAGGAGCTTAGGGCCACCATTGAAGGAGGCCATGCTCAGATGAGCCCAAGTCTGTTTTATGTGATTAAATATAGTCATTTTGGTTAATTGTTATGCTTTGAACACATTGGGATAGGTTTTAGAGGAATTTTAGGACATTTACAGGTTTTTTTTCCACAAGGAATCTCAGGGAAGCTCAAGGCCACATGTAGAAGAGGTCATGCCCGAATGAGCCATGATCTGTTTTCAGAGTTCTATTAGTCATTTTTGGGGTTTTTATGTATTCTAAACGCAATGGTACAATTAGTAAATACATTGGAGTTGAGCAGTAGCTTGTAAAAGAATCTTTGACAAACTAATCCCAGAGAGCCCAGTCCATTGATGGAGGCTCAAGGAGATGTAGCCCAGTTGGGGATGAACTCCTTTATCATCTTGTTATTGTTGTGAGTTTGTTGGTTTATTTGATGCAAGTTATGTTTGTTGTGTATTTATTTAAACAAAATTTAACCTTTTAAATACCTCACACATAAACATTTAAAAGAAGCATGAACTTGACACATAAAACCTCTTGCACAACTAAGACATTGAGCAAGGTCTTGAAAATTTTATTTCAATGGAGTAGAGGGTGATTGCATAGCAAAATAAGTCAGCCCCCTATTTTCAGATCAGAGGTACAGGTTGATGCATGGTTGATGCATGGTTCAGGTTTATTGGTACAGGTTTATAGCGGTATATCTCATAGTGATAGTGTGACAGTGGTTCCATCATTCTACTTCTACTTCAGGGCGGTTGGATGGGGCAAGGACAGGTGGTTGTAGCCACCTTCTGGTTGTAGCCGAAGAACATAGGGGGTTGTAGCCTCCTTCTGGTTGTAGCTAGAGAATAGGGGAGTTGGAGCTTCCCTCAGGTTGTTATCCTAAGAAACAAGGGGGTTGGAGCCTCCTTCCAGTTGCAGTTGGAAAACAAAGGAAGTTGGTGCTTCCAATGAATGTAATTGTTCAATACATATAAGAAAAAAACATTGTGTGGTTTTCTCCCGCTTTGGGTTTCCACGTAAAACACGGGTGTACTATGTATGTGTATGATTGTTCATTTTTTCATTGCTTATTTACTCTGCAGTTATGGGATGATAATGCTACATTGATATAACACTTGGATTATATGGTTAAAAGGGATTAAATTTCTCTATTACTGATTCACCCCTCCTCTTAGTAATCCAACACATTATTCTCATTTTTGGTCATTAATTTAGCCATTTTTAGTCGTTTTATATGTATTCAATATTCTCATTGTTTGGTCACTAATTTAATCATTTTTAGTCATTTTATATGTGTTCATGTTATTTTTTAGTAGTTTTAATGGTGTCCA
>JZKD02S1003049.1:137160-147644 GCA_000966675.3 Picea glauca
TGTAGCTAGTCTAAATAAGACACAGAATCAGCATTAAAATCGATTGAAAATATTTTTAAGAATCAAATTCAATTAACATCCAATAGTTATTTGAAAATGAATCATTCAACTTGAAAATGTTATACCATTCGAAATCAAACAGGATCAAAATCAATCAACCGAATACAGAGATAGGTGTACTCTGTTTGGTTTGCTACCAAGAGTCGGGTAGACAAAATCATAATCAAACAGTTTTAAAATTGTTTCATATCCAATTTGAAACTGATATAATCAAACAAATCGCAGGCAATCGTTGTGCTTCCTCAACAACAAGAGATACAATCAAACCCAAACAAGGTCACATTCCAAATTGTTAAAACGTATTGTTATACGATCTAGGTCATGAGTGAGTTGGACCATAACAGACTCGTAACTGTCCACAAACAAAATCGCAACAGGATCAAACAATTAATAACACAGTTCGTAATAGATATCCGATCGTTGTTATTAGCCAAATGGACCGACAAGATCGATTTACCTTGATCAAAATCATTTCTTTTAAATGAATTATAACTGGATTTGGGCGTGAATATTATTTGCACAGACTTAAATGAAAGTATTGTTTCCGTGAAAACAGAGTCGTTATTCCCAAATTGGAAACGATCCAACTTGTATCTCAACTATAACACAACATATGTAACAACCAAACTCATGAAATCATTCGACAATCACCGCATACTAACCATAACAAAATCAAATCACGATCGTATGCTAAATCTAGCATGAAACATTTTCTGTTTAAATTGGATACAAACAAATTCACTTGACAACAAACCATCAATTTTAACTTAATCGAATAAATCAAATCCAAACATGATCGTATTCTAAATTGAGCATGAGAAACTTCCTGTTCAGAGTAGATACAAAATGAATTTAATTGAAAGCAAACTATCAGTTTCATTGACTCAATTAGACAAATGACCAAATCAAATCCAAATGAACACCATTTGAATCCAATAAAAAAATCTATCTATGGCTAAACTGGGAATGATCAAATCGCATATTCAAAACGAAATTCCATTTATTCAAAGAAAAATATACAGGATGAACATATTATGACAGAGTCATTTCAAAATGTAAATAGAGCTATTCAAAGACCAAATTCGAATCATTATATCAACCCTGATCATTCACACAACTAGAATAATTTCTAAAATCATACCTGTATGACGAGCAAATGGCTTGATTACAACAATTTGGAGTTGATAACGGATGTGGCCGATTCAACATTTTTGAAAATGATGGAGCCTGTTGTCTTTTGCTTCTTATCAGTTGCTTGGAGTTGATCTCTTTGGCTGGTCAACACTGCAACTTGACTTTCCAGCGATTGGATTTTAGATTGGAGTAGGGGAACATCAATGTAGTATTGTTCCAACCACAAATTGCATTGGTCACAGGATGGCTGTGTGGGTTTTGAAAGAGCAGGCGAGGGTTTGGACATATGGCTGAGGGTTTTGTTAGGAAATTTAATCCCTGGGTAACTAGGATCGTTCCTTAGGTAGGGGGGAAGATTCATCACGAAATCATAAGGTGGTTCGGGGCATAAACCCTGCAACTAAGGGTACTCGCTGGCTAGAAAATGTTCTATGTCAGAATCTGAATCCTCGCTAAGGACGATAGGCTTTGAGTCAGCAGAGGGTTTAGGTTTGTTCCTAGCCATTCTCGAAATAAGTCGAGCGTTCTTTTTACCCTTGGCATTAGTTGTAGGGTTTGCCTTAGCCTTTTTTCTCATAGGTTTCTTTATAGCCTCGGCCCTCTCAGTTCCAATGTCTGGTAAGTTAATAGCAGGGTCGACCGAAGGTTTAGGAAAGGGCAATAGGATATGGAAGGGCACGGGTGGCTGAACATTGGTTTCAGTAATCACAGGCTTGTCAACCTGGACAAGGTCTGTATCATCAAAACCATTTCAAGCAACGAAATCTCTCCAACTATCACCGTGTAAACTCAAATGATAAACAATGATAAGTTTAATGAGTCCATGGTGGAACTGGCTACTGTCAACCTTTTCCTTTTTAAACCTTTTCGACATTTTATATAGGTTGTGCTGAAAGTAGAAAGGCATATTCAATGAGTATCCCATAAAATTCATTAGCAAACATAGGTGGTAGCGAAACACAAGTCCATATCGACCTTCACAGGCCATGAATTGTTTCACTACCATCAAAGTATTGTGCCATCGTGGTTTAGGTGCAGAGATGAGCATACCTCTGTCACAAGAAGTGACTTTGTGCGAGACGAATAGTAGTGTCCAAGGCACCTCTTCGACCTTAGAATTTTTGAACCAACGCTGTCCCGAGGAGGGTAACCCTATAGCAGAGCTGATAAATTTCTCGTTGATTTCCAACTAGATGTCACCCACCTTGGCTCTACAGCCATCGAAATTCATGGCGAACTGTTGTGCAACACAGAGATTAAAACCCTCGAATCGCTATATGAAGGTGAGCCACCCATTTTCTTCCAAGTCTTTCCTGGCATTGTCAAACATCAACAAGGCTTGGTTGTTGTTTGGCTCGATCCGCACGACTGGTGCCATGGAGCCGAGCACGCGGTAAGCCCAGGGTTTGGATCATAGCACACACAGGAGCAAAATGCACGAAGGGTAAGTTGGGCTAACAGAGGTAAACGGGGATAAGGGCTAGGCATAAATGTAGGTGGTGGAGCTTATCTCTGCCATGCAAAATAGTTATTGCCAATAGTACCACCGCTGTCGTTCATAGTTGTTCCACCCATTATAGCAAATTTCAACAGTCATGTCACTTGGCCAACCAATGAATCCAATGGTAAGTGTTGTGCCATAGTTTTAATCCATTAACATTCAATGTGAAACCATTACCAAATATTTAACCATGCGCCAATGTATCTACTATCAACTCATATCAATAGTTTAACCAATGTTTCGATGGGTGTTCATGTAATCAACATACCAATAGTTATGAAAACATAAACATAGGCATTGTATTAAAAAGATATATATGAAATATTTAACCATAACACCTATGTATTTTCATAAAACCAAAGGTCAAGTAGTTCAAATAACATATAAATCCAAGAGCCAATGTATTACAAATTCAATGAAACCAAGTCACAAAATCAATCGAAGCATGAGTACTGATCAAAAGATCTTTCCAATTGGATAATGATAAGTGCAATGTAAGCACAATAGACATTTTGACAAGAAGGATCATGACAGTTCAAATAATGATTTCAATGCGACTTCGAAAGACTTAAGTTTTCACGCTTACAGTCGTGAAAACAAAATGAAGGTATACATGCAAATGTCGCAAAAGAAATAAAAATGTCGTTTATTTGAAAATTGCGACAAAAAATTGGTGTTTGTAAAACATGGGTGTAGGCAGCTTATAAGACAATAGAAAAATGTGGATTGGCTGCCAACAACTCCCTAACCAACACCAACTGCTCTACACCACGGGGATGGATAAATTCTTATTTAAATAAGTGGAAATTACATTTATAATCATAATTTTATTGGATTGATAGAAATTAAATCAGAATTAAAAAATAAAAATAAAAATTAACCATTTCAAAATAATTTAAATAATAAAAATTTGAAAAAAAAAAAAAACTTATTTTTATTTAATCAAAAAAAGTATGATAGATTAAATTTATTCACTTACTATTTAGACCATACTTTAATGATTATACTAAGAGGAAAGAAAGAACCTGCCATCATTATACTTTAATGATTAGATTAAGAGGGTTGAGGGTGCAAAACACATCATCTTATATTACCCTTCCAACTTCCAAATTAGATCCCAATTTAAATACAGACCTTCCTAACCTCCTAAGTCATCAAAACTATAATGATCTTGGAACAATTTTCTCAATACTTTTTTAGTACAAAAATACAATTTTAAAGAAATCAAAGTAATTAAGCAGTAATTAAGGGTACACCTATTGGAAATGGGCACAATTAATGACCTTTTAATATAAAACCCTAATCTCTAGCAGTTGAAGATGTTGGCATATTTTTTATCGTCCTCCCAAACCAATGAATAAGATTTATTATTCATAACTTCATTACATTTATGAATACATTAACTTGTTTACTTTTTAACACTTACATAATCATATTAAAAAATTAATGTACCACTATATGATTACCAAGTTTAAATGATTAACCTTTATGCAAGCTTTTCACATACACTACCTCAATCTCATTACCATGGATTGTCATGTTTGAATGATTAACGGACACTAGCTCAACTATGGATTGTCATGTTTGAATTGTTAAGAGTTGTAATCTCGTTAGTTAGTAAAAGTTAGTTTACAGTTACAGTTGGTTACGTCCAGAAACCGTATAACTGTTTGCTATCATTATTTATAAATTTCAATATGAAATCAATCAACAATGCGTTCATTTCCAATATCATTCCAGGGTTCTTCTTCTTTTATTATTGTTTTCATGGTATCAGAGCGTGCGTGAGGTTGGGAGTAGTGAGTCGATAGATCTTGAAGAATCCTTGTTGAATGCTTCTGCAGTGTCTGCGTCCGCTATTGTCTGCGCGCTGGTGTGCGCTCTCTCCCAGAAGATTGTCCGCTGTTGTCTGCGCGCTGGTGTGCGCCCTCTCCCAGAAGATTGTCCGTTGTTGTTTGCACGCTGGTGTGCTTCCCAGAGGGCTGTTGTTCGTAAAGGCTGAATACCCTGCTGTTTGAAAGGCTGTTGGCTGCTGCGTAAGGCTGAATATTATTGTTTTTTCAAAAGATTTTTATCTATTTTTTCTGCCACCTATCTTGCTGTTCAAATGCTGCCCAACTATCTTGCTGTAGATTGCTGTTCAAACTACTGCCCAGCTATCTTGTTGTAGATTGCACTCATTTTTCATCAAAGCATTTCGAGTTTGGCTCTTTGTTATTTGAAAAGTGATTTTATACCATTGGGGTTTTTGGAGTTATATTTCATTGTGGCTGGTATTTTGGAATTAGAAAAATAATGTCTAGTTCTTGGTCAATTCAAGCACCAACTTTGGTTGGTCCCAATTATGATTTTTGGAGTGAGAAGGTGAAAGCTATTTTGCAAGGTCAGAGATGTTGGGATTGTGTCGAAACAGGGTTCATAGAACCTGATGCAAATGCTGTTGCAGCTATGACTGCTGTTCAAAGAAAATGATACTCGATTTCACTTCATTCGTGAACTCGTCAAAAATGGTGAAATTTTTCTCAAATTTTGTGGTTCTAAAGCTCAGCTAGCTGATATCTTCACTAAACCTTTGGGAAGAGATGTTTTTCAATTTCAACGTCAAAGTTTAGGCATTATTAGTAATGTAATCCTCGAGATTAAAAGGGAGTGTTAAGAGTTGTAATCTCGTTAGTTAGTAAAAGTTAGTTTACAGTTACAGTTGGTTACGTCCAGAAACCGTATAACTGTTTGCTATCATTATTTATAAAGTTACAGTTGGTTACGTCCAGACCGTATAACTGTTTGCTATCATTATTTATAAAGTTCAATATGAAATCAATCAGCAATGCGTTCATTTCCAATATCATTCCAGGGTTCTTCTTCTTTTATTATTGTTTTCATGAATGTATTAGGCTCCTATTGCCAAGTTTTCCAGATTATTTTATGTGAGATAGGCGCCTGATTACATTGCAGGAAGGCAGGAGGTGCCTTATTATATTGGACGCAGGCCTGACGTTTGTCAATTTAAATGTTCATTTTCCAATTTAGAGTTATTTAAATTTATGGGATTCCAGGTTTTCCATATTAGTGCACGCTTCATATACCTGAGGTAGGCCACGTTTGCCAATTTAAATTTATGGTAGACAAGCACATTTGCCAATTTAAAATTATTTAAATTTATGGGATTCTATGGTTGTCATATTGGATGCACGTGCATGTTTTTCAATTTTTGTAGTTTCATATTATGGCCTTAGTTCATATACCTACAAGTAGAGTATGCATATCAGTTGTCTATAGAAATTCTGAATGGATTATATGTATTTCTAGGACAATCAAAAGAATGATTAGTGTTTCTATTGGATATGTTTGGAGAAAAAGAGATAAAACAATATATCAGATTCTGAAGAAAGGTATCAAAGAAAAGCATTAAGTAAAAGGAAGTAACATTTTTCTCTGTAAAAAATTCTGCAATTAATTTTCTTCAATTATAACTTGCTGGTTGTTAACGGTCTGCACCGAATGAACGTTGGAGGTCTGGTTAGGGGGTTGGGCTGGTTGAGCATATGATGCAGCAATTATAATTTCCAGGTTACTATGATAAATTTATGTTTTAGGTTTTTCATGCATGTGGGCCAACCAATTAACATTTCATATTTCAATTAAGGTTAACATAGGATAGTGTGGGCTTAACCTAGCGTTGGTGTTTTGTTAATGTTTTTATTATGGCACAATAACTCTATATGGACAAGATTTTCTTTTAAAAAACCCAACCCTTATTTTAAGATGTTAGACGTTCTGACAAGAAATTCAAGTTCAAGAAATTCAAGTTCAAGACCTCCAGGGATTATGGAGGGGAGGGTCAAGCAAAGAAATCAATAAGCTGCATAAATCTATCACCAACCCATCGTTCAAGTAAAGATTGGTTGCTTTGTTAATTCTTCATTTTATTCATTCATAGGTTTATAGCACATACTTTTCTTAATATTATCCATGTAATACCATACGCGCATTTGAAATGATGGCCTCAATTGATTGTGCATTGCATGCCATCCTTTCACTCTAAATGAATCGAGGGCGTCAGGCTGAAGGAGTCATCAAATCTGCCATAAGGTCAGATAGCGCATTTGAAATGATGGCCCCAATTGATTGTGCATTGCATGCCATCTTTTCACTCTGAATGAATCGAGGACGTCAGGCCGAAGGATTCATCAAATCTGCCATGCAAGGTTAGATATGCATGCATCTCCATCTGTATTTTATTTGATTTCTCTTATTGGACAACTAGAGCAATCTATTCACTGTGGCTAAACCCTGAACTTTGATGATTTCAAGATATTGATTTAAGTAATGTTATTTTTGTATTGAGAGAATGGGAAGTGCTTTTAAAATCTTAAGAGTTATAATAAACAATTTAAATTAGAAATCTAAATTAGCATAAGTTCATCTTCATTTAAATATATTTTAAGAGTTATAATAAATAATTTAAATTAAAAATCTAAATTAGCATAAGTTCATCTTCATTTAAATATATTATGCATTCAAATTATTATAAATTCATTTTTTTACAATATTTTATGCATCAAAATTATATCAAAGAGCTAGTTTCAAATCTCCTATTATATCAAACTGTTGTTTAATCTTTGTGTTATGATCTTTGTTTTTAAGGCAATCTTTGTGCTATGATCTTTGTTTTTAAGGCTTTCCATTGCAAGAAACATGAGGGCTTAACAAAAAAAATTTGTATGCGTTGTTATATTTATTATATTCAGAGTGCATATATATATAGAATAATAATTCAAGCATTAAGAAATACATTTTTTTTTCTGCCAATTCATTCACTAGGTAATCTCAGGAGTCATACAAATTGTTTTCAGGAGTCATACAAACTGTTTTTTCTAGACTCATCCAAATTGTTTTTGGACTTTTTAAGATAATTGTTGTTATTGAACGATTTCTCAAAAATCTATTTTATAATTGTGGTTGTGCTATCTTATGTGGTGTTTATTAACACAACTACATAATTACATAATTGTGGTTAGAGATATTTCATTTATAAACCTTAATTAAAATTTATGTTATCATAAACTTTAATTAAGATTTCTAAATAAAATATACTTATAGGCGTTCATCATCCAAATAATTGTGGTTGTGATAATGTGATATTACAATGTTATAAATGAATGATAGTTATAAAACCCAGAAATATTAAGTGATTCAACAATATCAAGCGAGTCTTCTTCAATGCCATGATGATCGAATGTAATTGTCAATACAGCTATGAGTCGGCGCCTTCAGTTCAATTAATTTATTATTCCAGAACCAACTGAACAACCCATAAATTTTCCACGAGTAATACCGTGTCTAATCATACTTTCCATGAGTAATACTGTGTCTAATCATACTGACATTTTTCGTGACCGCTTCCGCTCCGAATAGTCATAGTCCAAAATGACATGCCTTGCCATAATGGAAAACTCTAAGCGCCAGCCAAATTTGCAGAAAAAACAAATGGAATCTTAATGTTTTATAAGGTCAAGTACGAAAAATCCACGTCCAATGAAGGTTTCGCTGCTTGCATTTATGGGATGTCTGTTTATTTAACGCCAGTTTGATACTTCAATTAGCGTTTAAATATGGATATATTGAATTAGCTTTTAAATATGTTGTTTACGATGAATGGGAAGGACCCAACGGTACGGTTGATGTAATATGTAATGGTATATTGATAATAATAAAAACTAGCAACAGTAGTTGATATAGGGATGAATGTTATTTTTCATTTTTTTGAATTAATGATGTTTATTGAAGTAAATCAATCACTTTTATAAAGTGATTATTAATATATTTTTATTTTAAAATTTAATAAATCAAATTAATGATGTTTATGGAAATAAATCAACCACTTTTATAAAATGATTATTAATCTATTTTCTTTTCAAAATCCAATAAATAGGTTAATCAATCCTCAATTTTTAATTTACTAAACACATAAACACATTACATATGCATAATTGGTTATTCATAACTCTCGATCTCTTTCAACGCAATCAAACAAAGGGAACCATAAGTTTTCTACACAATCAAACATAGGAAACCATAATTTAATTTCCAGATGATGTGCCTTATTTGTTTTCACTAATTTGGAATCTCATGTTCTAGTCAATCTTCCTTAATGGCATTGCCTTCTCTTTCATATTTAGATCATGTTCTTTTTTTTTTTAATAGAGGCCGTGGCCATTGTTAGGAATTTTATTTTTCATTGTTTATCATAAAGAAACCTTTACGACGGTTGAGAATTTTTCCATGTATAACTTTATTTCGATGGATACAATTTAAATTGAAAAAGTCATACAAAGATTTATTTTTTTATATTTTTATTTGTCATATTTATCATAAAGAAATTTTTAAGTTTTTTTTTTTTTATCTTTTTTATGTATGACTTTATTTGTATGAATACAAAGATGATAAAGCTTTTTTATGTTTTTTTTAGATTTTCATTTGTTATTATTCACTAGCATAGCAGTGAAATAGCTAGTGGTTAACGTTGAAATGCTGATAAGATGAAATGAATTTTTAAAAGAATATAGCTAGTGGTTAACGTTGAAAAGCTGATAAGATGAAATGAATTTTTAAAAGAATATATTAAATTTTATTGTTGATTAACAAATAAACGGTTGGGCTTCATTTATTAATTTTTAAATATGATTAGGTAAATATAAAAAAGTAAACACATAAACAGATGTCTTTATAATAGCTAGAAAGTTAATGATTGAATTCACAGCCATTTATTTTGTGTGACTACTAAGATTATTCCAGACATATTTAATCATATCCATAGAAAACTTATTAAAAACTAAACCCCTATTAAATCTGCCCATTATCAATAGGTGTAAGCCTTCAGGCGTAATTATAAAAGAAATTATTCATTATAAAGGAAATCATGTATAACTTTATTTGTATGGGTACAATTTAGATTCAGAAAGATTTTTATAACTTTATTTATATGGGTAGAAAATTTTTCAAGAGATTTGTTTTGTCATTACTCATTAGAGATGATAAAGTCCTCCTATTCTGTTTGGTACAAGAAATGAAATGAGCCTGTGAGCCTCCATGGAGAATTTGAGAAGAAACTATCTATCTATATAGAAAGCGAGCTATGAAATGTAACTGCCAGTTAGACCGGAGGAGGGAAGGATTGTCTAGCTTTGGCAACGACCTCCTGAACAAATCCGTCCAAATTTATATCAGAAGACCCGCCTTGATTCATGGCAGTTTTCGCCATTTCCTTCCATTTCAGAGCATTCTTCCTCATTTCTTCTCCCGCTTTACTCTTCTTGTCAACCGCCATTCTCATACATCTCTCGATCTCTTCCCTTCCCACGTTCCCATCTTCTCCCTTTCTCATTCTCAGTCCGGCCTTCCACACATCCGCCAGGAATTTCGAATTGGTGGTCTGATCAGTCCAGACACCCAAGGTCAGCACCGGAACCCCCAAGCTCAACGCCTCCAGAGTGGAGTTCCAGCCACAGTGGCTCATAAAAGCAGCCACAGACGGATGTGACAACMCYTCCAGCTGAACGCACCAGGMCACCACGRGCCCACGGCCTTCGGTTTTCTCCACGAAGCCTGCCGGAAAAAATTCCGTAATATCGTCGTGCCCGGGAGGAGGCCGGATAACCCACAAGAAATTCTGACTGCTGCTCTGAATTCCCAAGGCCAACTCATAGATTTGCTGCGGGTTTATGACTGTTATGCTGCCGAAGGAAATGTATACGACGGACGAGGGGGGCTTCCTGTCCAGCCAGTC
>JZKD02S1003049.1:171181-201143 GCA_000966675.3 Picea glauca
CTAGAAGAAATGGTAGAGAAAATATAGGAGGGATAAATCACCGATTCGGGATGAAACCTTTTGTTCCCAGAAAAAATAACACAATAATTAAAAAACATAGAGAGGTCCATGCAGGCAGAACAGAGAAACAATTCCCCAATGACAACCAAGAAGGAACTCCACATAGTCTATACCAACATCAAATCTAAAGAAAACACCCTTGGTTTCTATGAGAGTTTGGATATGAAAAAAAGAGATAAATCTCTCACTTGTGATAATGATGAAGTGAAGGGACAATTGATAAATCCACACCATTCAAGGTGATGCCTTGGATTGACATCACATGTGTTTAGTTAATTACATTGACTTTATCATGATTATATGAAGTGGTATGGGGAAATACCCCATCAAGTTTTGGTTTTCTAGACGTTAGTCCTATGGAAGGTGTTTTAATTATAAGGATTGACCATTCCTTAACATAGCATGTTCTAGACAACAAAATCCTTTGGCCAATGTGTCTTCTTCCCAATTTAGGGTTCTTAAGAGATGGAAGTATTCCACCCCTTTGAATTTGTTTTCTTCCTTTAGTATTCTCTAGATAATTCTAGCGATATTATGTTGAGCATGTCTACATTGCTTTCTTACTCCCTTTATCATGAGCTTAGAATATCCTATAACAATAACCTCATTTCATTGATTAGAGTTAATTAGTTTCATTCCAATGTATAATTCTAATGCCTTAGCTCGATTATTAGTTGATTGATCCAATCCCTATGCCTTATGGAAAAAATATAATCTGTCCCACTCCTTCCACCCATGGATTTCCTTTTGAAGAACAATCGAAGAAAATGATACATGTGTTTTTTATCTTGTCTCCATTTTGCAAAATCTTCCTCTCTGAATATTATCTTCCATTTTCCCTTGAGTATATTATGTGGTTGATGGAATTGAGTGGCCATTTGTCGAAAATGAATAATATACCTTCAATACCTCTCTTATTGATCTATATTTGAGCATGAGAAACCTTTCAATCCTTGAATTTGAAGGTCTTTCACAACCATAGTGCACACCAAGAATGCAACTCTAGTAGGGAAAATATATATTTGATGGAAAATATATATTCGATGGAAAATTGGCTTAATCTGAGATAACCATATCTCCCAACAAACAAAGTTTGGGATTTCCATCGAAATACGTCTGAAGAAATTCATTAAATTTAAAATATTCAAATGTTTATAAATGGAGGGACATTACACATAGACTTTCTCTTCCAAATATCAATAGCAAGTCACCCATGAGATGGGGCTAGGAATCCATAAGAGAAGGGTGTCTCTCATATTTCACTTGTAGCTCAATATCACACAACCCATGGGTACTCTCCTACAACTATCCCAAATTTCCTCCATCTCACTTCCTCTTGACCTATCCAACCCAAGGAATGTACCGATTCACTTCTCTCAGTCCATCGAACATTATATTTGTTTATCAAGGTCTCTCGCGCACAGGTAATTGAGACTCTCTACTGGAAACTCAAGCGAACACGCTTCCTAGAAAACTACTAGCAAAAAATAACAAACACTTTTTGTTACAGCGCAACTCCCACATGAGTTCACTCTTCGAGCCTCACAACTTGGGTGTTTAATATTTGGTTCCAAAACTCTCCAAAAATGATTTAGCATGCTCCATAATTCACCGAGTCGTTTTTCTATAGCTCCAATGCTCTTCTTTCTTGCTCTCTACTTGTTTTTCATGCAAAAACGTGCAAAAGATTGAATGTAAAATTCCATCTTCTCTCCCCATACAAATTTCCTCTATTTTCTCAAGACAATTGATTGTTCACTCTGCCTAATGTTGATTGTACTCCATCCCCATGGTTCCAATAACTATGGTTCCCTATGTTTGATTGGGTAGAAAACTTATGGTTACCTTTGTTTGGTTGCATTGAAAGATCGAGAGTTATTAATAATCAATGAATATGTAATGTGTATAGGTAATGGGTTGAATTTTTAGTAAATTAAAAATTGAGGGTTATGATTATTAATGTTTATTGAAACTAATTGGTTTATTGGGTCTTAAGATGAAAATAGATTATTTGATTTCTTTAAAATTGTATTTTTTTATTAAAAAAGTATTGAGAAAAGTGTTCTAAGATAATTATATTTTGATGATTTAAGAGGTTAGGAAGGTCCTTATTTAAATTGGGATCTAAATTGGAAGTTGGAAGGGTAATATAAGATTATGTGTTTTTCATCCTCAACCCTCTTAGTCTCACAAAGATGAAAGGTTCTTTCATCTCTCTTAGTATAATAATATAAAGTATGCCTAATTAATAAGTGAATAAATTTAATCTATCATAATGTTTTTGATTAAATAAAATTAAGTTTGTTTTTTTTTTTGTTAAATGGTTAATTTTTTTATGATTTAATTTCTATCAATCAATCTAATAAATTTATGATTATAAATATAATTTCCATCAATATAAGTTTTTATGATTTAATTTCTATCAATCCAATAAAATTATGATTATAAATATAATTTCCACTTATTTAAATAATAATTTATCCATCCCCTTGGTGTAGAGAAGTTGGTTAGGGAGTGCGTTGTTAAGGCACTCTGTAAGTGAAGTCATTGGTTCAACGTCTGGGGACACCTCAAATCCAACCATGTTAAGGGTTTGTGCGGTCCAATCCATTCTATTAAAATACGAATAAAATGTACAAATTTTCAGACCATATTACAGGTTCCATAGGCACATTATTGTCCATCAAAAGGATCTAAAGCCAAGATGTATCTTGGTATTCTAGGGGGAAACCATGGCAACTTCCAAAACCAAACTGTAACAACTAAAATTGTAACTCGGCAGACAAAACTAAGTCCTTGAAGGAGAAATACAACCATGACTAGATATAAGAGATGAGAAACAAAGAGTTTAAAATTAAAGAAGGTTTTCCAAAATCTTTGTGGAAGTGGATCTTGAAGAAGGTTTTCCAGAATCCATTCGTTTAAACTTAAATGACTAGTCTCACATGTAGTAGCTCAAATATGAACACCTATATTTTGAATGAAAACATTGCCACAAATATTGGCTCTTTGAAAAACAATTCATGAATAAACATCAAGGAAATCCTTCAGAAAACTCTGAGTAGAGGGAAGAATGTCAGGTAGTTGAGAAGAATTTTTCTTCCACCAAAGGAAACAGATAAATTTTGGCACCATCCACCTCTAAATAATCGAGGGAACCAACTCAAAAAAAACAATTGAATCCCTCAGTATTGAACAAGGAAAAGTAATAAGAACCTTAGGTTACACTTAAAATCAATATCAAGAATTAGAAAACAGTTCAATAGAGCTTGAAATGGAGATGTATCTATAAGGAGGTAAATTCTAGATCCAATTCCTACGCTTCAAAACTATTACTTTGTAGAATAGGTAATCCAAATCCTTGATATAGAGGAGAAAATCATAGATATCAGGAGACAAAAGGATTCAAAATCGACTATGTAGAAGTCCTCTTAACATCAAGGGAAAATAGTCACAAGAACAAAGGAACAACAATCCCTTGAAGAAGGATAAATGCAAAGGGGGGAAAAAACAAAAAGAACATAGAGGAAATCAAATAGAGATAGGTGGGAAGAATCAACAAATCAATAAAAGGAAATGGGAATCCAATAATCTATTGAAATCTCCCTTGGTGGCATTGGGAAAAGAAATAAGGGAAAATATGCTTATGTGTTTCCAGATCCATTAGGAGGAAACCCCTCCCAATGCATATTCCCAATAACAAAACCTTTCATTTTGAATAGATACTTCATTTTATGCCCCTCAATACTTATAAAACTCCTTGTACTTTGTATCCCCCCCAATACCTACAATATATTGACCTTATTTTTCACAATTAAAAAAAAATCCCCTTTGTGAATGAACATGATAAGATATTGACCAATAAGGTGAAGACCCCATGGTAATTCTCATCCAAGAGACCGAGATGGAGGAATTAAAAATACTTCAAATGGGGAAACATCTCTTGAAAAATAATGAAGGGATAGAAACAAGTTCAAGAGATGCATCATGAGGAATATTGATATTGTTCAATACTTCAAAAATCGGGATAGAGGTATCCTTGTGTTTGCAACACTGGATTCTAATCCAATTCCAACACATGGACTTAGGTGTGCATGTTACTCTCATAAATGTCTACATCCACATTAGGTATGTTCAAAAGGTAGGATGTTGGGATTCATTGAAATCCATTCGTGAGTGTCTACCTTTAAACTCTTGTATTATTGTTAGGTACTTCAACACAATATTATCAAGTTCAGAGAAAAGGGGACACAGTGATGTGCATGAACCTGTATGGGAAAAAATGGAATATTTGATTTATAACTAGGATCTGATAGATGTTAAACCATATAAAGGAAACTATACCTAGAGTAATAATAGGTCAGGACCATGCCACATTGTAGCATGCTTGTATAGGTTTCTTGTTCATAGTGACGTATTTCTTTTCGACCACCAATTCTTCTAAAAAATAATTGTAACATCTCGTTCTTGCACGCACCTGATGTGACTTGTTCTTTGAGGAAACTTGTGTGCAAATGATCCAGTTCATTATATGATTGAATAATTTTCTTAATATGCATTCTGATGACGAGACTATTGATTATGATGTTATGTTATGTTATTTATGTATAGACATGTACTATTGACTGGTTTCTCCCTAGTGTGCAAGACCCTTGATAGATTGAGGATGTCGATGGCATCGATGGACCTCCTTGGAATCTAGATCGAGTCAGGGAGTGGACTGCATATGGTTTGAGTATTCTTTTATTTCATATGTGAATTATGACTAGGTATATTATGATGTTGATTGTGGATCGTTGACATGTTTCGTTGGTGGATGCAAGATGTTGATTGCTTGCTAATCAGACACACATAGGAGTAAAGGGGCCATGCACAACAACCAAATATATTGAGGGAGAGGTGTGGTAGTAGCCTTGCCACAACCTACTAGCACTCACGCCATGGATCGAACTATAGGTTAACGATTACCTATTTCGAGAGATCCATGATGTTGTGAGGGAAGACAGAGACAATCTCTCACAAAAATTCTAAGGGGTGCATAATAAGGTAGGGTCCTTATTCCTTAGATGCCCTTAGTCTCCCACAAGGTTGCTTGACAAAGTATTGACTCCAAGGGTTGGACGTCTACCAAAATTAGTCAAAAGGCGAGTGACACCCTTGGAGAATGCAGTGCGTCTTGAAGGACACTTCGCATAAATGAAACATGAATATAGGCGAGTGGCACCCTTGGAGCACATAGTGCGTCCTAAAGAGCACGTCGCGATTTTTAAAAAATAGGTGTGTCGATGAACCTAGGTGCTTAGAAAAAAATATCTTACTTTGACATGGTTAGCCTTAAAATAATTATGTATGAGTAAGTTTATTAATTATAAAATTTTCCCTTAAAAATTTGCTAAGCCTAGTTGAAATTAAAGCCTAGGTCTAAGTAGGATATGAGGACTAAAAATTAATTAAGCAGTTAATCAAGGGAGAATTAAAAAAAATAAAAAAGAGGGTGGAAAAAACAAAGTTAGAATTTAAAGGAGAGTTAAATTATCTAAAAAAATATTAATTGTTGTTTATGTGCAAAACTTGCTAAATTCGAACTTAGACTTAAAGGGGAAATTAAATGCAAAAGGAATGTGAAACATAGAAAGAAATCTAGTCTAGAGAACATTCCTAAATGAACTCAACTAAGATTTAAGAAATGCGCGAGTTATTAAGGGAAATTGAGGGAATAAAGGGACAACAAGGAGCGTTTTTAGGAACGCTTTTAGGTGGGTGAGGGAAATTGACAAATTAATTTAATTAATTAAATGAATTTCTGGTGCAACTAAGGGATCTGGTGACAGGTGTACGAGGGAGAGTTTTCCTAATTAATTTTTAATAAAACGAATTTAAGGTGCAATTGACAACTGTCACTAAGAATAAATCTATAAAATTAATGGGGGAGATGAGGAAAGGAGGACGGTTGGTATGTGTAAAGTTATGTTGTCGGATTTTTCTTGATTGATTTTAATTGTGGGAGTTGGGATACCCAATTCGAATAGAGAGTGGTAGCTCTACTTTGTGAGGCGAGCTGGGAGCTATCTTTCTCTGGTTGTGTGCGTGGCCCCTTTGCGGCTCGGGGGGCTCAGGGGTAAGAAGAGTACCCCTAGCATTGGTTGAGAGGTATCGGTGAGATCTCAACGGTTAACAAGCAGAAGCTAGATGGAGTGCAAGTGTGGGACAATCACTTCAGATTCTTCACCTTTAGTTTCAAAACGCATGTTAAATTTTCACTTGTAATTGTTTAACTTTTGTGTATAGGTTAGTTGTTGATGAAAATTGTAATGGATCTCTGAAACTGTAGTGGGTAATTTATTTTTTAGTAGATATGAAACGAAGAAGGCTTGTGTGCTTAAGTTGCATGTAATATTGTGTATTAATTGATGGAAAAAATTAAAGCGTTTCAAAATTCAACCAAGCAAAAAGATTGAATGCTTGTTGTTTTGAGGAAACCACTCACTACGTCTATACATTCAAATGATATTATGATAGTGTTATTGCATTCTTGATTGTTGGAATGAAATTGAATACCAAATAGGAATACCTCATCATCATATCTACCTATATGTTTTGGTTAGACCTACTCTTTTATCTCTTGATGATGGACCCATTGAGTCAGTCTCATAAATTTGGAAAAGGGTTGGGATTTTCCTAAATTTTTGCAAATTTTCCTTGACTTGATTGCATTTTTACGACCCTTCCCACAGTAAAATTATGTTCTGTGTTTAAGTCTTTGTTTCACCTTGTTTGTGTTTGGCACTCCTTCTTCCCAGCAAGTGCGATATTGAAGGAGACCTGACGTTTTGTTTTATTTGGCTCTTACCCAACTTCCAATTCTTAATTTCTCCCAGCACAAAATGATTTACCTCTACGTATGCCTGCTTTCACTCAACGTTTTTTTTGGCAATCTGCGTTGGAATTTCCTTTGTCTCTACTTGTTGTTTGTACATCTGCACTTCTTTTGTTGAGTTAATTTATGTTCTGCGATTTCCCTTGGGCTTCCCTCGTTGTTGCCCCTTTTGTCAACGTTCCATTCTGGTTTTTGGCCCAACGTTCAAATGTTTGTGGTTACAAAGAATCAACCCTCGATACCTCTGAGTTGGGAGGCTTTCTCCCAGCCCCGGGGTCTCTTCGTGCCCAGTTATTTCTTGTGTTTCTCTCTGCGATTCCATTGATTCCCTTCCCTGCGTTATGGGCAGAGTATACCCACACAAACTCGTCTTCTCATATCTGAGTATGGATGTAGTGTTCCTTGTAGACAGTTAGAGGAATCTCAGTGTATCCGAGCATTGTTTCCTTTTTACTCCTCGGCGTTGTTGAGGCATGCCCGGGTTTATCTCCTCTTTCTCAGAATGATCTAGGTGCAGATAAAGGAACGGATTCTACCCTTTGAATTCGTAGCCGTATTCTCAACGTTTTTTTTTCTTTTTCGATTCCCTAGGATTTGTTGGATTAATCGTTACTCAGCGTGAATTTTTCCTGCGCATTCTGGTTAGTGAAATGCCAAGAATCATTCACGGATTTTAAGTTAATTTAAAGGTGGACATGTGTCTTTGAGCTTTCCAACGCCTTATTCAAGAGTGCTTATTTGAAGGAATGAGTTATCACTTGTTAATGTTGATTCCAACGTTTGGTTTTCCCTTTCTTTTGTTTTTTTAATTATTTTGGAGTTGTTATTAAATAAATTTTATGATGGGGTTATCCCCATGTCCTTTGCACTTGAACAATGTGATTTCTTTTGTTTTTGTTATTATTTTGGAGTTGTTATTAAATAAATTTTAGGATGGGGTTATCCCCAAGTCCTTTGCATGCGAACAATGTGACGGTGCCTTGTTGATACTTTTAAATGCTTGTAACCCCTTACTTTTGATGGTGTTCATATCTGTTCAAACTTTAGGAACTACAGGATTGATGTCCCACTTTTAAAAGGTAATCATATTTCTTGTAATAGGTACTTGTGACCTATGGTTTGGTATTCAAATTCTTCCAATTTAATGTTGTGTAGTTATTGGGCATCCACCTTTATCACCCGTCCCTTGTTGGTCTTATACCTTATAAAATAATGCATAGCACTATGTGGTTGACAATTTGCTTACGTGTACATTAATGTTTAGCATAATAATTAAATTTTCTACGCCACGAATGAAGGTTAGTTTCTCTTGCGCTTCAAATTGCAGTGTCGATGAGTGATAATTATTAGATTGAATGCTCACACTGAGTTATTGGATGACAATTTTGCACCTATGATTAATATGATGCATGTTGATTTTATGGTCTAAATTTCCTTGTGCAATACATAATGATGATGAGATTAATTACAAATTGGGTTACTAATGCATCCTTAATATCATTATAAAGTATGATCAATTATGAGATTAGATTTTGTTTGCCACTTGGAATAAAAAGGCTTGGGTACTCTTGCATAATGGATGGCGCGGATGCATGTTCGCTTAGATCAAGTTTAGTTCTTGCGTGCATGAAACTTTGATGTATTTAATGATGGTTTTAGATGTTTAATTATTTATTTTATTATTGAATGATGGTTTTTAACTTAGTTTACTCTTGCACGCATGAAAATTTAAGGTATTGAATGATGTATTTTATAATGTTTAGATTTTTCTTCTTGTGTGAAATGAAAAGTCAATGTAATGAATGGTTGTTGGTTATTTACTTCTTGCACCATGAAACATTTATTGTAATGGATGATTGTTTAGATACTATATTTCTCGTGTGCCATGGAATAAATGTCGAATTGTGTTGACCACACTGCATCTTAATTTATGTTGTGGCATGACTGATTAGTAACTAGCTTTCTCTCACGCATTAATTAAGTTGGATTATGAATGTTTTGAAATTGTTTACTCTCACACGCAACGATTATATAAATATTGATGTATGATTGATACAATGATGGTTACTCTTGTACCCTGGTTAATGATATTAGGATTGATGGACTGATAATTGGATGATTGTTGATGCTGTAGATTAGCTTGTTGCTTGGATTGATTGTGTAGTGGGACGTAGACACCTCCTTGTTCCTCAGAACAATCGCTAGCCTTGAGACCTTAAATGGTTAAAATCAATTGGAACCTAGGCTTGAGCGTTGGTTATGTTTCCTAGAGGTCCTAACTTTTCAAGGTAGGTTGGGCAGGTAGTATATTATGTGCTTCTTGTAATTATTTGTATGATCCTTATGATTCGTTATGGTATCATGTGTTTTCTCAATGATATATGATGATGGTCCTTATGAGATGCGTTTAATGATTAAGAATTATACTTTGGACATCGTTATTAATCGTGGAGTGAAATTATGTTGGGTTGTTGTTAATTAATATGCTAATGCATTGATGTGCGAGTCATGGCTCTTAGTGATGAGGTGTCAACAATGTGTCGTATTGGATTATTAATGCTTTAATATTGTTTCGTTCACATATGTGATTGATGTGTCAACAATGTTGGCTATTTATTATGATGTTTTAATTTTCCTAACACAAATTTAAAAATAAAAAAATTGACCTATTGTACGCCACTTGGTTGTCATAACGGCGGGGTCGTTACATATGGTATCAGATCAGGTTTGGCCCACGACTTGGGATCATTACGCCTTCCACTATGAAAGCACTTGATTGTAATTTATCACTAATTAAATTGATTTGTATTTGTTCATGTATTCATGGTTAGAGAACGTCAGAGAGGGAGATGACATGGTGCTAGGGGAGGAGCCATGTCGCCTCCAGTAGCATCCATGCCTGAGGGGTCTAACCCCCAAGGAGAATAATAAGTCGTTGGACAAGAACACATAGTTGTGGGGGATGTCGTTGGTTTGATGAGGTCCTTTCAGAGGATGTCAGAGGCCTTGATTATCCATATGGATAGAGATGAGGCCAGGGTGTCGGTACCCCCTAAGGGTCCACTGCATGCCCTAGCCGGTACTGGTAGAATTCATCGGGAAATTGAGAAGGTCAAGTTTCTCGAGTTATTTGGTGCCACGGACGATGCAAACGCCGAGACATGGTTGGAGAATATGGCGATGCGATTTTCACTTCGCGACTATATCTCCAACATCAAGGTCTGCATTGTGGTATTTCAACTAAAGGGGAGTGCTCTGCTATGGTGGAAGACGCTCTTGCCACAACTGAACATGGTCGTCGAAGACATGTCATGGGAACGGTTTGAAGAGTGGTTCTGGGAAAGGTATCTGTCTGAGGAATTCATTGAATGTCATCTCAATGAGTTCAATGTCTTGCGACAGAGATGTCGTATGATGCCCGAGTATGAGGCCCGTTTTATGGAGTTGCTTCGGTATGCTTCACATCTGAACACCGAGAAGCTTAAAGTCAACAAGTTCATGTTCGGCCTTAATGTCAACATTCGTGCGAAAGTGAGGATTTTAATGCCTCAAACTTTGCATGATGTTGTCCAAAAGGCCCTCACAACTAAGGAAGAGATCATCAACGGGGGTCAGAGTAGGACTCCTGCGAGACCGACGGGACAGGTGACATCCGGTGCGCAACAACATCAGACACTAGCTAGACATTCATCAGGGTATTGAGACACTCTAAGAGGATCCACATTCACTACACCAAGGCGACCGACACCTCAAAATCAGACTCCCTACAAAGGCCCATATAAGCAACAACATTGTTGACTATAGCAATAATAGTTCAGGCTTGTTCAACAGAATAGACGGGGGTTACAGGCTGGTGGGCCATCAGCTTCTACTTCGGGGACTAGGAGTATTGGACCGAAGACCAGGTGATGGACATGTGGAGAGCCACATTACCAGCGTGACTACCCAGTTGAGAGGGCCAGAGCATACGGATCAACCAGACCCACCATAGTAGGATATTTTGGCAAGGCCCATTGGGTACATGCAGCGGTGAATAACCGCCAGGTCGAGCACCAGTCTACTATGCTTGAGACATCAGGTACCATCACTAACCAGACCTTTAGTATTTTGATAGATCCAGGTGCTACAAAGAGTTTTATTTCTGGTGCATTGCTAAAAATAATTAATATAAAGGAAGTTGAACAAGACGAGTTTAGCTACGTAGAAATGGCTTCGGGAGCCAAACATAAGGTTGGAGGAAAGGTTACGGTCTATATCCTTAACTTGGGATATTTTTTCATGAATGCCAACTTGTACGTCACAATATTAGGATCTTTTGACGTCATGATCGATATGGACTGGTTGGAATCGCATGAGGTGATACTTAACTATAAGACGAAGCCGTTGAGTTTGTTCGATGATGAGGGACAAAGACAAGTGATTGTAGGAATAAACCATGGAGTTTCCCTAAAGTTCATCTATTTCCTACAGCTATGGAAGAGCATGTGCAAGGGATGAAAGATATATGTGATCCTTGCATTGAACAAAAAGGGCATGACAGAAGGACTAGAAAACCTTTTGGTAGTACGAGAATTTGCGGACATCTTCCCAGAGGAGTTACCAAGGTTGTTGCCTGAGAAGGAATTGGAATTTACCATCGACCTAAAACCTAGGATTGAATCAATAGAAAAAATGACTTATCAGATGTCGACCCCTGAGTTACAGTAGTTGAAAATGCAACTGAAGGAGTTGTTGGACCTAGGAATTATACATCCAAGTGTGTCACTGTGGAGTGCGCCTATTATTTTCATATGAAAGAAGGATGGGTCATAGAGACTCTGCATTGAATATTGTCAATTGAACAAGGAAACGATCAAGAACCAGTATTCGTTGCCAAGAATAGACGATCTGGTTGATGAGATGAAGGGTGCGACGATGTTTTTGAAGATCGACTTGAGATTAGGGTATCACCAGTTATAGATCAAGGAGGAAGACATTCCTAAGACAACATTTAAGATGAGGTTTGTACCTTACGAGTTTACAGTTTTACCGTTTCGACTGAAAAACGCCCTAGGGGTATTCATGAGCTTGATGAATGGGGTGTTCCACGAATACTTGGACAATTTTTTTTAAGTATTCATTGAACACATTTTGATATATTCTCGGGCGATGGAAGAACATGACGAACATTTTCACTTGGTAGTACAGTCTCTTCGAGAGAAAAAATTGTTTGGGAAACTGTCGAAATGATATTTTTATCAATCGAAGATTCGTTACTTATGGCATGTCATCTCTGACGAAGGTATCATTGTGGATTAAGAAAATGTAGAGGATATTATGGAATGGCCTGCGTCGACGAACATCCTAGAAGTACATAGCTTCATGGGTTTAGTGAGATATTATCTAGGGTTCGTCGAGGTTTTTTCGAAGATAGCAAATCCAATTACAAAATTGTAGAAGAACAACAAGAAGCTTGTGTGGACCAAGAAATGTGCGGAATCATTTTGAAGGCTCAAGGAGTTGTTGACAAAAACGTCGATACTAAAATTCCCTGACATGGACGATGAATTCTTGGTATTCATTGACGCATCCAAGGAAGGCTTAGTCAGAGTCTTTATGCAAGACGGTTGAATGATCACTTACATCTCGAGAAAGTTAAGAAAGCACGAGGAGAACTACATGACGCACGACTTGGAGTTATTAGTGATTGTGTATGCCCTGAGAGTGTGAAGACACTACCTGCTTGGATAGAAATTCAAACTAAAAATGGACCACTATGGTTTACAACACATTTTTACGCAAAGTGACTTGAATGCACGACAAAGGCATTGGTTGGAACTGCTTAGTGAGTACAATTTCGAGATTACCTACATAAAAGTAACAATGAACATAGTTGTTGATGCATTGAGTCAGTGACCACGCATATTTTCGATGATACCTCTTCAGGTGAATCTACGTGAAAGGATTCTAACTATATAACACAATGATGACTGGTATAAGGAGGTTAAGGAATTTATTGGACAAGACACCATGTTGGTACCAAATTTTGAGGGATTTATTGTGGACAATGTCATATTAATGAGATATAATAACTGGATTTAGTACCACCAATGATGAATTGATAAGTTTGATATTGAGCGAAGCTCATAGAGCTGTGTACATGGCTCATCCAGGAGTCATGAATATGAGGGAAGACCTTAAACCCTTATTCTTCTGAAAATGAATGAAGGCAAACATAGTCAACTACGTGGCGATATGTCTAGAATGTCAACAAGTGAATGCTAAACATAGAACTCCGACAATATTACTACAACCGCACGCTATTCTAGAATCGAAATGGGAGGTCATTTCGATGGAATTCATTATTGGATTGTCGCTAACGACAAGGAGACATGACTCAATTTTTGTGGTAGTTAACACTATGATGAAGAGTGCACATTTTATTCATGTGCGTACGACGTATCATGAACTAGAAATAGCTAGATTTTTTATCAGCGAGATAGTGATATTGCATGACATTCCTAAGAGGATCATATCCAATCAGGGATCAATGCTTACAGGATGATTTTTGACTAGTTTCCAAGAGTCCTTGGGAACCCAGCTTAACTTTAGTACCACATATCACCCGGAGACAGAACGAACAAACCAAATCTTGGAGGATATGTTGTGTATTCACATGATGGACCAATAGAAGCGTTGGGAGGAGTTCTTTCCACTGGTACCGTTTGCATACAACAACAACAACTATCAAAGAACCATTAAGATGGTGCCTTTTGAGTTTCTTTATGGGCGACTGTGTTGGACGCCTTTGAGTTGGGATCAACTTGAGGTTAGGGACCTGGTAGGGCCAGAATCGATCCAAGAAATGAAAGAGAAAATGAAAACAATAAGGCAAAGGATCAAGGAAGTGGAAGATCGATAGAAGAATTATGTCGATGCGCATCGCGTTGACTGTAGTTATGAAGTTGGCGATCGAGTCTTCTTGTGGGTGAAACCGCACAAGATTTTGATCAATTTTGGAAAGGGTGCTAAATTCTCTCCCAGGTTCATGGGACCTTTCGAGGTTGTGGAAAGGAAGGGGCATGTAGCCTATCGACTAGCCTTGCCTGATTATTTGAGGCGTATGCACGATGTTTTTCACGTATCTGTTTTGAGACATTATGTTGGAGATCCTACACATGTCATGTGATTGACTTGAGTTCATTGTAGGTGTCAGAAGAGGGTGCACTCACGACGGAGCCAATCCGCATTCTGGACCATCGCATTCGACAACTACGACGTCGAACAATCGATCGGGTTAAGGTCCAGTGGGACAATTATAGTCTGCCCTCGACTACTTGGGAGGACGCATATGATATGCATCAGCAGTTTCCATTTTTGTTTGATAGCTAGACATTTAGATATTGTCAGATACTTTATTTATGCATTGGTATACTGTGAAACTTCGGGATGAAGTTTAAAACAATAGGGGGTGTATGTAACATCCTGCTTTTGTGCGCACCTGATGTGACTTATTCTTTGAGGACGCTTGTGTGCAAGTGATCCAGTTCATTATATGATTGACTACTTCTCTTATGGATTCTGATAATGAGACTGTGGATTATGATGTTATGTTATGTTATTTATGTATAGATACATGAAATTGACTAGTTTCTTCTGAGTGTGCAAGACTCTTGATATATTGAGGATGTTGATGACATTGATGGAGGACCTCCTTGGAATCTAGATCGAGTCAGGGAGTGGACTATATATGGTTTGAGTATTATGTTATTTCATATGTGCATATGACTGGGTATACTATGATGTTGATTATGGATCGTTGACATATTTTGTTGGTGGATGTAGGTTGGTGATTTTTTGATAATTAGACTCACATTAGAAGTAAAGGGGCCATGCACATAAACCAAAGATATTGAGGGAGAGATGTGAAAATATCCCTGCCAGAGCCTACTAGCACTCCCTTCATGGCTCAAACTGTAGGTTAAAGATAACCTATTTCGAGAGACCACGATGCTGTGTGGGAAGACTGAGACAATCACTCACGAAGATTCTAAGGGGCACACAATAAGGCAGGGTCCTTATCCTTAGAGGCTCTTAGTCTCCCACAAGGTTTCCTAACAGAGTATTGACTCCAAGGGTTGGACATCTACCAAAATCAGTCAAAAGGCGAGTGACACCCTTGGAGCACATAGTGAGTCTTGAAGGGCACGTCGCATAGATGAAACATGAATATAGGTGAGTGGGACCCTTGGAGAATGTAGTGCGTCTTGAAGGACATGTCGTGATTTTTTAAACACAGGTGAGTCGATGAACCTAGGTGCCTAGAAAATAATTTCTTACTTTGACATGGTCATCCTTAAAATAATTATGTATGAGTAAAGTTTATTAATTATAATATTTTCCCTTAAAAATATGCTAAGCCTAGTTGAAATTAAAGCCTAGGTCTAAGTACGATATGAGGACTTAAAATTAATTAAGCAATTAATAAAGGGGGAATAAAGAAAAATAAAAGATGGGGGGAAAATAAAAGTTAGAATTTAAAGGATAATTAAATTATCTAAAAAAAAATAATTGTTGTTTATGTGCAAAACTTGCTAAATTCGAACTTAGATTTAAAGGGGAAATTAAATGCAAAAGGAATGTGGAACATAGAAAGGAATCTAGTCTAGAGAACTTTCCTAAATGAACTCAACTAAGATTTAAGAAAAACGTCAGTCATTAAGGGAAATTGAGGGAATAAAGGGACAACAAGGAGCGTTTTTAGGAACACTTTTAGGTGGGTGAGGTAAATTGGCAAATTAATTTAATTAATTAAATGAATTTTTGGTGAAACTAAGGGATTGTGTGACAAGTGTACGAGGGAGAGTTTTCCTAATTAATTTTTAATAAAACGAATTTAAGGTGCAATTGGAAAGTGTCACTAAGAAGAAATCTATAAACGTAATGGGGGAGATGAGGAAAGGAGGACGATTGGTATGTGTAAAGTTATGTTGCCAGATTTTTCTTGACTGATTTTTCTTGTGGGAGTTGGGATATCCAACTCGAATAGAGAGTGGTAGATCTACCTTGCGAGACAATTTGGGAGATAACTTTCTCTGGTTGTGTGTGTGGCCCCTTAGCGGCTCGAGGGGATCAGGGGGAATAAGAATAACCCTAGCATTGCCTGGGAGGTACCGGTGAGGTCTCATCGGTTAGAAAGTAGGAGCTGGACGGAGCGCAAGCACGAGACAACCACTTCGGATTCTTCACCTTCGATTACGATACACATGTTAAATTTGCACTTGTAATTGTTTAACTTTTGTGTATAGGTTAGTTGTTGATGAAAATTGTAATGGATCTCTAGAACTATAGTGGGTAGTTTATTTTATAGTAGATATGAAATGAAGAAGGATTGTGTTCTTAAGTTGCGTGTAATATTGTGTATTAATTGATGGAAAAATTTAAAGTGTTTCGAAATTCAACCAACCAAAATGATTTAATGCTTGTTGTTTTGAGGAAAACACTGACTATGTCTATAAATTCAAATGATATTATGATAGTGTTATTTCATTATTGAATGTTGGAATGAAGTTGAATACCAAATAGGCATACCTTATCATCTTCTCTACCTTTATGTTTTGGTTAGACCTACTCTTTTCTCTCTTGATGATGGACCCATTGTGTCAGTCTCATAAATTTGGAAAAGGGTTGGGATTTTCCTAAATTTTTGCAAATTTTCCTTGACTTGATTGGGTTTTTACAACCCTTCCCACAATAAACTTATTCTTTGTGTTTAAGTATTTGTTTCACCTTGTTTGCACTTGGCACGCCTTATTCCTAGTGCGTGAGAGATTGAAGGAGACCTGGAATTTTGTTTTATTTGTCTCTTACCCAGTTTCTAGTTATTAATTTCGCCTAGCACAAAACGATTTACCTCTGTGTATGCCTACTTTCCCTCAACATTTTTTTTTACAATATGCATTGCAATGTTCTGCAAGTTCCCTTGGGCTTCCCCCGTCGTTTCCCCTTTCATCAACGTTCCATTTTGTTTTTTGGCGCAACGTTCAAATGTTTGTGGTTACAAAGAATCAACCCTCGATACCTTTGCGTTGGGAGGATTGCGCCTACCGCCGAGGTCTCTTCGTGCCCAGAGATTTCATGTACTACTCTTTGTGATTCCATTGATTCCCTTCTCTTCATTCTGAACAAAGTATACCCACACAAACTCATCCTCTTATCTCTCAGTATGTACGTAGTGTTCCCTACAAATTGTTGGAGGAATCCTAGCACATCCGAGTGTTGTTTGCCTCTTTCTCCTCGACGTTGTTGAGGCATGCCCAGGTTTATCTCCTCTTTCTCAGAATGATCTGGGCATAGATAAAGGAACAAATTCTACCCTCTGAATTCGTAGTTGTGTGCTCAGTGTTTTTTATTTCTTTTTCGATTCCCTAGGATTTGTTGGATTATTCATTACTCAGCTTAAATTTTTCCAGTGCATTCTGGTTAGTGAAATGCCATGAGTCATTCATGGATTTCAAGGTAATTTAAAGGTGGGCAGGTATCTTTGAGCTTTCCAATGCCTTATTCAAGAGTTATTATGTTAGGAATGAGTTATTTCTTGTTAATGTTGATTCTGGTTTTGCCTTCTTCTTTTTTGTTATTATTTTGGAGTTGTTATTAAATAAATTTTAGGATGGGGTTATTCCCAAGTCCTTTGCCTGCGAACAATGTGATTTCTTTTGTTTTTGTTATTATTTTAGAGCTTTTAATAAATACATTTTAGAATGGGGTTATCCCTAAGTCCTTTGCACGCGAACAATCTGAGGGTGCCTTGTTGATACTTTTAAATGCTTGGAACCCCTTACTTTTGATGGTGTTCATATCTGTTCAATATTTAGGCACTATAGGATTGGTGTCCCACTTTTAAAAGGTAATCATATTTCTTGTAATAGGTACTTGTGACTTATGGTTTGGTATTCACCTTCTTCCAATTTAATGTTGTGTGGTTATTGGGAATCCACCTTTATCACCTATCCCTTGTTGGTCTTATACCTTATAAAAGAATGCATAACACTATGTGGTTGACAATTTTCTTACCTGTACATTAATGTTTAGCGTAATAATTAAATTTGCCACACCATGAATAATGGTTAGTTTCTCTTGCGCTTGAAACTACAGTATCAATGAGTGATATTTATTATATTGAATTCACACACTGAGTTATCAGATGAAATTTTGTGCCTATGCTTAATATGATGCATGCTGATTTTATGGCCTAAATTTCCTTGTGCAATACATAACAATGATGAGATTAATTATAAATTGGGTTACTAATGCGTCCTTAATATCATTGTAAAGTATGATCAATTACGAGATTAGATTTCTTTTGTGCCTTGAAATAAAAAGGCTTGGGTACTCTTGCATAATGGATGACACGAATGCATGTTCTCTTAGATCAAGTTTTGATCCAGATTATTTTCGGCACAAAATGAGAGCGGAGATTTAACACAGAAATATTCGGAGATATTGCAAGAGAGACAACAATATAACATAGATATATCGAAAATATAACAAGAGTCACAGATATATAGTAATACACAATTTCTATTAATGAAATAAATGTATAGAGACTGTAAAAATACAGAGTGAAAGACTCGCTATAATGGTGGAAACTTATCTCTAAGAAGAGATGTGGCAGCTACTCGCATTCACAAGAAAATGATTTTCCAATGAGGGTCCAAAGGCCTTTTTTTATCATAAAGAAAATCCAAAACCCTAACCTCGGAAGATGAAAATCCAACAGTTTTGTGGACCCCGTTTTGGGTAGTTTGGTGTATCAACTTCCCAGGGGCATAACTTTGGCATACGATCTCCGTTTGGGGCGCACGATAGCTCGTTGGAAGGTATCATCGAGAATATTCATTTAGGGGGATAAATCAAAGCCTTTGGCCATAATTGAGAACCTCAATACCAAAAAACCTTCATTTAGGCCCTCAAAATGGCCCCGTAAGTTAAAAACGGCTAAAAATAGTAAATTACCAAAATTGCCAGAAAATTGTTTTGAGCCAGTAGGAAAAGGTGGTTGGCCATCGATATCCACCTGGATCAAGTTTAGTTCTTGCGCACATGAAAATTTGATGTATTGAATGATGGTTTTACATGTTTAATTATTTAGTTTATTTATTTTATTCTTGAATGATGGTTTTTAACTTAGTTTACTCTTGCGTGCATGAAAATTTAAGATATTGAATGATGTATTGTATAATGTTTATATTTTTCTTCTTGCCCGCAATGAAAAGTCAATGTAATGAATGTTTGTTGGTTATTTACTTCTTGTGCCATGAAAAATTTATTGTAGCGAATGATTGTTTAGATATTATATTTCTCGCGCGCCATGGAATAAATGTCGAATTATGTTCACCACACAACGTCTTAATTTATTTTGTGGCATGACTGATTAGTAACTATCTTTCTCTCACACATTAATTAAGTTGGCTTGTGAATGTTCTGAAATTATTTACTCTCACGCGCAATGATTATATAAGTATTGTTGTATGATTGATACGAAGATGGTTACCCTTGCACCCTAGTTAATGATATTAGTATTGATGGACTGATGATTAGATGCTTGTTGATGTTGTAGATGAGCTATTTTCTTGTATTTATTGTGTAGTGGGACGTAGACACCTCCTTGTTCCTCAGAAAAGTCACTAGCCTTTAGACCTTAAATGGTTAAAATCAATTGGAACTTGGGCTTGAGCGTTGCTTATGTGTCCTGGAGGACCTAACCTTCCAGGGTAGGTTGGGCGGGTAGTATATTATGCGATTCTTGTGATTATCTGTATGATCCTTCTGATTCATTATGGTATCGTGTGTTTTCTCAATGATATCTGATGATGGTCCTTATGAGATGCATTGAATGTTTAATAATTGTACTTTGTGCATCGTTATTAATGGTAGAATGCAATGATGTTGGGTTGTTGCTAATTAATATGCTAATACATTGATGTGTGAGTCATGGCTCATGGTGATGAGGTGTCGACAATGTGTCGTATTGGATTATTAATGCTTTAATATTGTTTCGTTAATATATGTTATTGATGTGTCGACGATGTTGACTATTTATTATGATGTTTTAATATTCATAACACAACTTTAAAAAGAAAAAAATGGACCTGTTGTACATCGCTTGGTTGTCATAACGACGGGGTTGTTACAATAATCCTTTCCACCATCTCTTATTACGATCCCATTGTGTTGTCGTTTGAACCCTCAAATATTGCAAGATGATTCCTTTTACATTCAATCCCCTTTGGATGTATAATGAGGGATTTCTCTTTTAAGTAGAGGAGGTCTGGAGACTCACGGATTCATTTTCTTCAAATGTCATAAGAGGAACTAAATTGAAGGTAACTAAGCAAGCCTTAAAGTGTTATGTTAAATCTATATTTGTGCCTCTAGAGAAAGAAAGGTTAAACTACCAAAGAACTTGGCCGAGATTCAACAAGATATGAAAGAGGAAGAAATCATTGAACATATGGTGTAGGTAGAGAGAGATGCATGCTGAAAATTTTGAGCAACATTCAGGAAGGAGGGAGAGTATTGGAAACTAAAATCATGAAACCTTAGGCTAAAACCAAGATACATCAATACCCCCTTCTTATTATCAAATTAGACGATCACTAAATAAAGTAAAGAGAGGGGAGGTCTTGTTATCAAATATTCAACACTAATGAATATTGATATTGGTGAAAAAATACTCTGGATATTAGTCACAAGAACCCATGAATGGTTCTAGGTCATTATTCTAAACAAACATTTTAGAGGACCAAGAAAAATATGCTTGGAATCTCCCTTGCTAGCTATAAAAGTGTCGACCATTTCAATGCTTTTCAAGTCATCAATGAATTTGATTCAGTCGAAATTATCATGGGTATTATGTAATGGAAAATCAATAAACTTATGATCTAAAAATATTCTCGATTACCCCCCTTAACAATTATAAAGGAATTAAAATATTTGAAAGCATGGTTCATGGAAAATGGTTACAAAAAGTTATGGGATATATCAGAGAGGAGAGAAGAAGGAAGATGGAGAGGTTGGAAAAACATCTCCTCTCTAACAACACTAGCTAATAAAGTAAATTTCATTTTCAAACTTCTAGCGGGATGTACCCCATTTGAACCCAATATTCTTGATGATCAAGGATGGGGAAAGAAAGGATATAAAATGAAGGAAGGATACAATAGAATTTTTTTAGTCTCCCCTTTCCCTCCAATACCAAGAATATGGAAATATATTTGGTAGGGAGACTCTTTCCCAAGAGTGTGACAAGTGTGTAGATGAATAATCATAGTTAATTTAATCTAAAAAGTTAATTATTTGTGCATGAGGACATGTGTCAGTGAGGAAATTTCTATAAAAAAAATGGTGAAGAAGGAAAATGGATGTCACTTATTCTGGGTAAGGTTATGTTGCCAAAATTATTGTGGATTGTGTTTTACTTGTGAGAGTTGGGATTTCAAGCTTGAGAAAGAGTGGAGGCTCTTCCTTGCAAGACAAGCTTTAGAGCTATTGTGTTTTGATTCTTTTGTCTGGCCCCTTTGTAGCTCGAGTGGATAAGGGGGAAGAAGAGCACCCCTAGCGTTGGTTTGGAGGTACAGGTGAAGTTCTGGTATTGGAAAGTGGAGGAGAAGGAGGAATAGCGCAGGGTCAATATTGAAGATCAACTTACATATAAACCATCTCTTGGTTACGCTATTTAGACATTGTCATCATTTTGTAGTTTCAGTGGTAATTATATTCAAGTAATGAGTATGGATGAATGAATTATTTTGAAGTAATTAAGTAATTCTTGTAATTTGGGACTAAATAAATTGTTTTTATATGTAAGAATTTATATATAATTAGCCTTAAAAAAACCAGAGTTACAAAGTGTGTAGTAGTGTCGTACTGTAATAACTTAACTTCCCTATAGTGAAACCAGTTTAGTTAGTCGGTGTTGGGATCAAAATGACTACCAGTCTTACAAAAACAGAAAAACAGAGCGAAGAAAAGTAAACCAAAAGTCATATGTAAAAGTCTAATATTGGCCTTCATGGGGCCACAAAAGACCCATGTGCTGGTCATACACTTGGCTTGTATGTTGGCCAGCCAGATGGAGACGTGGCATGGGTTACAAGGTCCCAGAGATCCTCTTCAACAACTGCCCCTTTCCATTCCATTTGCTCATGCGTGTCGGCGTTCGAGTCACCCATTTCTAGTCTGTTGTCGGGCCATGTGCCTCCCACTTACCCAGGCACATGCAATCCCAATCGTGTTGTAACGTATGCCCTGGGGGTTTCTCCTTCGATGGGCGTGTATTCCTCGTCCATGGCCACATGCATGGCCTGCCCAGAGTCGCCACCT
The DNA here is from genome assembly GCA_000966675.3 of Picea glauca. Lineage (NCBI taxonomy): Eukaryota > Viridiplantae > Streptophyta > Pinopsida > Pinales > Pinaceae > Picea > Picea glauca. Next base: position 193,485 of record JZKD02S1003049.1, read on the forward strand.
CCTATGGGAAGCCCCCTTTCACTTGAGTCTCCTGTATGCATGTGCTTTGTTTCCCTTGCTGCTTCTGGTGTGATGTGAAAGGTCCCCTAGAAGGTGGAGAGGATCTGAAGGAGCGTAGAGGTCTTTATGTCTAGTAGCTCCAGTCGAAACTAAAGGTCATCCAGGCCCTGTCGAAGCTCGAAGACTAGCCCATGGAGAATGACCAAGCTATCCTACAATTTCGAGTCTGAGACTGAATCTGAAAAGGAATGTGGCCCGGGCTGAGGTTCCTATAGAAGAGGTGGTGCTTGCAAGGGTGGGTGAGAGGAGGACGCCTCTAGTGGAGCCGGTGTGCTGGTGGATGAATTTGTTGGTACTGCAGAAGGCACCCAAGAGGAGGAGGCTCTGTCAAGGATGGGTCCTGAGGGAAAACTGAGCGGGCTATCAAAGAGTGTCAACCCCTCAAGCCGGGAAGTAGGAGGGGAGGTGGCGAGTGGTGCTTGTTCAGACTGTGAGGAATGCGAGGAGTGTGAGGGAGATGACCCAAGGGAGGAGCCTGGGAGGTTGCAGGCACCCGAACGAGGACCAAATGAGGTCGCAGTGGCTGCCAGGGTGAGCCTCTCCTTGGCTTGCCTCTCTATCTCGACATTATGATGGTCTAGGGGGAGAAGGTGAGCATAGGGAAAGAGCCCAGATGGTCGAGGAGGAGCTAGAGAAAAAGCCGATTGCAGGAGAGCACAGCGAAGGAGGGAGGCTGGAATGAGGCACGGCTTCGCGGATGATGAAGAAGAAGGCGATGTCACATGCATAGAGTAATGGCACGTTCAATGAGAAAATCCATGGAGTATGGCCAAATAAAGTGAGCACTCAGGGCCAGGGTTGTTCGATGGAAAAATGATCATGATCGTCAGTTTTTTAAAGTCGATCCAACCGTTGATCCTGGAGGGTTGTTTCGCAAGTTTGGGCACCATGAAATTTGAAGGCAGGGGAAGTAGAAATCCCTGAAAGAAAAAAATGTCAAGATACCCTTGGAGAGAGGCGCCGGGTCATGGCCATGGGATACATTGATGGCGGTGCTAGAAGAAAGGGAGTCTAGCCTCCGAGCCTTAGAGAGTAGGCACGTGGTCTTCTCCTGAGCATATCATCTCGGCCACTCCCTGGGGAAGAAGTTAATGAAAATTGAGCAGGTAGATGAAACCTCAGCTCGAGCCATGAATGGAAGGTATGGGAGGCCTGGAGAAATCGACTCATGGTACCCTTATATGCAAGTCCCCCTGCAAGAGACATGTTGAGTTAAGGTGGCGTCTGACGAAGGAGTTTTGTCTAGGTTTGACTGAAAAGACGCCACGCCATAGAGGTTCTAGCACGCCTCTGCTGGGTGAATTTTTCTGAGTATATATGCTCAGTTTTTCTATTTTTGTGGGATGGATGGTAGAGAAGAGCTCCCGACTGTAATGTTTTAATGAAGCACTGGTTTTCCTGGCTATGTATCTGCATATGAAATTTTCTTTTTCAATGTAAGACAGTTCTCTTTTTCATCTGGTTTCGATCTCATACTAAAAGGGTTCATGATTGATTGATTCACATGAATCATCATGACTGTGTTATGATAGAGGATTTATTATAATGTTGTTATGTTCTTTTAGTGTTTCTTCTTTTGAATATAAGAGGCTCTTATGTTCAAGTTTTCTTCTACAGGTTGTTAGAAGCTCGATGCCTACAACAGGCCTTTGCATTTCCTCACAGAAGTCTTCCTCCTACTCACCCTTATTACAACTTATTGTCTGAAGTTAAACCTAGACCTCATCTGCTTGTGCATGCCTGGCCTAGTTTCTGAGTTAGAACGATATTGTTCTGAGTTTACTTCCATTTATCACCCTTTATCAACAAATAATGACATAAATTGATGGGTTTCATGCTTACTCCTGCTGCAATCTAGGAGTGACTTTTGACGCCAACATTTTTGGTGTCGTTGCTGGGGACAAAGTTGAAAATTTTCCCTGGGATCGAACGACATCGAGCCTCTGATTCTGAAGGTGCATCAGGCATCAGATCCCTATGAGATTGCTATTGTGCACCTGGCTACTCCATTGTGATGACTCCAATGTGGAGAACCTGTTGTTTTAGTTGTGGCTTCCAGATGTAGACACACGCGATCCCATCCACAACTGCCTCTAGCTACACTTGAAGTTGGTCCAGAGGTGATTATCAGAAAAGGAAAGGCCTCTGAAGGAGAAACTTCCATCGCTGAACTAGGTAATTTTCCATCTCCTTCTGTAGAAACTCCATTTTCTTCTTCTCAGCTTCCTAGCAGACCTTTTTCTGAAGTTTCCCGTTTCCTAAATTTTGGAAGTGTTCCTGCTGAGTTTTCCCCTCCTGGTCTGGGATTGGAGGGAGAAATCCTTGTCACTCCCCTCTCCCCTTCAGTTGTGCCTTGGGGTAGACCCAGGACCATAGAATATTTCCCCACCCCTAGCTTTACAACCTCTCCTCTTATTACGGTTGTTGCTACTGCACAGAGAGAAGCATCTACTGACTCAAGCCCCTTAGCCTTCTCTCTGAATCCCCCATTGTTCCCCCTTCCACCTGGAAGCTAATTTCCAGTATCCCCTGTTCGAGCTTCTTCTCCTCCGAGTTCTCCTCCACCTAATATTCCTATGGCGGGAGAAAATCCCCCCATGACCAGAATGGAGGCTATAATAGCTACTAGGTATGCTCCCCTTTTGTTACCTCAGTCTCTCAATGCCCTTCCAGCAGATGGATACCTTAAGCAACTGCCCAAGTTTACAGGCAAAGGGGACATAACTACATAAGAACACCTTGAATCCTTTTACAGTTTTACAAATGATCATGTTATCATGCATGCAAACGTATGGATGAGGATTTTCGTCCATAGCCTTGAAGGCGAGGCTAGAAAGTGGTTTAGGGCCCTGCCTCCTGGATCTATCAATGGGATTGAGGCTTTGGATAATGCCTTTTTGAGACAGTGGGGAGACAAAAAAGACTTCATGTATTACATGACAGAGTTTGGGTATTTGAAGAGAAAGGAAGGAGAGTCTGTCTCTGACTTCTCCAAGAGATTCAATAAAATGTACAATAATATCCCCATTGAGATAAAGCCCTCAGAAGATTCTGCTAAAATCACTTATGCTAGCACTTTTGATCCTGATTTCTGCCTACTGTTGAGGGAAAGGAGAGCAACTACTCTGGCTCACATGCAGGATGCAGCCGTGGAAGTAGAATCTAACATATTAGTTGTTGACCGACTCAGGAATAAGGCTGATAGAGACATATCCAGGAAGAGACCTGAATCCTCCCCATCCAATTCCTCTCCCCTTCCCCTCCAGATGGACGAGGTAACTAAAGTGATAAAATCGCTTTCGGCTAGAATGGAAATGTGGGAGTTAGAAGAGAATCCCATGTACAAAAATCCCCAAAATACTGATAACAGAGGCTTCAGGAGGCCTAGCAACAATGTGCCACAGGATTTTCCAAGGGAACAAAGGAGCAAAGACAGAGATGATCAGAGGATTCAAACCCCTCTCCAAAATAACCTAGTTGCTCATGAGGAAGGAGAGGAGATATATGAGCTCGACCCTGAAATTCACTGTATTGAAGACACTTCCCCTTTTCCCCATTTGACTCAATCTGCATATGAAGGATCCCTTATGAACATTCAAATCAATGAGTGGAGTAAAGGGGAAAAGGCCAAAAATGCTCCTAACAGATACCATCTCAGGTCAAAGAATAAATAAGGGAATTTTGATGGCCATGATCAACCCCTCATAGCGGAAAGGCCTGCTAAACCTGAAACAATCACTACTAAAGAAAAGAAAACTCATAATACTTCGCCAACAGCCAAAGAACCTGTTTCTGAGGTAAGGGAATCTCCTAAGCCTCTTTCATCCTTTAGTTTTGAGCATGAAATTCAAAATATTAGAATTCTCGTACCCCTCTCAGAACTAGTTAAAAATGAAGATTTCAAAAGGTTCCTCTCCAAACTGCTACAATCTAAGTCCCCCCAGCCTTCCACAAACTCAGTAAATCTTCAAGATGAAAATCCAGTAGTAGTCCTAGGTCCCATGGTAGAAGATAGAGATGATTCATCCCCTCCCTTCTACACATCCCTGAACATACATGATAAGGTGCTGCATAATTGCCTCATGGATTCAGGAGCTTCCCACAACCTTATGCCCAAAATAGTCATGGAAGAATTGGGACTGGAAGTGACAAAGGCTTATCACGATTTGTACTATTTTGATTCAAGGAGGGTGCAATGCATTGGAGTCATCAAAGACTTGGTAATCTCTTTATTTCAGCTGCCAATGAAGAGTGTGGTCATGGACATTGTAGTAGCTGATGTTCCCCCCAAGTTCGCCACGTTGTTTTCAAGATCTTGGATTAAAAAACTTGGAGGAACATTACAGATGGATCTCACGTATGCCACCATTCTAGTCTTTGGAGGGGAACACAGGAGGTTGTACAGAGAAGCTCAACTGGCCTACATTGTTAGTGATGAAGCAGACCCCACCAATCATCCTATCTTTGCACTTGACATTGATTTTGGGTCTAGTTTATTGCAGCTCATTGATACTCCTGAAGCCCCTTTTCAAATCAGAAAGAAACCCATATTTAATCACGAGATACCTCCTCCAACCACCTCTATTTGGAAGATGTTCTTTGACAGAGCTTCTTCTAGCGAAGGCGCTAGCACTGGAGTGGTTTTTGTGTCGCCTTGTCAAGAAACCATATCCCTGTCATACAAGCTAGAATTTGAAGCTACCAATAATGTGACAGAATATGAAGCTCTTGTTCTGGGTTTAAGGGCTGCAACATAAATGGGAATTGAGGAGGTAGCAGTGTTAGGAGATGCTGAGTTGATAATCAAACAAGTCAGAAATGATTATCGGTCTAAGCATCCTTGACTCAGGGGTTACAAAAATGAGGTGTGGGACCTGATTGATAATTTCTTCTCAGCTTTCAACATTTCTTTTATTCCAAGAGACGAAAATACTTTGGCTGATTCCTTAGCTGTCTCAGCTAGTCTGTTCAGGATCCCTTTGCCGCCTAAGATCAAATATGATGTTGAGATAATATATAATCCATCTGTCCCAGACAATATCAAGCATTGGAAGGTATTCAAAGACGATCTTGAAATCAAAAAATTTCTTCAGTCTGTCGATGAATTTTCTGCATTGCACATTGATTAGGATCCTGATCTCGAAAGTCACACTCACCCTGAGATATTTTTAAATAAAATTGTTAATCACCATATTATTCATTTGCCTAGAAATCACATTCTGAAGGGAATAGTCCCTTTAGAAAGACTGTTCGATGGAAATGATGTCGCAGTAAAGGGTAGGTTTTCAAATGGAGATGTTGATACAACAGAGTGCAACATCGGCACACAGGAGGAGCCTAAGTTTGTCAAGTTGTCAAGCAGTTTGACCAAAGAAAAGAGGGCTGAATATACCGAGTTATTAAGGGAATTTGTTGATGTGTTTTCATGGACCTATGAAGACCTCAAGACATATGACACATCTTTCATTGAACACAAGATCCCATTGAAGGAAGAGGCTAAGCCATTTAGGCAGAAGCTAAGACAAATAAATCCCATGTTGTTGCTTGTCATGGAGAGAAAAGTGAAGAATTTTTTAGATGCCCAAATCATTGTCCCCTTGAGATATTCTGAGTGGGTGGCCAATTCGGTCCCGGTGAGGAAGAAAAGTGGAGAAATCAGGCTCTGTGTTGATTTGAGGAACCTGAACATGAGCTCAAAGAAAGACAACTATCCCTTGCCCAACATCGAACACATATTGCAGAGGGTAACTGGTACATCTAGGATATCCATGATTGATTCTTTTTATGGCTATAATAAGATATCATTCATGCCTGAGGATAGAGAAAAAACACCCTTCACCACTCCTTGGGGCACATTCATGTATGCCAAAATTCCTTTTGGATTAATGAATGCAAGAGAAACATTTTAGCGAGCCATGGACATAGCCTTCATCGGGGAGAAAGATCAGTTTGTGATGATCTATCTGGATGACATCACAATCTTCTCCAGGTCCGATATAGAGCACTACTATCACTTGAGGAAAGTTTTCTTGAAATGCCGGAGGTTTGGCCTTTCTTTAAATCCCAAGAAATATTTGTTTGCTATGAAGGAGGGGAAGTTGTTATGCCATATAGTATCATCAGAGGGAGTGAGAATTGATCCTAGCAGGGTAGAGGTAATCCATACCCTGTCACTTCCCAGGTCTAGAAAGGAAGTTCATGCTTTTTTAGGGAAGATTAACTTTCTGAGGAGGTTCGTCTCAAATTTTGATGAGTTGGTGAAACACATCACAACCATGCTCAGAAAGGGAAATGAAGTAAAATGGACTGCTGAACCCAGGGAATTCTTTGTCCAAATAAAAAAGGCATTGACTGAGGCACATGTGCTAATCAATCCTAATTATTCCAAGGATTTCCTAGTTTTTTCTTTTGCTTCTTTTGATACAGTAGCAGCGGTCTTATTGCAGAAAAATGAGGAAGGGTGAGAGAAACCCATTTCCTTCTTCAGTAAGGCATTAAGAGATGCAAAAATCAGGTATGAGATCATGGAGAAGCAGGCCTATGCCTTGGTGAAAGCTCTCAAAGCTTTCAGATTCTATGTCTTGCACTCAAAAGTGACTACATACGTTCTTGCAGCCTCTGTGAAAGACATCCTTATACAGCCTAACATAGATGGGAGAAGAGGTAAATGGATTGCCAAGATCCTTGAGTTTGACCTGGAGATAAAGCCCACCAAGTTGGTTAAAGGGTAGGGTTTAGCCAAGTTGTTGGATGAATCCAATTGCAAGGCCTTGGGGGTTAGTTTCATCAATGCTTGCTCAGAAAGTCAACAAGCTGAGTTGTTCAACAAAATCTCTCAGGGTGGCTTATCACTAGCAGAATGCACCTAGTACAAAGACATTTTATAATTTATGCAAGAGTTGAAGCCTTCTGATGGAATGGAAAAAAGAAAGGCAAGAGATTTAAAGCTCAAGGCGGTCAGATATTTCCTTATTGACCAAGTCTTGTACTGGAGAGACCCTCTAGGGGTGTTTCTGAGGTGTATGAACCCACAGGAAGCCCAAAACGTTATGTTTGATTTCCATAGCAGCCTTTGTGGTGGGCATCATTTCTGGAAGACCACAACTCACAAAATTCTCAGGGCGGGGTACTACTGGCCCACCTTATTCACTGATGTCTGCAGAGAAGTCAGAGCTTGCATCAAATGCCAAAGGTTCTCAGGAAAGCAGCAGCTCAAATCTCTGCCACTAAAGCCTATAGTAGCTTCAACACCCTTTCAATAGTGGGGGTTGAACTTCATTGGAGAAATTCATCCTCCTTCAAGTGGCCAAAACAGATGGATCCTTACCGCAACAGACTATTTCACCAAGTGGATAGAAGCTGCCCCCACCAGGAGTGCTTCACACAAGGTAATTATCAGCTTCCTGGAGGATATCATAGCCAGATTTGGCTGTCCCAGCAGAATTGTCACTGATAATGTTGCTTCTTTCAAGTTTGAGCCTCTTGTTAAGTTCTGTGAGCAGTTCGAGATTTCACTAATTCACTCCACTCCCTATTATCCTCAAGGAAATGGACTGGTAGAATCTTCCAATAAAAGTCTAATCAAACTCATTAAAATAT
>JZKD02S1003083.1:0-13522 GCA_000966675.3 Picea glauca
AAAAATGAAAACATTCAAAAAAAAATTATACAAAAATTTGTACAACTATTTTACAAGGATTGAAGTATCTTTTTAGGAAAAAATATTTTTGGAGGATTAACCCATTTAAAGGAAAAGACTCTTATATTCCTTCAAGAGTTTGCAAAATAAAAGTAGATGGACCAATTTTCTGAGCAACCTGAAAAGGACCTAACCACAACTTTTGGAACTTCGAATGTTTACATTTTTCTTCATGGGCTTTGTCCCATTTCAAAACTAGGCCACCAACTTCAAAATATTTTTTACCTACAATTCTATTATCAAACCATTTTTTAATGATCATATGATGGTTAGCGAAAGTATTCTTAGCTTTATCTCTCACTTTGTCTAGTTTGAAAATATGATTTGTACGATATTGAATACTAGAGAAAGGTTGTTCATCAATATATTGTATTAAAACTAAGGATGATATAGAAATATTTGGTGGAAGAATAGTTTCTTTCCCCTAAACTAAAAAGTAAGTGGAAGTACCCAATGATTCCTTATAAGTAATTTGATCTTCGCATAATGCATAGATCAAAGACTCGTGCCATTTTTTATGGTTAACACTGATGGTTTTCTTAATAATTCTTAAAGTATTTTTATTTATTGATTCAAGTAAATTTTTAGCCCGAGGATAATAATTACCTGAATTTTTTATTTTAATGCCCTTCTTAAGTGGAAAATTTGTAATCGATAGAGAAAAAAAATAAGATGCATTATCAAAAACTAATGTGCTCAGGAGACCAAATCTTGTAATAATAAACTGATCTAAAAATGATAGTACCTGATAAGTTGTAACTGATTTCAAAGGAATGAATTCCACCCACTTTCTAAAATAATCGGTGGCTGTAAGAATATAACTATGTTGCTTGGAGGAATTAGAGAAATTTCACCAATAATGGTGAGTCCCCATTGTTCAAATGTGTGTTTAACAATGATTGGTTGTATAGGTAACGTTGATTTCTTTTTTTGTCGAGCTAAAGCTTGACAGCTTTTACACTTTCGAACGTATGCATGAGAATCCTTAAACAACGTTGGCCAATAACAAATTGCATGTAAAAATGACCTCCAAAATGACCACCTACAGGTCCATCATGCAAAATGACCACCTACAGGTCCATCATGCAAGTCAAATAAAACATTATCAGCTTCTTGTTTTTCTAAACATTAAAGTAATATTGAATCATAATTCTTTCTTAAAAGAATGTTATTAATAAGTTTATATTGCATGGGTTTTTTTCTTAAAGAACATTTCTTTTTGAATTCCAAATGAGAAGGTGCACTTCCATGATTAAGATAATAAACTAAATCTAAATATTGTGAACCAAGAATATCTGGAGTAACACATGCATATTGTATATATTCAGTAATATTTACCTTATCCACATTTTTAGATGTAGTATTAATGGTTTCAGTTAATAACTTGGATAAACCTTGACCTCAAATAATATTTGTAGGTTTTCTCTCTAAATAATATTCTTATAATGTTGTCGCCCAATTTTATTTCTTATCCCCTAAGTCTTTCTAAACAAATAGACTTTTGACTAAAGGATGTGGAACTTTTACCTTGGTATGATATTTGATAAGGAAAGCAATGCAATATTTAATGGATTTAAAAAATGAACAAGCTTGCTTTTCAACATCAGTATAATTTAATTTTGCTCCATTCAATGCTGAACTTTAGAAAGAAATAGGTACTTCCATGTGATAACATAGATGTGTAATATTTTTCAGATGCAAAAGTATAAAAAACGAATTCCTCATCATAGTTAGGAGAGACTAAACAAGGTGCTTCAATGATGGATTTATTTATATAATTGAAATCATAATTTTCAATTGTATTCCATTTGAATAATGGGTCTTTTCTTATCATACATTGTAAGGGTAAGATTGTTTCTATGAAATATGTGATAAAACGCTTCAAAAAAATTATTTTTCCAAGGAAACATTGCATAGATTTTTTACTATGAGAGAAAGGAATTTCAGAAATACTTTTAACTCTAGAAGGAGAAATTCAAATTCCTTCTTTGGCAACTATAAATCCCAAAAGTTTACCTTCTTGAAGAGCAAAAAATGATTTCTTAGTATTTAAATAAATTCCATACTTTCCACATCATTCAAAAACTTGTTTAATGTGGGAGATATGATATAAATGATTCTTAGAATAAATTGTAATATGATCTAGATAAGAAACAACATATTTATTGATCAAACCATGAAAAGAAATATCCATAACTAGTTGAAAAGTTGCACCTGCATTAATTAAACCAAAATGCATTTTTGATAGGCATAAGTTCCCCATTTAGTTCTAAAATCAGTTTTGATTATATCGTTAGGGTGAACTAATATTTGATTATAGCTGGAAAATTTGTCTAAAAAAGATATCATTTCATAACCTGGAACTGATTGAATACTTTTCTCCATAGGAGGTAATGGAAAAGTGTATTTTTTGGAAGCTATGTTTAAGTTTATGAAATCTATACATATCCGTATCTCTTTGGTATTTTTCCTTATGGGAAAAAGATTTGATACCCACTTGGAATGTCTTACTGGAAAAAATATCTTTGCTTTAAGAAATTCGTTAAGTTCATTTTTAATTTTGGTTTCAAGGTTAGGATGAATTTTCCTTAACTTTTGTTGAACTGGTTTTTCCTCTGAAAGCATAGGAATGGTGTGTTGAATTACAGATGTATCAAAAGTTTTCAAGTCATCATATGACCATGCAAAAACATCCATGTACTTCTTAAGCATTTTTATGAAAGTTGTTCTTTCAAAAGGAGAACAACCTAATCCGATATTGAAATTTTGAGGAATTTGATTTGTTCCTACATTAATAAGTTCTATAATCATGGTAGAACTATTTGTTTTACAATTTTTGTTTTTTTTAAATCTCTCTTTTAAATCATAAATATATTCTAATTTTACAACATATTTAGGAACAATATTTGTATATTTAATTTTATCCTCCAGAGAAGATTTGTTCAACTCAAGATCATGTGAGTCGTCATCAATGGTATCATCTTCATATGCTCCTTTTGAAGAAATAAAATTAAGTATATCATCATCATCAGTAAATACTTGCCAATTTTTTTATGTTATCGGGAATAAAAGATCGAAACATATTCAAGGGGAATAAGTCTAGATGCTATGTTTTTCAATAGATATGCACTAGCATTTTCCATTCTATATATAGAAACAATATTAAATGTAGAAAATTTGCTACTGAGACCTTGAGCTAATTTATTATAATGTTTCAAATGACTAGAAATACAATGAATTTGGTTTTTTGCCTGTTTAACAACAATTTTTGAATCACTGAAGACCAAGATGTTTTGCACATTCATGTTGATTACTTTCTTTAGACCCTGAATTAATGCCTCATACTATGCAGTATTATTAGTACATTGGAATTCCAATCTGCATGTTATCATATTTGTTACACCATCATGACTTATTAAAATGACACTTGCACCAACACCATCTTTATATTTGGATCCATCAAAATAAATTTTCCAAAATGGATAATTTACAGAATTATCTACAAAATTAATACAACGAGAAAAATCAGTTTGAGAGAAATTTTCAATTTCTGAACTTTGATTTGTAGGTTTGAAATGTGAATCCGGCGCATTAAAATTTCCAAAATAAGAATCAATAGAATAATTACCAACAATACTATTAGAAAAGGCTACAGGTTCATTTTCTCCATCTAAATCTGTCACATCACATTTCATATGTTTTTCTCTCTTGACAAGGATTTGATTAGGTTTTCCATTGTATGGAAGCCAAAGATGAGACCAACCGGTTGCAAAATATCCATGATTTTTTTTAGACCAATCTCAACTTAAAACTAATCCATAAGAATATGGAATATCAACAACAATAATATCTATTATTTGAAAATCTTTAGAACTAGATGATAATCTGATTAATACATCCTTGAATTCTCCCAAAACCTTTACCTTTGTTCTATCTAATTGAACAATTTGAATAGTTGATTTATGAGGTTTTGCATTAATCTGAAGACAAATAGAATAAGGAATTATATTCGAAGATGCACTTGATTCAGCCAAACAATTATGCACTTTTTTCTAAAAAAATTTGAAAGTGAGAAGAAAAAGAGGAGTATGTGACCTTGATCTATCACCTATAAGAATTGAACCAATATCTACTTCTGAAGATAAATTTTGAGATGTTGAAAATTTTTCTTTATATGTTATTGTAGTAGATGGTGAACTTGTTTTCTCAGAGACTCCTAAATCCTTTAATAAACTATTCTTTTGAGATTTTAATTTTCTCAATTCATAAAGGCACTTTTTTTCTCTGGTATTTTTTATGTCTTCTACAATATCATAATCAATTTTTCTCAGGAATAACCAAACTCTTTGATACTGACTTGTTTTCTACAGGTTGTGTATTTGACAATGTATCAGTTTCAAAATTTGGAGATGTACTTTTATTTCAGGTATGAGTAGCGAGAGATTCTTCTGTATCATCTTCATAAAAAAGTCCATTAATATCCCAAAATGCATTCGTATATTTAACTTATTCACTATCATGTCCTTCTTCATCATCAACATTAACTCCTTCTGGAGTTTGTCCATGAGGTGGAATCTCTGGATTCTTTTTGAAAAAAGGCCTGAAAGGTTTATTCCAAACTTCATCTAGTTTTCCTTTAACATCAACTATCTCATTTGCTAATGTTTTCATGATCTTTTGTAAATATTCCATATCAAAATAAAAATTTATCTTTCCTTTCATATTTGACAATTGTTTTCTTGGTTGTTATAGAATATCATGAATCTTCAACTGGAGATTTACATGCAATACTCGATATTTCCTTTTCTACATCCAAATATTCATGTACTGCTTCAGTAAAAGTATTCTTACTTTATCTTTTAACAAACATAACATTGTAAATTGGTAAACTAGAGGAATAAAATTCAATATCAATGTCTAAACCAGGCTTGGATGTTTCATGCATTTTATTGAGAAGTTTAAGGAATGTTTGAATTTTTTGGGGGACCCATTCTAATTTTGGATAATTACATTAATAAAATCAATGAATATTTATCATCCCAAATTTGTTAATGAAAAAATCCTCTAAAGTATCCCAATTAGTAATGGAATTGGCTTGTAGAGAAAAATACCAAGTAGAAGCTTCTCCTTCAAAAGTATATGGGAAAAGTCTGCATAAAACATCTTCATTCTCAATGCTTCTCAGGTTAACAACTAACATAAATTTGTTGATATGATCATGAGGAGTTTATCTTGATTCATGATTAAATTTTGGTAACCATTTATCTGGATTTTTAGGTAAATCATGTTGATTTCTAGGAACATTGACTTCCCCAAGAGTTATCTAAGGCATTCTCGGTACTCCAGCCATAGTATTTGGTTGACGAGGAGGTGATGGAGGAGGAGATAGAATAGGATATGCATGTAAAAGAGTATTTGATGAATGATTATTACCAATATTTTTAATTACATGGTTTTTATGATCTGGTGAGGAAATTGAAAATGAATATGTTCAATACCTAACCTCTGTATTGTGCTCTTGTAAGAACACCTAATTCTTGAATGGCGGAATCTATAGAATCGGAATATCCTTGAGAAGTTTCTCCTTGATTTCTAATCTCTTTTAATCATTGTTTTATTTGTTGAAAATTCGGAGAACTATGAAAATTGGAAGAAATATCACTTAAAGTTCTACGAATTGGGGATTCAAATTGTGTAGTAACAAAAGATACTGTGGGAGAAATATATCTACTTGAATGGTCTTTGGTTTTATTGTTTTTCTTTTCCATTCATCATTAGATGGCCCTCCTTCTAATGCCAAAATGTTGATATCCAAATATGATCATATTCAACATGTGGGAAATTTCTCGCTACAGATCCGAATTAGAGCTTTATCCATTGTAAGTGGTGATTCTGACTAGTTTAGATCCAGTTAGGTAAAACTATCCAATCTATTAAATTCAAAATATATACACCTTTTAATCAATTGATACTAACATATCAATATATACAGATCTTAAACAATATACAACAGATGAATTAATTCTAATTAGCATAAAAGTTACCTCTATGAAAGAAGATTTGTTTTCTTTTGAAAAGTATGTATAATGAAAGTAAAAGATATTAAATAAAATAGAATAACTAAAATAAAAATATAAACAATGGGACCAATTATAAATAGTATATGAATCTAAGTTAAATAAACAATATTCTAAGATATAGATCTTCAGAACAAATATTTAATTAAATCAACTGAAAATGAATGAATAAACATCATTAAATAATTAACACAGAATTATAATCCCAATAATAATTCATATACATATCAATCATTGTAATAATGTGTCAAATAAAAGATAAATTTGATTTAATTTATCAATATTAATTAACTAAATCAACTTATAATATCACCAACACATAATCTAGATAAAACTTTGATTTCGAAAAAAAAAATCCTCGAATACCATAAATAGTACCAAATACTGATTGCATGTATTAATATTCAAAGTCATAAAGAGATTCAAAATAATGTATCATAACCAAAACATGTACAACTGTGTATAAGCTATGTTTTCTTTTCAAAAAACTGAACACTCCCACCAACACTATATTCCTTTCACTGTATTATATTGAAGGAATTTAAAAATGGAAATTAACTTCCATAACCATAAACAATTATCCATATAGAATGGGAAAATAGAAAAATTGTTTAATTCCCCAAACTAAATTAACTAAGTATAAAAATAAAAACTACTGATTGTTCAATGTTTGAAAACAAATTTTCTCATTTCCTGAATTTTCAAGGACATCCTTTTTAGAACTGTAAAAATAAAATAAAAGAAAAACATAAATTAAAAATATAAAAACGAAAATTAGAGTTTCTACAGAATTTGAAATTCTGTAGCTACTCTTATATTAACTAAAATTATTGAAAATGAGAACTAAACTAAATATTACTAAAATCATATCAATAACCAAAGTATTTTAACACTGAGTATTGATTGGAACTGTCTTGAAATCGGAATTAACGAAGATATTAACTCTCGAAGAGTTAATGTTAACTACATCTTTCTTTTTATCTTATTTGAACCATGAAACTTGTCTTCTTTGGCTATCCTTCGAAGATCTATTAACTGATCTAAGGAGTTGATTTTCTAATTCCAAATCAATTATATTATCCTGTAACACTAGAACCACTGAATAATATTTATCTTTCAATAAAGAAACCTCCAGATTGGGACCATTTTCAGTTCTTTACTTTTCCTTTTCTTTAGAAATATTTTCAACTTGATCCTATGAAGAAATGTGTTGTGGGGAAGATACCTCTTGATTCATAACCAACTCTTCATCATCAACATATATAGGAGAAATAGATTTCAAGGTTTTCCTATATTTATTTATGAGCATTCTTGAATTTTTTCTTCCTTTCCTCATGTTCTTAAAATAAACAAGATTAATGGAATAATCATTTTTTGTGGTAATAGGTGGGTCACATTCAGATGAAAGTGACAAAACTACAGCTTTATTAGAAGCTTCAGAAGAATCCTGAGGTGCTAAACTGAAAACACAAGATTTTAGGTGAAGGGTAAACCTGACAGTTTGACTGAGAGTAAGCCTCATGGTGTTTTGTTGAGGATAAGAAGCATAAGGATAACGAAGAATTAAATATTCTATAGGATCTAGGGTTTCCTCTTGAGAAAGATGAAACTATGAACCTGCTTTAGAATTAACCTGAAAGTGATTTATTTTCAAGATTTTTTCCCAAGAATAACCATTTTGTTGTAACTGAAATTCGATCATAATTTTCACTGAACAGTGATGAAAAACATTTCTTTATGAATTAAGACTCCTCTCTGATAGAAATGTGCCATTTTAAACAGACTTTTGAGCAAGAATGCATGCAAGTTCAACTCATAATCCATGAATACCATTAAGAGCCCAAACTAATCACTAAAGAAAATGCTATACTTTCCCTCACAGGTGATAAACCCCTTAATAACTATTAATAGAAAATGTCATTTTTCTTTAATTAGTGATATGGGCATGCCTTTATAATTTTATTTTCATTTGGGAGAAACGAGAATATCAGACCATGGAATATCCTTCAACCTTTTGGTTTTAGACCAACATTCTCCTTTTAATGGAAATTTAGTGTCTAACTATTATTTCTTCATCTAGATATAACAGGATATTGATGCAGACGTCGACCCTATCGGCCCTCGGGTCGATAAATCTGCTACAAGATCGCTCTACTTCCTCTCCTTAAGTCGGATTGACTCTTCAATTTCTCTTCGGGGAATCCAACAAACACAAAATGATGCTTCTCCACAGGTCCTTGCGAATTGAGCTCACGCGATCGAACACGAAACCTCAATTCCCACCTCCTTTTGACCAAATGATGTGGTCATGTTTCTCATTATTTCAGGACCTCAAAGTTCATGACTTATCCTCCCAAAATCTTCAACTCTTCACCTTCCGAGACCTGAACTCCCGATGTTTCTAAGTGCTTGTCACAACTCACTACTCACGAGTTCATGAGTTGAAACTCTCAACTCTTGCTTCCAAATCTCGTGATACCTGGANTTAAGAGCCCAAACTAATCACTAAAGAAAATGCTATACTTTCCCTCACAGGTGATAAACCCCTTAATAACTATTAATAGAAAATGTCATTTTTCTTTAATTAGTGATATGGGCATACCTTTATAATTTTATTTTCATTTGGGAGAAACGAGAATATCAGACCATGGAATATCATTCAACCTTTTGGTTTTAGACCAACATTCTCCTTTTAATGGAAATTTAGTGTCTCTAACTATTATTTCTTCATCTAGATATAACAGGATATTGATGCAGACGTCGACCCTATCGGCCCTCGGGTCGATATATCTGCTACAAGATCTCTCTACTTCCTCTCCTTAAGTCAGATTGACTCTTCAATTGTTCTTCGGGGAATCCAACAAACACAAAATGATGCTTCTCCACAGGTCCTTGAGAATTGAGCTCACGCGATCGAACACGAAACCTCAATTCCCACCTCCTTTTGACCAAATGATGTGGTCATGTTTCTCATTATTTCAGGACCTCAAAGTTCATGACTTATCCTCCCGAAATCTTCAACTCTTCACCTTCCGAGACCTGAACTCCCGATGTGTCTAAGTGCTTGTCACAACTCACTACTCACGAGTTCATGAGTTGAAACTCTCAACTCTTGCTTCCAAATCTCGTGATACCTGGAATGTTGATACGGGTACACTCCTTCTCTTGTCAGCGCTCTCCGCGCATGACCACTAGCTAGGCCTGTCTCTAGCACTTTTCGCTTCTCATCACTTCATGAGTTTCAATATCTAACTCTCGGCTCTTGTCTCACGAATCCCCAAGACATGAGAGGTCAGTGGGGAATTGACTTCTTTGAACAAATGACATGCGTCCACTCATTCCTTCCATGGGCCCACCTCGCGATTCTATCATGTGTCCCTTGTACTATCTTTGCACATCGCGATTTCGCTCCTGAAGCGATGCCTCCTTGGTATCCCCGACACCTGAAGTGCCGAGTTCCCGAACTCGTCAGCAACCTTATCGCAACTCGTGACTTCGAGAATTTTGGGATGGAAGTCACAACCTTCTATCCTCCGAAACACTGAAACGCCGAACCTCGATATACGTCACCGATAGCTGGCCCCACACACATGATTCTTCGCCCCTTCGAGACTTTGCCTTTTGCAACCTAGAGTACCCAACCTTTGGGCTCTCACCTCATGAACCTTCGAATTCATGGGATCTCTAGATCTCTGCCACCTGTCCTCCCTGAATAAATGACTCTAATCCACTCGCCACTTCACTACTTATCCTTTCACGACTTTGCGAATCTTGCTACAAGGCCTTCGGTTCTCCTACCCACGAAACCTCGAAATGCTGAAATGCTTGGACTCCGACACGTGTCCAAGTACTTGACCCCACTACGAAAATTTCCACCTTGTCGGGGTTTCAGACTTCATGGTTTCGCGAATCCAAATGATGAAGTTTCGGTCGATCTGACAGCTCACGGGATTTCGTGAATTCTCCACGGAGAATTCCAATCATCCATTCTCCCTTCTGAGAACTTCTTCAAATTTGATAAAGTGGTTTACCACAAAACTTAACCGCCTATGACAGAACCTTGTGACACCTCCTTTCAACACCTCAAGGAATCAACCTTCTGTGATTTTCTTTGACAACTACAAAGACTCTATCCGTCTTGAGCTTTCTCCAAATCCAAGTCTTAAAGAAGACTCCTGCATGCACTCCTTGTGGAAAATCCTTCAATTACTTTAAAGAAATTAACTCCTTCAACTATGTGCACTCCCTACAGCAGTAGTCCTTCAAAAAAATCCCTCAGGTTCGCAAACTCTAAGACTTTACTCGGCCTACATACACCTTACACAACTTCTATGCCCAACTTGCACTTCTACGGGAATGAGAAAAATTGTTAACCCTCCTGAGCTTTCAGAGATGAAACTCTGAAATCTTGTCAATGCACTCCTTGTGGACAACTTCACTACACTCCTACAGGAACTCTTGCTCAGATAGAGAAACAATTGGAACTCATTCCTTACTTTCTCTCGGACTTCAAACAAAAAGCATGAAATCATATACACAGCATGTAAAGAAAATATATAACAGAAAGTAAACATCCATGAGAATAACATTCAACAATCCATACACAGAGAATATCACAACACCATGAATCTGAATCAAATCTTTTTGTATTAATCCAGAACTTTTGTACATGGAATTATTCTACACAACTCTCTGCTTCTTCTCTATGCTCTATCTTCACACACTAATAATACAACTATACAATGAGGGTGTCTATATCTCGTTTCCCTCTTTCACTATAACTGTCTAATCTAAGAATTAAATTCTATCTATTTACATTCATTACACATAAAGGCTTCTATCTACTATGGACGAGAGCGGATCGCTCAAGGTCCTTTTACAATAATACAAGCTTGCCTCAACTTAATGAATTCATTAATATTTCAAAACATTTTCAAAAAATGTGCTCGGTGCTTTTCCATCTGTCTCTTATCTCCGTGCTAGCTCACTACTGGCTATGCTTGCACACCCTTACAATGCTCCTGCATCATACTCCCTCGCTTGAAAATTTTCATGGGCTCCTGTCCATGAGCTCGCGCACGGTTTGCCCATGCTTTTGTATTTCGGCTTCGTTCTCCTAGCTGGCATATTCACCTGGATGGCCCTTCCACTTGAACAAGTATTCAAAGTATTGCTTCTACCTGGTCCTCTTACCAACTCTTTTGTCCAGTATGTGCTCCATCTGTAGCTTTTCTACAACTAGCATTTGTTTTGTCCACTGAACCTCTTGCTGTTCATTTCCTTCTTATGCTTCCTCAGCTTTATAAAGGTACAAATATGAGACATTGAATATCGGAGAAATTCCGATCCCATCGGGTAATTCAATCTCATATGCATTCACCCCAAATCTCTTCAAGACCTTACATGGTCCGATCTTCTTCATCTTGAGTTTATGATATGTTCCCCTTGGAAACCTTTCCTTTCTCAAATGTGCAAGGATCAAATCACCAACTTCGAACTGAAGTTGTCTCCTGTGTTGATCTTCTCTTCGCTTATATTCTTGGTTCGAACTCTGCAATCGCTCCTTCACCTGGCTGTGAAGTTTCTTCATCACCTCTGAGAAATCTTCTGCACTAGCACTCCTAGTCGCAGTCTATTCTGAATCCCTTAGCTCAGAAATTCCTCTCGGCTGCATGCCATAAACAATTTGAAATGGACTCTATCCTGTGCTTCTATTGATTGAATCATTGTAAGAAAAATTCTCCTGTGGTAATATGTTGTCCCACTGACTGTGGTGTTCTATCACCAATATCCTCAGCAAGTCTCCCAAACTTATGTTCATGACTTCTGTTTGTCCATCCGTCTGAGGATGATAAGATGAACTAAACGAAAATTTTGTTCCTAGCTTCTTCCATAAGGTTCTCTAGAAGTGTCCTATGAACTTAGTGTCTCGATCCGAAACTATGCTCCTTGGCAAGATGTGAAGTCGAATGACTTCTTTTAAAAACAGGTTCTCAATGTGAGTTGCGTCACTGGTTTTCTGACATGGAATGAAATGTGCCATTTTGGAAAATCTATCCACCACCACAAATATTGAGTCAAACCCTCTTTGTGTTCTTAGCAACTCCAATATGAAGTCCATGCTGACTACATCCCACAACCTCTCAGGTATGGGCAATGGTTGATAAAATCCTGCATTCTGCCTCTTTCCTTTTGACTGTTGACAAATTCTACATCTTTCCACAAATATTTTGACGTCTGCTCGCATTCCTGGCCAAAAATATGACTCATTCAACTTTGCAAACGTCTTTCCATGACCGAAATTCCCGACCAACCCTCCATTGTCTTTCTCCTTCAGCAATTTCTCCCTCATGGAGAATTTTGGAATACAAAGTTGATTACCCTTAAACAGTAATCCTTCCTGGATCATGTATTTTTCCCATTGGCTTCTATCCCTGAGAATTGGATTCTCATATTCTTCGTATGCCTCTTTAAAATATGGATCATATCTGTACATGTCCCTGAGATCATCAAAACCCAATGTTTTGACTCTGAACTCCTGCAACAGCAAACATTTCCTGCTCAAAGCATCAACAACTTTGTTAGCAGTACCAGAAATATGCTTGATTACAAAAGTGAAATTTTGCATATATTCAACCCATTTAACAAGTCTTTGATTCAACTTCTCTTGTTGAGTCACAAATTGCAATGCATGATTATCACTATACAAGAGAAACTCTTTCGGGATTAAGTAATGTCTCCATTTCTTCAATGCCTGAATAATAGCATAGAATTCCTTATCATACATGGAGTATTTTATCTTGGCTTCATTCAGCTTCTCGCTAAAATATGTTATCGGCCTGTCTTCTTGACTCAAGACTGCCCCGATTGCAAATCCACTTGCATCACATTTTACTTGAAATGTCTTTTGGAAATCAGGCAACACCAGAATTGGTTGTTCCGTAATTTTCCTTTTCAGTAGATTAAAACTCTTCTAAGCCTCTTTTGTCCAGTGAAAATATTTGTGTCTTTTCGTCACTGTGTCCATCATCGGTGTACTAATTCCACTGAAATTCCTGATGAATTTTTCGTAAAAACTAGCTAATGCATGAAAACTTCGAACTTCAAACATACTCTTTGGTGACAACCAATTCTTGATTACCTCCACCTTATTCGGATCCATCCTCAACTTATCTGCAGAAATAACAAACCCCAAATAAATGAGCTCCATCTTCATGAATGAGGACTTCTTCATATTTATTAGCAACTTCTCCTACTATAACCTCTTCATCACTGTAGCCAAATGTTTCAGATGCTCTGCCTTTGTTTTACTGAAAATTAGTATGTCACCAAGATACACAATGACAAAATTTCCGATGAAATCCTTCAGGACTTGATTCATCAAT
>JZKD02S1003138.1:0-13522 GCA_000966675.3 Picea glauca
GAGCACCGTCCTCTATTTCATGAGTACTTGGATTCAAGAGCTCTCAGCCCTTTGAAGCAAGTTACTCTACTTTGGTGCGAGGTATTTTGAAATAGACATCGCCATGGTGAATGGTATTACATGAAAAAATATGTCCAGACACCCACCAGCCTTTACTGCACATTCTATAAATTTGTGGGGCATGATGAGAAATATTGTAGGGATTATTACCTCTTGCATGAAAGATCAAGAGACACATATAGAATTCAAGGTGAAGTACAACAAGAAGGAAATACTACGCAGTTTAACTCCCCAAGAAGAGGAAAATTCAACCCTCGTGGTGGATTTAGAGGAAGAGGAGGAGGAGGAGGTATGGGTCAAGGCCGAGGTCAGATCATTTTTTATAACTCCACACAACCAGATCACTTGGAAAGGGACTGTCAGAACCCTTGTACCACTTGCATCTACTGCAACTCATTTGAACATGTTATTGAAGATTGTCCTGTGTTGTTAGACAAACTTCAGGAGAGACGAGGAGGAAACCCACAAGTAAAATTAATCTTAGCAGAACCTCGCGGAGTGGATCCTATAGTCATTGTTATCACTAGAGGAGGCGTTGCTACAGAAGAAGACAGGATGAATCTAGCAAAGACTACAGACAAATCAGGGGTCAGAAGAATTGTAGAGAAGACACCAGAGTTTGATTCAGGGAAAGAAAAGAAAAAAATTGAAGAGGCGAGAAGAGAATTTGGAGGAGATCAAGTTTCTTCATCAAAGGCACAACTAGAAGTGAGAGAATGTGGGATGCCTCTGGCATTCGATCAGTCTACATCACCAGGCTAAGGAAAAGAAGTAAGAAAGCTTGTTAGCTTCTTGTATACATTCATTGATTTGATTAAGGATGAAAGAGCCATACAAGAACTACAAAACTTGATCCAACAGTATGAACAAGGTAAGGTAGATTCTCTACTGAATAGAGTAGTACACCAAGTATCCAAAAAGAGAAGGAAAAATAAGGAACTACACCTTAATTCTTAGATTGGAGATTATGATATAGATTATGTGGTCCTTGACTTAGGATCAGAAACCAATGTTATGATGAAGCCGACCTAGGAACTGATGGGAAAACCTAAGTTAATTTATTCCCCTATCATGCTTAGGATGGCTAATTTGTAGGAAGTAATCCCCTTTGGGAGACTGGAGCATGTCTCGATGGACATTGATGGGGTAAGAACATTTGTGGACTTTGAGGTGATTGAGATAGTTGATGATAGTTGTCCTTATCCTGCGTTGTTAGGCATTGATTGGGATTTCAACAATTCCATTATTGTTGACTTTAAGAAAATAAGAATGACGTTTGAAGGTGATGGCCTCAGGGTCATTGCACCTCTGGATCTTGGTGAAGGTCGAAGATACACAGAACCCATCAGAGAAGAAGACCGCGCATATGATCTAGAGAATATACATAAATTGATAGCGAGACAACATGATTACATTAATCCTAAAACAGATGGGAATTTAAGCTGGTGAAGTGAAAACACATGCTCATTGGACTCAGAAGAAGCACTAGAGAATTGGCAGAACAAAACATATGAAGTCTCTATGCGGAGGTGTGCTAGATTGACCAGGGAAGTTTGCTAGATTGGCACAGAAGTAAGAAATCTACCCACATTTTATGGTTTAAATCATTTAAAAACATTCTTATCAAATTTTGAAGAAATTGTACCAGTACAATAGAGATTGTTCGAATTGGATGAGGCTTTGAAATAAACTCCAGTAAGATGGTGGGGGACACATAAAAAGAACATCATGGACTAGATGCAATGTCTCACTTTGATGGAAATGCGCTTTTTAGAACAAGTGGAAGGATGAGAAGTTATATACACAGGTAAAAGTTGTCTGAAGGACCATGTGCGAAGTTGTTAGGAGGCCTGGAGCAGCATTCCTCAAGAGCAGTGGGTGCATAAGTTAATCAACACTTTGGACACAATGCCTATCAATTGGTATCTTCAATTAGAACTGTGCCTCACCACTTCAGATTGGTACGGTATGACTCAAAAATTTGTAGCTACATTTTCATTTGAAAGCCAGTACCCTTCAGTATATCAAGCTCTACAAGTTGTAAGACAGAAAGTATTTGAGGAGGCACCTAACCTCCCTACAGAGAGATGTAGAAGGACCGTGAGTTGAACTACCTTTCATTGGAAAACTGATCAAAATCAAGAAAGCTAACATTGGAACAGAACAAGCACCTAAGTTTGCTAATGTTGGAGATTACTGGGATGATGCCACCATTGATAATATCACGAAACTACTGCATGAATATCAGGACTTGTTCCTAACCAAGTTCACTGATATGAAGGGAATAAAAGGGCCCATGGGAGAGATGAAGATCCCCTTAAATCCATATGTCAGGCCAGTTAAGCAGAGACCCTACAAATTGAATCCCAAATATAAGTAGAAAGTGAAGATTGAACTAGATAGGATGTTGGAAGCAAGAATCATAGAACATGTGGAAGAGTCAGAATGGATTAGCCCTATGGTGGTCCAAGATAATAAGACATGAGAGATCATGATTGTGTAGATCTCAGGAAGATGAATGATGTCTGTTTTCATGACCCATTCCCTACATCGTTTACGGATGAAGTGTTATATAATGTAGGAGGTCAGGAAGTTTACTCCTTCACAGATGGATTTTCAGGTTATCACCAGATCAGGATTGCCAAGGAAGACCACCACAAGACAACATTTGCAATAGAATGGCGATCCTACTAGTACACAGTGATGCCTTTTGGATTGAAGAANAGATCACTTGGAAAGGGACTGTCAGAACCCTTGTACCACTTGCATCTACTGCAACTCATTTGAACATGTTATTGAAGATTGTCCTGTGTTGTTAGACAAACTTCAGGAGAGACGAGGAGGAAACCCACAAGTAAAATTAATCTTAGCAGAACCTCGCGGAGTGGATCCTATAGTCATTGTTATCACTAGAGGAGGCGTTGCTACAGAAGAAGACAGGATGAATCTAGCAAAGACTACAGACAAATCAGGGGTCAGAAGAATTGTAGAGAAGACACCAGAGTTTGATTCAGGGAAAGAAAAGAAAAAAATTGAAGAGGCGAGAAGAGAATTTGGAGGAGATCAAGTTTCTTCATCAAAGGCACAACTAGAAGTGAGAGAATGTGGGATGCCTCTGGCATTCGATCAGTCTACATCACCAGGCTAAGGAAAAGAAGTAAGAAAGCTTGTTAGCTTCTTGTATACATTCATTGATTTGATTAAGGATGAAAGAGCCATACAAGAACTACAAAACTTGATCCAACAGTATGAACAAGGTAAGGTAGATTCTCTACTGAATAGAGTAGTACACCAAGTATCCAAAAAGAGAAGGAAAAATAAGGAACTACACCTTAATTCTTAGATTGGAGATTATGATATAGATTATGTGGTCCTTGACTTAGGATCAGAAACCAATGTTATGATGAAGCCGACCTAGGAACTGATGGGAAAACCTAAGTTAATTTATTCCCCTATCATGCTTAGGATGGCTAATTTGTAGGAAGTAATCCCCTTTGGGAGACTGGAGCATGTCTCGATGGACATTGATGGGGTAAGAACATTTGTGGACTTTGAGGTGATTGAGATAGTTGATGATAGTTGTCCTTATCCTGCGTTGTTAGGCATTGATTGGGATTTCAACAATTCCATTATTGTTGACTTTAAGAAAATAAGAATGACGTTTGAAGGTGATGGCCTCAGGGTCATTGCACCTCTGGATCTTGGTGAAGGTCGAAGATACACAGAACCCATCAGAGAAGAAGACCGCGCATATGATCTAGAGAATATACATAAATTGATAGCGAGACAACATGATTACATTAATCCTAAAACAGATGGGAATTTAAGCTGGTGAAGTGAAAACACATGCTCATTGGACTCAGAAGAAGCACTAGAGAATTGGAAGAACAAAACATATGAAGTCTCTATGCGGAGGTGTGCTATATTGACCAGGGAAGTTTGCTAGATTAGCACAGAAGTAAGAAATCTACCCACATTTTATGGTTTAAATCATTTAAAAACATTCTTATCAAATTTTGAAGAAATTGTACCAGTACAACAGAGATTGTTGGAATTGGATGAGGCTTTGAAATAAAATCCAGTAAGATGGTGGGGGACACATAAAAAGAACATCATGGACTAGATGCAATGTCTCACTTTGATGGAAATGCACTTTTTAGAACAAGTGGAAGGATGAGAAGTTATATACACAAGTAAAATTTTTCTGAAGGACCATGTGCGAAGTTGTTAGGAGGACTGGAGCAACATTCCTCAAGAGTAGTGGGTGCATAAGTTAATCAACACTTTGGACACAATGCCTATAAATTGGTATCTTCAATTAGAACTGTGCCTCGCCACTTCAGATTGGTACGGTATGACTCAAAAATTTGTAGCTACATTTTCATTTGAAAGCCAGTACCCTTCAGTATATCAAGCTCTACAAGTTGTAAGATAGAAATTATTTGAGGAGGCACCTAACCTCCCTACAGAGAGATGTAGAAGGACCGTGAGTTGAACTACCTTTCATTGGAAAACTGATCAAAATCAAGAAAGTTAACATTGGAACAGAACAAGCACCTAAGTTTGCTAATGTTGGAGATTACTGGGATGATTCCACCATTGATAATATTACGAAACTACTGCATGAATATCAGGACTTGTTCCTAACCAAGTTCACTGATATGAAGGGAATAAAAGGGCCCATGGGAGAGATGAAGATCCCCTTAAATCCATATGTCAGGCCAGTTAAGCAGAGACCCTACAAATTGAATCCCAAATATAAGTAGAAAGTGAAGATTGAACTAGACAGGATGTTGGAAGAAGGAATCATAGAACATGTGGAAGAGTCAGAATGGATTAGCCCTATGGTGGTACAAGATAAGAAGACATGAGAGATCATGATTGTGTAGATCTCAGGAAGATGAATGATGCCTGTTTTCATGACCCATTCCCTACATCGTTTACGGACGAAGTGTTATATAATGTAGGAGGTCAAGAAGTTTACTCCTTCACATATGGATTTTCAGGTTATCACCAGATCAGGATTGCCAAGGAAGACCACCACAAGACAACATTTGCAATAGAATGGCGATCCTACTAGTACACAGTGATGCCTTTTGGATTGAAGAATGCACCAGCCATATTTTCTAGGGTGGTGGTCGAAGCATTCAAGGAGTTTTTACATAAATTTTTGGAAGCATATTTTGATGATTGGATTGCTTTTAGCTTATTACAAAACCATATTGAATGTTTAAAACTAATGTTGGATAAGTGTAGGCAATGTCATATTTCCATGAACCTGAAGAAGTGCATCTTATTTTCACCCTTTGGAGTGTTTCTAGGGCATATTGTGTGTAAGCAACAGTTGTTGGTAGATCCGTCCAAGATTTCCATTATTGTTGATCTACCCCACCCCCCCACCCCTACTTCATTCAAACAGTTGTGCACTGCGCTGGGACATGATGGATACTACATAAATTTGATTAAAGGTTATGCACAGATTACAACACCTATGGAGAAGTTATTAAATAAAGATTGTCAGTTTCAATGGAAAGTAGAATGTCAACAGAGCTTCGACACATTAAAACAAAAAATGGTTACTGCGCCTATTCTAGTTTTCCCATATTGGAGCAAGGAATTTCACATGCATGTCGATGCTTCATCTATTGCACTAGGAGAAATGTTAGCACAACCAGGAGCAAGAGATATTGACCATCCGCTAGCCTTTGCTAGAAGGAAGCTATCTATAGCTGAGATAAACTACACTACCACTGAGAGAGAAAGTTTAGCCATGGTGTATGCACTGTAGAAGTTTCGACACTACTTGTTGGGAGGACATTTTTAGATTTTCATTGATCACTCTACGTTGAAATACGTAGTCAAAAATCTAGTGTTGGGGAGAAGGATATGAATATGGTTACTTTTATTGCAGGAATATGATTTTGAAATAGTAGTCAAGCCAGAGAGAATGAACAAGGGACCTGACCACTTGTCTAGATTGGAGGATGGAGAGGAACCTACTAGTTTGGAGGATACACTACCAGATGCACAACTGCTGGCCATCAGAAGGGTTGATGACCACTTCACTAAGATAGTCCAATTTCTATCAACAAGAATGGCACCTTGCAAATATACAATCATTTAAAAAAAATAGTTGGTAGTTCGTGCTGCAGATTTTTCACTTATAGTTTGATAGCTATACAAGATGGGACCTGATGAGATCCTGAGGAGATGTGTTATGGAGGCAAAGAGGCCAATGATTCTGGAAGAAGCACATGAATTCATTGTAGGAGGACACTACTCAGGGAAAACAACAACACAAAAGGTTCTTAGAGCTGGCCTCTGGTGGCCTACTTTGCATAGGATGCTAAATAATACTACAGATCCTGTGATGTATGCCAAAGAGTTGGTAAACCTTCGAGAAGAGATGAGATTCCTTTAGCACCACAACTAACTTTACAGGAATTTGATAAATGGGCCATTGATTTCATGGGACCTATTAACCCACCTGGAAAGCGCACATGAGCTAGATACATCATTACTGCAATAGAGTATTTGACCATATGGGCAGAAGCAAGAGCAATTAAGGACTGCAGTGCAACTACAACTATATGATTTATATTTGATGATATCATAACTAGGTTTGGATGCCTGAAGACCTTCATGAGCGATCAAGGTACACACTTTATTAATAAGACTATAGAAGCTTTGACTCAGGAATTTGAAGTCCACCATCAGAAGAGTACTCCCTACCATCCACAAGTGAATGGGACGGTTGAACCTTTCAAAAAGATCTTGGAGACAACGCTGATGAATATTTTCAGTGTGAACAAGGACGACTGGGATTTGAGAACGACTGGGATTTGAGAGTACCAACAGTGCTGTGGGCCTATAGAACTACTTGCAAGAAGATGACAATGAAGACTCCCTTTAAATTGGTTTATGGTCTAGAAGCAGTTGTCCCTATGGAATACTTGGTTCCTAGTCTCATAATTGCAGCATTCACATATATGGATGATGTTGGCGCTATTCAAGAGAAGCCTGCACAGTTGGTAGAACTAGAGGAANCAAACAGTTGTGCACTGCGCTGGGACATGATGGATACTACATAAACTTGATTAAAGGTTATGCACAGATTACAACACCTATGGAGAAGTTATTAAATAAATATTGTCAGTTTCAATGGAAAGCAGAATGTCAACAGAGCTTCGACACATTAAAACAAAAAATGGTTACTACGCCTATTCTAGTTTTCCCATATTGGAGCAAGGAATTTCACGTGCATGTAGATGCTTCATCTATTGCACTAGGAGCAATGTTAGCACAACCAGGAGCAAGAGATATTGACCATCCGCTAGCCTTTTCTAAAAGGAAGCTATCTATAGCTGAGATAAACTACACTACCACTGAGAGAGAAAGTTTAGCCATGGTGTATGCACTGTAGAAGTTTCGACACTACTTGTTGGGAGGACATTTTTAGATGTTCATTGATCACTCTACGTTGAAATACGTAGTCAAAAATCTAGTGTTGGGGGGAAGGATATGAAGATGGCTACTTTTATTGCAGGAATATGATTTTGAAATAGTAGTCAAGCCAGAGAGAATGAACAAGGGACCTGACCACTTGTCTAGATTGGAGGATGGAGAGGAACCTACTAGTTTGGAGGATACACTACCAAATGTACAACTGTTGGCCATCAGAAGGGTTGATGACCACTTCACTAATATAGTCCAATTTCTATCAACAAGAATGGCACCTTGCAAATATACAATCATTCAAAAAAATAGTTGGTAGTTCGTGCTGCAGATTTTTCACTTATAGTTGGATAGCTATACAAGATGGGACCTGATGAGATCCTGAGGAGATGTGTTATGGAGGCAAAGAGGCCAATGATTCTGGAAGAAGCACATGAATTCATTGTAGGAGGACACTATTCAGGGAAAACAACAACGCAAAAGGTTCTTAGAGCTGGCCTCTGGTGGCCTACTTTACATAGGATGCTAAAGAATACTACAGAGCCTGTGATTTATGCCAAAGAGTTGGGAAACCTTCGAGAAGAGATGAGATGCCTTTAGCACCACAACTAACTTTACAGGAATTTGATAAATGGGCCATTGATTTCATGGGACCTATTAACCCACCTGGAAAGCGCACATGCGCTAGATACATCATTACTGCAATAGAGTATTTGACCATATGGGCAGAAGCAAGAGCAATTAAGGACTACAGTGCAACTACAACTATGCGATTTATATTTTATGATATCATAAATAGGTTTGGATGCCTGAAGACCTTCATGAGCGATCAAGGTACACACTTTATTAATAAGACTATAGAAGCTTTGACTCAGGAATTTGAAGTCCACCATCAGAAGAGTACTCCCTACCATCCACAAGTGAATGGGACGGTTGAACCTTTCAAAAAGATCTTGGAGACAACGCTGATGAATATTTTCAGTGTGAACAAGGACGACTGGGATTTGAGAACGACTGGGATTTGAGAGTACCAACAGTGCTGTGGGCCTATAGAACTACTTGCAAGAAGATGACAATGAAGACTCCCTTTAAATTGGTTTATGGTCTAGAAGCAGTTGTCCCTATGGAATACTTGGTTCCTAGTCTCATAATTGCAGCATTCACATATATGGATGATGTTGGCGCTATTCAAGAGAAGCCTGCACAGTTGGTAGAACTAGAGGAAKACT
The DNA here is from genome assembly GCA_000966675.3 of Picea glauca. Classification (NCBI taxonomy): domain Eukaryota; kingdom Viridiplantae; phylum Streptophyta; class Pinopsida; order Pinales; family Pinaceae; genus Picea; species Picea glauca. The sequence continues at coordinate 8,745 of JZKD02S1003138.1, forward strand.
GATTTATTGCAGGATTCCATCAGCAGGTACATAAGGAATGAGAAAAGGCCTACCATGACAAACATATCAAGAAGAAAGCCTTTAAGCAAGGATATTTGGTATTGGYATATGATAACAAGTTCATGAAGCATCCAGGGAAGTTCATAACACATTGGCTTGGGACATTTGAGGTCACATATGTTACAGAAGAAGGAGTTGTGCAATTGAAGACACTGAATGGAGAGTGGAAGGAAGGTTTAGTGAATGGGAGCCGGTTGAAATTATACTATGACAACCAACTGCCTTATAGATCTCAGTAAAAGTAGAAGGAGAAGGGTCTAGGTACCAGGTGCAGTTGAAACTGGGTACTAGACACACAAAATACAGTCCGCACAAGAAAGGGAGGGACATAGAAGAAAGCGTAGGCTTCCCCGCGCAGTCTGAAGTCGAAGAAAAACAGAAGGTTCATACCTAAAGTGCCTCGGGATGAGTCACATGTGAGTGTTGGGGCCTTGTTGGACCTTGGTCATGGAAGAAAGAGAATATTAAGGAAATAAGAGTGAAGTACGAACTACGCGGAAAGCACATTGACTGAGATTGGGTTGAAGTGGCCAAAGAAACAGAAAATATGGAGCAGAGTAAGAGAAAGGAAGTCATTGGATGGGGATATCGAGGAAGACAGATCATCTAGGAAGATGGATCATGGACAACTCAACAAGTGAAAAAATCCACCAATAGATTCTTTGGAGAACCTCGCGGGAAATAAGGACAGACAGGCTGGCGAAGCTCTGAAAACATGGTTTAAGTTGACCTAGTGTTTTAGACACCTAGGGTTTTGGTATTTATGGTTTTGACACCTAGGTTTCAGCCTAAGGTTGTCCGAGAGTCGTTGTAATGTATAAATAAAGGTCACAAGGACCTAGGATGGGTTCGATTATGTTATGAGGGGTGATTGTTGCTATTGTTGACAGAGAAGTATTGTGTTGTTAGAGCATTATGTGTTGTAAGATCTTCATTTGGGTGCGGATATCAACCCTGCAGCTAGGTGCATAGGGAGGGGAGAGAAAGAGAGAGAGCAGGAGAGAGATCTAGAAGCTAAGAGCACAAATAGAACTGTATGTTTTCCTATAATATCAAGAAACGCAGTTCTATGGACGTAGCCCTAGGGAGACCATGAACCACGTATATCTTGTTTTTTTGTGTGATTGATGTTGTGTTCTTCTTATTTTGGTTATACTGTTATTGAATCATTGTGTTATATCTGAGATATAGTTTGCGCAGTAGGCTTAATGACGATAAAGAATAACCAGGTTGTTATGTATTGTTTCCTTGAACCCACCTTGCATTTCCCCTGGTTGTAGACAACTGTGTCCTATAAACCTTTATTGCTACTTCGAGTGAGACTGTATCTTCTTCACAGGTGTTGTCGAAAGGGCCAGTAGTTAGGGCTCATTGGTGCGCTATTAGAGTTGAACCCTGGGTCTGCCCCTGTGCCAACAAATCATTTGGTTCAATATCTCCTTACAATTGGGAAGGAAATGATAAATAAAGTGATAAATCCAGCTACCAAAAATATCTGGTCTGAAGGTTGGTTAAGCTTGACAAACTTAACTTTGGATGGAAATTGGGCAGAAGAATGGAAAATATTTTTAGTTTTTTTCCAAGGAAAAAAGGGCAAATTTTATTTCAAGAAGAAAGAAAAATTGCATTATGTTGTCTCCATGTATTTAATATGTTATCCTTTTGCAAAAGGATAAGTTTGAAGTCCATAAACAAAAATCTTTGCTTGATTTATCAAACAAGCATGAGTCTACCCATAAAATAATACAAAAATAAAGAATCTATCCTAAAGGCCTCCTACTCAAAAAAAAAAACTAGTATCCAAGATCCAATAAGGACATAATAAATAACATAATGACAACATCGTTGTCACCAAAGGAGGAATCTGAGAAACCTCAATCAAGAAGCCGAGTTAGTCAAAGGGATCAAACTGTGGCCCAAAAATTAAGATGTCAAAATTGAAAAAAATTGATCAAGAAACTAGAGGGATATAGTCATAATGATCAACTCATAAGTTCCTGCACTTCTATAAATGACCGATGGAAAAAATCAGAGCGGGAAATTTTTTAAGCCTCTTCTTTGTGAAACTTCCCAAAAACAAAAAACAACCCTGCTTTAGAGAGAGTATTCGTTACCATATTTTTTTCCCTATAAACATGTCACACAAAGAAACTGTCAAAAGAGCCCAAGACGAAGAAAATATATTCAAGGATAGGACATAATCTGATGGTGTGCCATTGTTGATATTTATTAAATCAATTTATAATATTCATCGATTTGCCAAAAATTTGAATTGATTTAATTCATNAGAAGGTTCATACCTAAAGTGCCTCGGGATGAGTCACATGTGAGTGTTGGGGCCTTGTTGGACCTTGGTCATGGAAGAAAGAGAATATTAAGGAAATAAGAGTGAAGTACGAACTGCGCGGAAAGCACATTGACTGAGAAAATATGGAGCAGAGTAAGAGAAAGAAAGTCATTGGATGGGGATATCGAGGAAGACAGATCATCTAGGAAGATGGATCATGGACAACTCAACAAGAGAAAAAATCCACCAATAGATTCTTTGGAGCACCTCGCGGGAAATAAGGACAGACAGGCTGGCGAAGCTCTGAAAACATGGGTCAAGTTGACCTAGTGTTCTAGACACCTAGGGTTTTGGTATTTATGGTTTTGACACCTGGGTTTCAGCCTAAGGTTGTCCGAGAGTCGTTGTAATGTATAAATAAAGGTCACAAGGACCTAGGATGGGTTCGATTATGTTATGAGGGGTGATTGTTGCTATTGTTGACAGAGAAGTATTGTGTTGTTAGAGCATTATGTGTTGTAAGATCTTCATTTGGGTGCGGATATCAACCTTGCAGCTAGGTGCATAGGGAGGGGAGAGAAAGAGAGAGAGAAGGAGAGATATCTACAAGCTAAGAGCACAAATAGAAATGTATGTTTTCCTATAATATCAAGAAACGAAGTTCTATGGACGTAGCCCTAGGGAGACCATGAACCACGTATATCTTGTTGTTTTGTGTGATTGATGTTGTGTTCTTCTTATTTTGGTTATATTTTTATTGAATCATTGTGTTATATCTGAGATATAGTTTGCGCAGTAGGCTTAATGACGATAAAGAATAACCAGGTTGTTATGTGTTGTTTCCTTGAACCCACCTTGCATTTCCCCTGGTTGTAGACAACTGTGTCCTGTAAACCTTTATTGCTACTTCGGGTGAGACTGTATCTTCTTCACAGGTGTTGTCGAAAGGGCCAGTAGTTAGGGCTTGTTGGTGCGCTATTAGAGTTGAACCCTGGGTCTACCCCTGTGCCAACAAATCATTTGGTTCAATATCTCCTTACAATTGGGAAGGAAATGCTAAATAAAGTGATAAATCTAGCTACCAAAAATATCTGGTCTGAAGGTTGGTTAAGCTTGACAAACTTAACTTTGGATGGAAATTGGGCAGAAGAATGGAAAATATTTTTAGTTTTTTTCCAAGGAAAAAAGGGAAAATTTTATTTCAAGAAGAAAGAAAAATTGCATTATGCATAATACATGTCTCCATGTATTTAATATGTTATCCTTTTGCAAAAGGATATGTTTGAAGTCCATAAACAAAAATCTTTGCTTGATTTATCAAACAAGCATGACTCTACCCATAAAATAATACAAAAATAAAGAGTCTATCCTAAAGGCCTCCTACTCAAAAAACAAAACTAGTATCCAAGATCCAATAAGAACATAATAAATAACATAATGATAACATCGTTGTCACCAAAGGAGGAATCTGAGAAACCTCAATCAAGAAGCCGAGTTAGTCAAAGGGATCAAACTGTGGCCCAAAAATTAAGATGTCAAAATTGAAAAAAATTGATCAAGAAACTAGAGGGATATAGTCATAATGATCAACTCATAAGTTCCTGCACTTCTATAAATGACCGATGGAAAAAATCAGAGCGGGAAATTTTTGAAGCCTCTTCTTTGTGAAACTTCCCAAAAACAAAAAACAACCCTACTTTAGAGAGAGTATTCGTTACCATATTTTTTTCCCTATAAACATGTCACACAAAGAAACTGTCAAAAGATCCCAAGACGAAGAAAATATATTCAAGGATAGGACATAATCTGATGGTGTGCCATTATTGATATTTATTAAATCAATTTATAATATTCATCGATTTGCCAAAAAATTGAATTGATTTAATTCATTTTTCCCCTGCAAAGGTGATAAGATTTTTTAGAGCCATCAATTCAACATAGTTGTTTGATCCCTATCCCAAAACCATTTTGAGGTTTATACAATGTGATTTGTTTTAGGTGAAGAAAAACCCCACCTCCACTTCTGTCACCATCATCTTGTGAGGCTTCATCAAAAAAGGACCATGGTTTGTCACGGTCCACCACTTCCTCTAATACCTATCTAGTTGGGAGTTGTCCTTTCCCTTGAGGGAAATGAGAGAGGATACTTACACCTTGGGTTGTAATGTGGGCGGGGATGGAGGTATGACATTGAAAAAAAAAAGTATTCCTAACTAGCCAAGCACCCCAATTTATGATCAGAGGAAGTTATTTTGTGTTAATATTGGAATGATTAGAAACCCAAGATCTCCAGGCCTCCTCAATGCTTATGCCTTGTCATTGACCAATTTGGCCTAGGATTCTTGAACTTTCAATCCATATTTTTTTGACAAAGGAGCATCCTAAAAATAGGTGGGAAATTGATTCATCATCAACCTTACACAAAGCACAC
>JZKD02S1003149.1:0-13522 GCA_000966675.3 Picea glauca
CCTTGCTAAAACTGGTTGCATTTAGTGTCCAATTGCTAATGGCTCTCCTTTTTTTAATTTTAGCCAAGCTAGTTAGCCTACAGTTGATGTTACTTACATGTTAACCTTGGTGAAGATCCGACTAACTTATTGATGTATATTTAGTGTTGTTTGAGATGGCACCTTATGGCCTTATGGATGCAATACCGATGGTTTTAGTTATCGCTACTTGAGCAGTGGTTAGTATGTAGTGAATGATTGACATAGATTTAGTTTTTACGCATTGAGGATTTATGTAGTAGATGGTGGATCTAGATATTTAGTTTTTATATAGTTATTTCTAATGATGTCTTAAACTTACTTATTCTCGCACCCATGATTATTTAAGAATCGAATGACATGTTGCCTGATGAATGAGACTTGTGCGCAATGGAAGAATCATGTAATGTAATGCTTCATGTTAAATGCTACGGTAATGATTTATTTTTATTATTAATTCATTGCCAAGGTTATGGTAATATAAATTTAATGTTGATTTATTTTATGGTAAAGTTATTGTAACTTCATTGCATTGGTAGCATACAAGGAGTAATTTGGTTGGTGATTGATGTTTTAGTTGCAAGGTTTTTATAACATAATATGTGAGGTTGTTAAGATAATGTTATTATAATTTTATGGTATATGTAACATATAGGATGTATTGATATTCCTAATTAATTTCAGGGTTAGTACTATAATTGGAATTGTCCAAAATCACAGTTGTATGATATCAAACTCTTAGATTTGATAAAGTTAGTCGCTCTGTATATAAGTCTGTGTGTGTGAATTATTTTTGTGTAAAGAATCCAGTGTCATATCAAGAGTCTCGGGCCCTTTAAAGGCAGGGTTTCCACTCTTGCGACACACCTCTAAGGTCGTATCTGTAGTCTCGGGCTCTTTAAAGGCATAGTTCCCACCACTGCGACCTCCTGACAGAGATTACTAGTTTCTACTTGAGTAGTCGGCCAGGAGCCTATCTGACATTCTCTCTCTTCGGAGCAGAGAACTAATATTAAATGCACTACTTTCCTGTGCAGAAATAGTAAAATCTACTACTCTGGTTTTTTCCATCTATGTTCATACTATACATAACACAGTATGTCGTTTAATGCTTGTAGTTACTTGTTGTGCGCCTTATGTGTTCTTGTTGTGATCATCGTGGTTGTGTCTTGCTAGTCATTGGGTGGCGACGTAGATTCAAGTGTGTCTGTTTCTTTTTACACGCGCGCACACACCTTAAACAAAAAAAAAAAAAATTGCACCTGCTAAAGAGTTATTGTCGTAACGAGGAGCATGTCACACTAAACTTTTGATATCTCTCCACTTGGAATATTTATCTGTTTTCAAAGGTTCCCAACCTTTGTTCTCCTGAGGAATCTTCCTCTGGGATTTCATCAACACTTGTGAAACTTTTTATCTCTTTTGAGATTCTATCATTAAAAGGATTTCGATCTCCCATGCACACCTTGCATCCTCGGGATTTCAAATAAATCAGTTCAAATAATTTTCTTGAAAAGAAAATGCTTCTGACCCACCTGAAATTATTTTGTGTTTCTCCTTTGAAGCTTGTTGGCTTCTTGATGTTCTACACACCTTGCACCTGGTCTAAATTTTTCGGGTTCTCTCTCTAAAATTCTCTGAATCAATCTGATACTTAGTCGATGCACTCCTTGTGTTCGAGATGCACACCTTGCATACAAGTATCATAAGATAAATGATTGAAAATCAACCACATTCATATTGAACTCATACAATTAATCTCTCGAACAATCATACATGAACGAACTAAATAAATCATACACACAAAAATCAACATTCATTCAATCACACATAAGATGAACACAGTCCAAGGATTTGGGACAATTTGTGTCTGTTCCATTCATTCATGGAAAACAAAAATAGATAGTGTTTCTACTACTCTACTCTTCTCTACTGATCTATCTATCTTGTCTATCCACTATGATATATTACAATGCAATACTGAAAAACTATCTAAGGACCACTCCATCAGCTCTCTCATCTTGTTCTGAAATCTATCATTTCAAATTCAAAGCTATTACCTACTCTATCCTATTACAATAACTACTAGTTATTGCCAGATAGAGTCAAAACTCCATATATGAAGTTTCTTAAGACTTTACAAACAAGTTACATTTTTAAAATGTTGCTACAAAAATATATCAACAGCCAATTAAGTTCTGAGTTAAATGCTTGATTTGAAAATTTGTCATTGCTAAGATGTCATTCGTTTGCCTCCACGTGTGCGTTGTTGACTTTGAAGGTGATGCTCCTGCATCACACTCCTCTAGTTAAAAAATTCCATGGACTCTTGTCCATGAGCTCCTGCACTGTCTTTCCATTCTTCAAAATATCAGGTTTTGTGACCCAACTTGCATCTTCCATTGGATGATCTTTCCACTTCACCAAATATTCAGGATATGTCTTTCTCCTGGTTTTCTTTCCATCCCTATGTTCAATAATTTTCTCCATCCGAGGTTTCTCTGCTATGGGAAATTGCTCTTCCCACTGAATTTTTTTCTAATCATATAATTCTCCTTCTTCATCTCTCCTATAAGGATATAGGTCTGCAACATTGAATATCGGTGATATCCCAACATTGTCTGGAAACTCAATCTCATAAGCATTGGCTGCAAATTTTCTTAGAATTCTGCATGGTCCTATCTTCTTCATCTTCAATTTGTTATGTGTTCCCCTTGGAAACCTCTCTTTTCTAAAATGATCTAAAACTTCATCTCGAACTTCAAATTGAACTTCTCTTCTCTTTTGATCAAATCTAGTCTTGTATTTTTTACTGTTGTCCTATAGCTTCTCTTTGAAACTGTCATGGAGTTTCTTCATTTATGTTGCAAAATCCTCTACTCCAGCACTTCTGAGCTCATCTTGACTCAAATATCTCAACTTTGTAATCCATCTTGGTTGTACACCATACACAATTTCAAATGGATGTTTTCCTGTGCTCCTGTTCACTGAATTGTTGAATGCAAATTCTTCCTGTGCCAGAATCTAATCCCATTGTCGACCTTGCTCAGTGACTAAACTTATCAATAAGCTTCCGAGACTTTTCTTTACTAATTCAGTCTATCCATCTATCTGAGGTTGATATGTTGAACTAAAGGATAAGTTCGTCCCTAGCCTCTTCCATATATTCCTCCAAAAGTGTCCTACAAATTTGGTGTCTCTGTCTGAAACTATGCTCCTCGGTAATCCATGTAGTCTCACTACTTCTACCAGTGAGCAGGAGCGGGACGGAGCACGCGGACGACACTCAGGGAAAGTGAAAAGTCAACGGTAAGTTTCTTTCTTGAATGTTAAAATGGGGTAGATATTATGATTTAAATCCGCATTGTGTAGTGGGTAGGTAAACTGATTGTTGTCTTGCCCCTGATTCGTTGACCTGGCCATTTAGTGTTTGATGACCATGATCTCTTCTTCTGTTCTTGATGAAAAACTATGAGAGTTTAGTCCTTTTGATTTCTTATAGGTTTTCTTAACCAGAACGTCTCCCCTGATTGAATGGTCGGTCTACTCTATACTTTTTCTAGGTAATTGTTTTAGTTCCTTATTCCTGGGATGGTTGTTCAGCCAATTCGCTGAAATGTTAAGGAGATAAAGTATTCCCCTCCTGGTGCATTGTAAGGCGATTGTTCGTTCTGCATTTTATTGATTGACAATTTCCTACTCTGCGTCCTTCCTTTACCCAACCGACATTTTTCTCCTTTTTGCAATTGTATGCCTCTGTGAGGTGTTTCTTTCTTCTCCGCGTTTTTTATGACTAAGGTTCCTTATGTTGGCATGCGCCTCCATTTCCACTTGATTTTCAACTTTGGATTGTTCATTAGGGACTGCATTGAGGGTGAATGAAATTCCCCCAATGTTTTACCAGGCCCGAATGTTTACTGCGTTTTTATTTTTATTTTTATTCGCCTTGGGTCTGCAATTTCCTTCAGCGATTCAACACTAGGGTGACGGTTGAAATCTCTCTCTTCATAAATCCGTAGGGGCTAACTGCATGCATATATGCTCATAATCCTTTGCTCCAATTCCATAGAGAACCAAGTGTAATTTGATTAGCGTGGGTTTGCGCGGATTACCCATTCTATTCACTCGGCCATTTCTGGGTCTTGCTTTTGCTCCATAATTTCTATAAAAAAAAAATCCAGGATTTCTCCAACTTTTCTTGAGCGAATTGTATTTCCTTCATTAATTCCTAAACCTTTCTATATCTTCCAGTTCTAGTTCGGGATTCCTCTTGGTTCTGAAACGCCCTTGATGGCCAATCAAACTTGTAATGATCGAATGCATTTCTCACCGCATTGTACTGATGTATTGCTCTGCGTTTTTGTTTGCGACCTCCGCTTATGGTGTTTTAATTACTCTGCGATTCGGCGGAGGTTAACCCCACACTTTTCGGCCACTAAATCTCTACGAATTGGTGATTTCCTATTCTGTGTTTGTGTGAATGATTCTCTGCGAACTGGGGATGGTTACCCATGCAGTCTTCAACGAAATTCAGTGCAATTTTTGGTGTGTAATTCGCTGAGTTGTCGGGCGTATTTATCTATGCGTTTTGTCGTTAGAATTTCTCTGCATTTTTGTTGGGATTTTACTGCATTTTTTTTTTTCTATAAATGCTCGGCGTTTTTGTGTTATATTTCGCTGGAGAATGCCCATGGTTTCCAACCATAACCTCTGTTTTTTATGTTGGTTTTTTTCCGTTGAGTTTCCGGTGTATGTTTTCTGTTGTTGAGTTGTGTTTCCTTGGCGAGTTGGGGAGGATACCCTCATGGATCTCGCCCCTTTTTCTGCGGTTTCCTGATTTTCCTGAGTAACTGAGGCATGGTTTGGTTAACCAACTTTAATGCTTGATAATGTGTGTGGCTACAGCGGTAATAAATGTAGCTAGCGTAGCCACCCTTTCATTTATAGCAATACACGGTTACAGCGGATAACAAATTTTAGATTGTTTCTAAAAAAGGGGGGTTCATCCTTAGTTAAATTTCGTTTTACATTTTTATATATCTAAATTTTACTGATTTATGATTCAAACTATTTTTAAATTTTAAATAAATTTATCGTTTGCAATTAAATAAGTTTACTGTTGTGCAACTGTTTACGGTGTTATAAATCAATTAGTTCCCACCTTACTTTTTTAATAAGGTGAGAAAACGAAGTATATTTACCATACCTTCGCTCTTATACAATTAAGACTCATGCCAGGTCTACTCCTTTTCACCCATCACATCAATCCTCATGATTTACAGGTGTAATTAAAAGACTTGATTTTCTGTGGAAAGGAAAGGAAGATGGTTTTCATTAGGATTTTACTTTCAAAAAAAATGAAATAACAAAGATGAACAGAAAATGATTTTTGGGTGTAAATCAAGGAGCATGCTTTTCGGTTGATATACGAGTTATGTTTTACAAAAGAATTATGTCTGCAATCTGATTTACAATGTGACTTCCATTATGATTTTTATGTGCATCCTTGTTATTTTATTGCAAGGTTAAGTTAATGAAATGTAATATGATGGAATGTAATGAATCACAATGTAATGAGTTTCTAGTGAAATGCAATGTAAGGTTATGGTAATGTTTGTGTAGTGTCATTGTTGTTAATAACAAATAAAATGTTAAATCCTTGTTATTAAATGAAATGTTATTGTAATATAGGAAGTGATGATATGGTTATGATTAGGGTAATGTTATTGTAAATTCAGTGCGGTTGATAACATATAAAATGTATGTAATTGTAAATTATTGCAATGGTTTAGTAAGAAAAAGGGTAAAGTGGTTATCATGTATGGTAAAGGATATTGCAATTTTGTTGTTATTTGATAATAAATAAAATGTTGGTGTCCCCGAGGTATAGGACAGTCGGTGATGGAGTGTGTTGTTAAGCCACTCTGTGTTGTTAAAGTCAACGGTTCGAAACTTGCGGGGACAAAAAATCCAACCATGTTAAGGGTTGGTGTGGCTCAGTCCGAGTGCGATACCTAGGTGATTTTGATGGCTTAGATGCCCTTGAGTCATGGTTTCTCAAGCCACAGGTTAATCGTGTAGCCAACAGGTCCCGCACAAATAAAACCAAAAAAAAAAAATGTTGGTAATTGTAATTAATTGCAAGATTTTTGAACATAAAATTTAAGTGGTGATCATGTATGGTAGGGGTTATTTCAGTTTGTGGTTATTAGATAACATATAAGATGTATTGTAATTGTAAATTATGGCCAGAATATTGTGATATAAATGTATGGTTGTTATTATTTTACGGTAATGAATTTATGCACAAAGCTTAAACAAGCCAATCTTAATGCCAGAGACATTACCCTTAACCACCAGTGAATGGTATGAAGTTCGAACATGTTTGTTAATGTCCCTTACAACTTGTTTTAGACTATGCCTTGATGCCTTTATGCACTTGGGACATGCGAAGATGGGATCGTAATGGAGGGTGGAATAGACTCTGTCAATTACCCTAATTGCTGTAAAATGGTCATAGTCTTGAATTTTGATTTAAAAGTACATCTCCCATGCATTACCACAATGAGTAATGTAATGAGTTATTAAAAATTTACTGTCGCATTTTGCCTTAATATAGATAACCCTGTTGACTACGATTTGATTGGTTGTGTCTTTATCATTGGCTTAGTAGGCTTGGTCTTATTGTGTCGGGCGAGATGTAGACACCTCCATGTTCCTAAGAATAGTCACCTTAAAATGCACTAGGAGGGGAATACTTTCTATCCTTAACATTTCAGTGAACTGGCTAAACAACCATCCCAAGAATAAGGAACTAAAACAATTACCTAGAAAAAGTATAGAATAGACCGACCATTCAATTAGGGGAGACGTTCTGGTTAAGCAAACCTATAATAAATAAAAAGGACTAAACCCTCACGATTCATCATCAAGAACAGAAGAAGAGATCATGGTCATCAAACACTAACTGGCCGGGTCAACGAATCAGGGGCAAGACAACAATCAGTTTACCTACCCACTACACAATGCAGATTTAAATCATAATACCTACCCCATCTTAACATTCAAGAAAGAAACTTACCGTTGCCTTTCNTGTTATGTGTTCCCCTTGGAAACCTCTCTTTTCTAAAATGATCTAAAACTTCATCTCGAACTTCAAATTGAACTTCTCTTCTCTTTTGATCAAATCTAGTCTTGTATTTTTTACTATTGTCCTATAGCTGCTCTTTGAAACTGTCATGGAGTTTCTTCATTTATGTTGCAAAATCCTCTACTCCAGCACTTTTGAGCTCATCTTGACTCAAATATATCAACTTTGTAATCCCTCTTGGTTGTACACCATACACAATTTCAAATGGATGTTTTCCTGTGCTCCTGTTCACTGAATTGTTGAATGCAAATTCTTCCTGTGCCAGAATTTAATCCCATTGTCGACCTTGCTTAGTGACTAAACTTATCAATAAGCTTCCGAGACTTTTCTTTACTAATTTAGTCTATCCATCTATCTGAGGTTGATATGTTGAACTAAAGGATAAGTTCGTCCCTAGCCTCTTCCATAGATTCCTCCAAAAGTGTCCTACAAATTTGGTGTCTCTGTCTGAAACTATGCTCCTCGGTAATCCATGTAGTCTCACTACTTCTACCAATGAGTAGGAGCGGGACGGAGCACGCGGACGACACTCAGGGAAAGTGAAAAGGAAACGGTAAGTTTCTTTCTTGAATGTTAAAATGGGGTAGCTATTATGATTTAAATCTGCATTGTGTAGTGGGTAGGTAAACTGATTGTTGTCTTGCCCCTGATTCGTTGACCTGGCCATTTAGTGTTTGATGACCATGATCTCTTCTTCTGTACTTGATGAAAAACTATGAGGGTTTAGTCCTTTTGATTTCTTATAGGTTTTCTTAACCAGAACGTCTCCCCTGATTGAATGGTCAGTCTACTCTATACTTTTTCTAGGTAATTGTTTTAGTTCCTTATTCCTGGGATGGTTGTTCAGCCAATTCGCTGAAATTTTAAGGACATAAAGTATTCCCCTCCTGGTGCATTGTAAGGCGATTGTTCGTTCTGCATTTTATTGATTGACGATTTCCTACTCTGCGTCCTTCCTTTACCCAACCGACATTTTTCTCCTTTTTGCAATTGTATGCCTCTGTGAGATGTTTCTTTCTTCTCCGCGTTTTTTATGACTAAGGTTCCTTATGTTGGCATGCGCCTCCATTTCCACTTGATTTTCAACTTTGGATTGTTCATTAGGGACTGCATTGAGGGTGAATGAAATTCCCCCAATGTTTTACCAGGCCCGAATGTTTACTGCGTTTTTATTTTTATTTTTATTCGCCTTGGGTCTGCAATTTCCTTCAGCGATTCAACACTAGGGTGACGGTTGAAATCTCTCTCTTCATAAATCCGTAGGGGCTAACTGCATGCATATATGCTCATAATCCTTTGCTCCAATTCCATAGAGAACCAAGTGTAATTTGATTAGCGTGGGTTTGCGCGGATTACCCATTCTATTCACTCGGCCATTTCTGGGTCTTGCTTTTGCTCCATAATTTCTATAAAAAAAAAATCCAGGATTTCTCCAACTTTTCTTGAGCGAATTGTATTTCCTTCATTAATTCCTAAACCTTTCTATATCTTCCAGTTCTAGTTCGGGATTCCTCTTGGTTCTGAAACGCCCTTGATGGCCAATCAAACTTGTAATGATCGAATGCATTTCTCACCGCATTGTACTGATGTATTGCTCTGCGTTTTTGTTTGCGACCTCCGCTTATGGTGTTTTAATTACTCTGCGATTCGGCGGAGGTTAACCCCACACTTTTCGGCCACTAAATCTCTACGAATTGGTGATTTCCTATTCTGTGTTTGTGTGAATGATTCTCTGCGAACTGGGGATGGTTACCCATGCAGTCTTCAACGAAATTCAGTGCAATTTTTGGTGTGTAATTCGCTGAGTTGTCGGGCGTATTTATCTATGCGTTTTGTCGTTAGAATTTCTCTGCATTTTTGTTGGGATTTTACTGCATTTTTTTTTTTCTATAAATGCTCGGCGTTTTTGTGTTATATTTCGCTGGAGAATGCCCATGGTTTCCAACCATAACCTCTGTTTTTTATGTTGGTTTTTTTCCGTTGAGTTTCCGGTGTATGTTTTCTGTTGTTGAGTTGTGTTTCCTTGGCGAGTTGGGGAGGATACCCTCATGGATCTCGCCCCTTTTTCTGCGGTTTCCTGATTTTCCTGAGTAACTGAGGCATGGTTTGGTTAACCAACTTTAATGCTTGATAATGTGTGTGGCTACAGCGGTAATAAATGTAGCTAGCGTAGCCACCCTTTCATTTATAGCAATACACGGTTACAGCGGATAACAAATTTTAGATTGTTTCTAAAAAAGGGGGGTTCATCCTTAGTTAAATTTCGTTTTACATTTTTATATATCTAAATTTTACTGATTTATGATTCAAACTATTTTTAAATTTTAAATAAATTTATCGTTTGCAATTAAATAAGTTTACTGTTGTGCAACTGTTTACGGTGTTATAAATCAATTAGTTCCCACCTTACTTTTTTAATAAGGTGAGAAAACGAAGTATATTTACCATACCTTCGCTCTTATACAATTAAGACTCATGCCAGGTCTACTCCTTTTCACCCATCACATCAATCCTCATGATTTACAGGTGTAATTAAAAGACTTGATTTTCTGTGGAAAGGAAAGGAAGATGGTTTTCATTAGGATTTTACTTTCAAAAAAAATGAAATAACAAAGATGAACAGAAAATGATTTTTGGGTGTAAATCAAGGAGCATGCTTTTCGGTTGATATACGAGTTATGTTTTACAAAAGAATTATGTCTGCAATCTGATTTACAATGTGACTTCCATTATGATTTTTATGTGCATCCTTGTTATTTTATTGCAAGGTTAAGTTAATGAAATGTAATATGATGGAATGTAATGAATCACAATGTAATGAGTTTCTAGTGAAATGCAATGTAAGGTTATGGTAATGTTTGTGTAGTGTCATTGTTGTTAATAACAAATAAAATGTTAAATCCTTGTTATTAAATGAAATGTTATTGTAATATAGGAAGTGATGATATGGTTATGATTAGGGTAATGTTATTGTAAATTCAGTGCGGTTGATAACATATAAAATGTATGTAATTGTAAATTATTGCAATGGTTTAGTAAGAAAAAGGGTAAAGTGGTTATCATGTATGGTAAAGGATATTGCAATTTTGTTGTTATTTGATAATAAATAAAATGTTGGTGTCCCCGAGGTATAGGACAGTCGGTGATGGAGTGTGTTGTTAAGCCACTCTGTGTTGTTAAAGTCAACGGTTCGAAACTTGCGGGGACAAAAAATCCAACCATGTTAAGGGTTGGTGTGGCTCAGTCCGAGTGCGATACCTAGGTGATTTTGATGGCTTAGATGCCCTTGAGTCATGGTTTCTCAAGCCACAGGTTAATCGTGTAGCCAACAGGTCCCGCACAAATAAAACCAAAAAAAAAAAATGTTGGTAATTGTAATTAATTGCAAGATTTTTGAACATAAAATTTAAGTGGTGATCATGTATGGTAGGGGTTATTTCAGTTTGTGGTTATTAGATAACATATAAGATGTATTGTAATTGTAAAT
This sequence comes from Picea glauca, assembly GCA_000966675.3. NCBI lineage: Eukaryota > Viridiplantae > Streptophyta > Pinopsida > Pinales > Pinaceae > Picea > Picea glauca. The sequence goes on from JZKD02S1003149.1 coordinate 10,656, forward strand.
TATGGCCAGAATATTGTGATATAAATGTATGGTTGTTATTATTTTACGGTAATGAATTTATGCACAAAGCTTAAACAAGCCAATCTTAATGCCAGAGACATTACCCTTAACCACCAGTGAATGGTATGAAGTTCGAACATGTTTGTTAATGTCCCTTACAACTTGTTTTAGACTATGCCTTGATGCCTTTATGCACTTGGGACATGCGAAGATGGGATCGTAATGGAGGGTGGAATAGACTCTGTCAATTACCCTAATTGCTGTAAAATGGTCATAGTCTTGAATTTTGATTTAAAAGTACATCTCCCATGCATTACCACAATGAGTAATGTAATGAGTTATTAAAAATTTACTGTCGCATTTTGCCTTAATATAGATAACCCTGTTGACTACGATTTGATTGGTTGTGTCTTTATCATTGGCTTAGTAGGCTTGGTCTTATTGTGTCGGGCGAGATGTAGACACCTCCATGTTCCTAAGAATAGTCACCTTAAAATGCACTAGGAGGGGAATACTTTCTATCCTTAACATTTCAGTGAACTGGCTAAACAACCATCCCAAGAATAAGGAACTAAAACAATTACCTAGAAAAAGTATAGAATAGACCGACCATTCAATTAGGGGAGACGTTCTGGTTAAGCAAACCTATAATAAATAAAAAGGACTAAACCCTCACGATTCATCATCAAGAACAGAAGAAGAGATCATGGTCATCAAACACTAACTGGCCGGGTCAACGAATCAGGGGCAAGACAACAATCAGTTTACCTACCCACTACACAATGCAGATTTAAATCATAATACCTACCCCATCTTAACATTCAAGAAAGAAACTTACCGTTGCCTTTCTGCTTTCCCCGACTGTCGTCAACGCGCTCTGTCCCGCTCTTTCTCACGGCCCCCACCTTATTGCACACCCCTTAGAATCATCGCGTGCAACTGTCACAATCTACCCTCATGACATCATGGATCCTCTCGAACTAGGTAATTGTTAACCTACAATTCGAGCCGCGACAGGAGTGCTAGTAGGCTGTGGCAGGGCTGTTGTCCACACCTCTCCCTCAACCTCTCTGGAAATCGTGTGTGGCCCCTTTACTCCATATGTGAGTCTGGTCGACAAGCTATCATCAGCCTGCATCATCAACAATCGGGTCAGAACATGTCCACATCATATCATCAATCAATGATGTAACAACCCTAGTTGAACAAATGTGAAGGATTATTAAGTAAAAATTAATTAGGGGATTAATCATCTTAATATGATATTAATTAAACAGGATAGGTATAATAAAACTAATTAAATAATTATTGATTAATTAATGGTTGCAATTTGATTAATTAAACTACCTATTACATTTAAAAACATGAGTATTAAATTNAGTTATATAGTTAAATTGAAAGGTTACGTACACAACAAGGGATAACTTATTAATTGCGGAAGGATAAGATATTAAATAAAGGGGATAAGGGGCATTAATGGGAAAGGATAAGAAGATAATAAAGGGGTTAGGTAGGGAGTAAATGAGGGGGAGTCGGTGAAGGAGGGATAAGGAGGGGAAGGAGGTTTACAGGGGGGGGATTATACGGGAAGTTGGGGATGGATTTTGAGAGCTCGGGGATTTGCAGAGAGAAGTGAAATTTTGGAGTAGGATTCTATCAGTCAGGCACTGGGGTTGTTGGAGGTTTTGGGCACGGGGGCCAGGATATCCATATGATATCCTGGAGCTAGGAAGTTACCTAGTTGACAGGGAGGATCTAGGTTTTGGGCAGTGTTTTGCAGCAGCGGTCAAGGAGGAAAGCGGCGGACAAACGAAGGAGTATTAGCATTAGACTTAGGCATTTATTTAAAATTATTCATTGTTGTATTATGTTAGAAAAATTTATTATTCATTGTAAAATTTAAGTTACGGAAGTTACTATTATGAAGATTATTATGTTGTTATGAAATTACTGTCTTAGTTTATGAAATAAATTGATGTAAAATCTATTCAGCCCCTACATATGGTATCAGAGCGTCTTAGTTTAAAATCTGGGCCTATGGGCCAAGTTCCCAGCTCCAAGGTCTAGCTACGCTTAACCTGGAAACAAAACACATAAATTTTTTTAATAAAATAAATAAATAAATAAATAATTGCAATACAAATTTTAACATGAATACTACTAGGGTTGTTACAATGCCATCTTCTGAAAGCAAAACTATAACTAGTGCATTCAGTTATGCCATGTTTCTTATGTTCAATATATTCAACCTTGGTCATTAAAGTCTGGTAATAATAGAGTAAAACATTCTAGTACCTTCAATATAATAAGTGGCATAGCTACATTAAACCATTTAGTCTCTCCAGGTACAAATAGAACTACTTTTATGGGAAAATATAATCACTCGCGTGCTTCTATGGAACTACATTTAGGGTAAAATATCAATGTTGTCATATATGATAAACACTTATTTGTAGCCAGTTATGGCATGTGGCTAGGCATGTACGGTTTTTTTTTAATTTGATGGACCGAGTCTATAACACAAAAGTATAGATGCAAAACACATAAACAATTGTTTAATGTGGAAAGCTATCACTGAGCTTTAATAGAACACACGAATAGTGAACATTTCAGAATGGATCAAAGAAAACTTCTTACATGGGTTGTAGGCAATAAGTAAGATTGGCAGAGATCTATGTTTCCAGAAATAGGAAACGGGAACAGAACAAAAACTAGGGATCAAGGGTTTCAGGGTATAGGAAACGTGAACTTGCCCTCATCTTTTTCCCCCTTCCCAATGAAATTCGTGCATATAAATTTGTTTGAAATGCACTGATATGGTATCCAGACAAGAATGGGCACAAGAAATGGAATGGAAACTGAACAAG
>JZKD02S1003160.1:0-12490 GCA_000966675.3 Picea glauca
ATGTTTTTTTGTGTAATGCTAAAACATCTTTTAGTGCAATACAAAATCATCTTTTTGAAATTTGCAAAACATATCTTTTTGCCACAACTTTTGATCTTGAACTCCATTTTGGGTGTGCCTTATACCAATGGAAAGGTCTTTCTAATATCCACAACATATTTCGTTATACTTTTTTCAAAATTCCTTACCATTTATTTCAGATTTGCAAAAAAAAAATATGGGCACGTTATTTATCGTTTGGAAAGTCAATAACAAGTTTTTGGAATGACTTGGAAACCTAATAACATAAAATTTCATCTAATATGTCTGCAAAATCATTATCAAAGTGACCAAGGTCATTACCCATGTAAATAGATCAAACTTAGGGAAGTAAACTTTAACACCTTATTAAGTTGTCAATTGTCTTTTTTATGTTAAGTGCAAATTTTAAATATGATTTGAGGTTTTGTGTATTTGCAACTTATATATGTTATAGTGATGGCATTCAGCTACAAGCATTGAAAAAATATTTTATACATTTTATTTCAAAGAAATTATGTATGAAAGAATGAATAATGAAGACATAGATGCAAGACATCATAGCGAGGAGGCTTGTAGTGTTGAAAAAAAGAGGATCGCAGAGCAATAAAATAAAAATAGATGCGGAAATAAAACATAGAAGATACACAACACAATAGAGACAAAGATATATGTGGTTCACCCAATTTGGTCTACGTCGACTAGAGAAATTGTCAGTCCTTCCTTTATTATTATCCAACAAGTGAAGGGATACAACCTACAACATGCCCACTATAACTTTCTCTTCTTTTATCACAATATCCTCTCTCAAAATACAATATTCACTCTCATACACAGTTGAAATATAATTCCCTCATACATAAAAGAGGGTTTGCTTCTAGGGAAAAAAAACACTAACATAACTTCTATCGTCGGATCTGCAACCTAATGGTGAACAGTTCAGATTGACTACGAAATTACAATATTTTACAAGGCAATTTTCCCAAAAATTTCTCTTTGGGGGGGCTCCAAAAGATTGTCGCCACCCCCCGACGACAAATGTGGGGGCGAAACCCCCCACACCCCCCCATCATGAAATGGGATCCAAACACGAATGAAGCAAGACCTTTGAATCATGAAGATAATCAGTCTCCACAACCAACACATAGACATATATGCATTTATTTATAGGTGTCTGGTTGTTAAGCCCTAAATATTGGCACATTACCCCTTAATTGGAGCATATTACATTGGTATTTTTATTTTATTTATGTCTGCTTGGTTCCATTAGTTGTAATTGTACCTACTAGTCTCCTATATATACCAAGGAGACCTTTTCATTTGGAATCATCTTGTATTTATGAATTTATGTGGTGTATAAGGAGGTTTCCCCCTCAAAGAGGCTTATTATCTGAAATTATCTCTTTGTCAAGGCACGGAGTACTTATTATGATGTTTTTATGCTATTTGGATATTTGTTTCCTAACATTTGGAATCAAAGCTCAAGGTCTTGGGGTTTCACTACTGCATCTGATACATCTTCGAATTTTTTCTATATCTTTGTTTTTGGTGCGTTTCCGAAGGAATGCCTTGGGGATATTTATTAGATGGATCAAGGTATTTTTTTTTTTAAATCTCAGCATCTAGGGATTTATACTTTCGTATATATATCCTGTGGAAGATCGGGTTCCCGAATCATTCTGAATTCAGTCATCTCAGAATTGTCGCTATAAATTTATTTCTGTGATGATTAAGATCGTGAAACTAAAAGGATATTTAGAGGAATTATCAAGGTATCTATTGTAAAAATTTCATCTTATGGGTCATCATAATTTTGGAGATACACCTCATTTAAGATAGGGTAGCTGACTAGTCCTATTAACTAGTCTCAAACAAGTGTTCCAGGTAAAACAATGATATCTTCTTCAATGAGTTCCAAATTAAGTGAGACTAATTACATTGGATAGTGGACATCCTATAGTATTTCTGGTGCAAGTTTTAGGATAATATATCACATATTGTGGACTTTGCACGCTTTACAAGTACGTTCTCGTGGAAAGGAAAAACAATTAGCAAGGTGTGGGGAAGTTACCATAACTTCCACTTGGCACATCCAATTTTAATTAGACCTATGGAATTATAGAGAGGAAATATTAGAGAAATACATAACTAAATTTCAGACCTAGAAGGATCGAAAATTTAAAGATACGACAGAAGAAAAGCCAGCTAGAAAAACAACCTCCAAATCAGTGTTTAAAAGGTGTAATTTGTTTTTTGGAAATTTGCATACCTTTTGACTAGAAGATCCAATTGGGGTGATTAAAAAAGTAGAATAAAGTGGGATAAAATGAGTATCACATAAATTTTATAGAAACTTAGGGATTTTTTTAGGTATAGACATGTTTCGACGTCTCTAAACATAGGATTTGTTGTTACTAGTCAGCGCTACAACCCAGGGACAATGTGGTTATTCCACGTACCTAGAGTATATCGGAAGGCCCCTTTCGAACGTTTGTGAATTATACAACACTATTACTGATTTGAGCTCCCACGTACCTGGCATATATCGGGAGACCCTCTAGAATCCAGAGACTTATCGTGTAAACCTTTTGGTCATCTTGTTTATATAGTACACCGAGAAAAACACTAGGGGAGATCAGTTTGTAGTACCTGGGTAGTCAGATAGTATGGCTAAGGGCATGGTCAAGCCTCCTTAGTGAGTGCCATGAGATATTGGGCTGAGTACTATTGTTGGACACTGCATGTATATTAGAGAGCTATAGCACATGACACTCCCTTGTATGTGAGGACCCATGCCTAAGCCAATTAGGAATTCCTACCTTGCAGTGATACTTCGCCAACATGCCACCAAAAAAAGGGAACTTATACACTAAATAAACTAATAGAGAGGCCTCCTAAAAGTGACAATGTATCCCATGAAATTCACGAGGAAGATGAATCAAGACTAGAGAAACTCCAACTTTGGGTTGAAGACCAACCACTTTCCTAATATCGATATGAGTAAGTTTGATGGCAAGGATCCAATCACATGGATACTCTAGATGGAGCAATTCTTTGATCTACATGATGTGCCACACACACAAAAGGTGCAAATTGCATATTTATATTTAGAACCCAATCAGTTTGTGTGGTATCGATGGATTTTTTCTCGCAAATCACTTGTCACTTAGACAATTTTCACAGAATAAATGATAGCACACTATGAGGATACAAGGTACAATACCTTCTTCAACCAATTGATAAATCTCAAGCAAAAGGGTTCAATTGTGGAGCACATTGAGAACTTCCAAAGATTGAATATAAAGGTAATGGATATTCCATATGAGCACCTTATTGATGTATTCATAGGAACTTTAAAGGATAACATTCAACATGAGGTTCGCCTTTGGGAACCAAAATCATTGCAGAATTCGTTCAAGGTGGCGAGAAATGTTGAAAGTAAAAATATGGCTATGGCTACTTCTAGGACCAATCCTAACATCTATCGAGAGAATAATGTTCCTTCTTCTAAACCACCTCAACCTACAAGGTTGAAACCTCAACAATTGGAGGAAATAAAAGAGAAAGGTTTATGATTTAATTGTGACAGCAAGTACAGTAAGGGACATAAGTGTGGTGAGAAGAAATTATTCTACATATATTATGAAGAGGAAGAAGAACAAGAACCATCTCCAGATGAAAACGTAGAAGATATTTCTTATGAAGAGTTGACTCCCACCATATCATGTAATGCATTGGATGGAATTATCACTCCTAAAACCCTCAAGATCGAAGGATATATCAAAAAGAAAAAGGTAATAGTCCTAATTGATTCTAGTAGTACTCATAATTTCATTCACTATAAATTATCTAAATCTCTCAATTGATTTATATATCCAGCGCCAGAGTTTCAAGTAATTATTGCAAATGGAGGAACTATCAATTTCTTAGGAAAATTCCATAAGATCAATTTTACTATGGGGGAATATGTAATGAATAGTCCAATGATTGTTATACCCATGGGTGGTGTTGATGTTGTATTAGGAGTCCAATGGTTACAATCATTGGGAACAATGGATTTTAATTTTAAGGAACTTTTTCTAAAATTTTCATTCGAAGGAAAGGAAATTGAATTAAGGGGTATCACAGGGAAACCCAGTAAGGTGATAAGCTCTAATGCCATGACAAAATTATTAAAAAGGGGGCATCAGGGTGTAATCCCCCTAGATCTCATTTGTTCCCCTAGATCTCCAAGGGATTGTTGATAAGCATTCCAAAGTATTTGAAGATATTCCCAGAGGTATTCCACCCACTCGCGATCATGATCATGTTATTCACCTAATTCTTGGGAGTTTTCCTCCTAGCATCAGGCCTTACATATACCCTTATGCCCAGAAGAGTGAAATTGAGTGTATGGTTGAAGAAATATTAGAGGCTGGCATTATTAGACCTAGCCAAAGTTCTTACTATGCATATGTGGTAATGGTACTCAAGAAAGAGGGCTCATGGCATATGAGTCTAGATTATAGAGAGCTCAACAAGACCACCATTAAATATAAGTTTTTGATTCTCGTCATTGATGAATTGTTAGATGAACTACATGGAGAAATCTACTTCACAAAGTTGGATCTTCATTCAGGGTATCATCATATTAGAATGAAGGAAGAAGATATCCCAAAAATAACATTTAGATCTCATGAAGGCCATTATGAATTTGTGTTCATGCCTTTTGGCCTTACAAATGCACCTTCCACATTCCAAGGGTTGATGAATTCCATTTTCAAGCCCTTCCTTTGAAAATTTGTGTTAGTATTTTTTGATGATATACTAATCTATAGCAAGTCATGGGAGGATCATGTTCGACATGTTGACAGGGTGGTAAAACTGCTAAAGGAGAAACAATTATATGCCAAACCATCCAAATGTTTCTTTGGGGTGAAGGAGGTAGAGTATGTGGATCATATTGTATCTCATGAAGGTGTCAAGGTATACCCTAACAAGATTAAGGTCATGATGGACTGGCCGATTCCCAAAATAGTGAAGAATCTTAGAGGATTTTTGGGTTTGACAAGTTACTACTCCAAGTTTGTTCGAAACTATGGAATAATAGCAACACCTTTAACGACATTAACTAAGAAGGATGCATTTTCATGGATTCCAGAGGAAACTCAAGATTTTGAACAACTTAAAGAGGCAATGTGCAAAGCTCATGTCATGAGCACACCAGACTTCACAAAAACCTTTATTTTTGAATGTGATTCCTCAGGAAATGGCATTGTTGTTGTTCTAATGCAAGAAGGAAGGCCTCTTGCTTTTGAAAGTCGGCCACTCAAGGGAAAGGACTTACACAAACCCATTTATGATAAGGAAATGATGGAAATACTACATGCATTGAAGAAATGGAACCCTTACCTAATAGGTAGGAACTTCAAGGTCAAAAAATATCATGAAAGTCTTAAATACTTCTTGGAACAAAGACTATCTTCAAAAGAATAACAAAAATGGGTGACCAAGATGTTGGGTTATGATTTTGAAATCATCTTAAAAAAGAGAAGCAGAATGTTGTGGCAGATGCACTCTCAAGAAAGGATGAATATGTTGAGGCATTTCTCTCTGTTATCTTTATCATCCAACCTGATTGGATAACAAAAGAAAGGGATGAATGGAAGAATGAAAAAAAAAGTGTGGACTCTCATTCAAAGGTTGCAACAGGATTCTAGTGCATCAGGTACATTTACATGGAAAAATGATTCACTATGGTACACAAATCACTTATATTTATGTAAGAACTCCCAACTCAAACAAAAGGTACTTTTTGAATTGCACACCTCTTTGGTAGGAGGGCACTAAGGATTTTTGAAAACCTATCACAGAGTCGAGAAGGAATTTTGTTGGGATGGCCTTAAAACTGATGTTCAATGGTTTGCGACGGGATGTTTGGTTTTCCAACAAAATAAGGTGGAAACAATTAACACCCCAGGTGTTTTACAACCATCAGCCATCCCAAGTTAGAATTGGGAGGAGGTTTCCATGGATTGCATCATAGGGTTACCAAAGTTTGAAGGACAGAGTGTCATCATGGTGATTGTTGATAGATTTACCAAGTACGCACACTTTTGTGCACTCTCTCATCCTTTCAAAGCCAATACAATTGCCACTGCATTCATGGAGATAGTTCAAAAGCTACATGGAAGCCCAAAGATTATTGTAAGTGACAGAGATCCCATATTCACTAGACATTTTTGGACATAATTATTTTCTTGTTTGGGTACTCAATTGGCTCGTAGCTCATCTTATCATCCTCAATCTGATAGACAAATTGAGATAGTGAACAAATGTCTGGAAGGATACCTTTGTTGCTTTGTATCTGATAAACAAACACAATGGTTCAAGTGGTTACCCTTGGAAGAATGGTGGTATAACACTTCCTTTCATACTGCAACAAAAATGAAACCATTTATGGTGCTCTATGGATATCACCCACCGTCCATCACTTCTTCTCTAAAAGAAAAATCTAAGGTTCAAGCAGTGGAAAATCACATCCAGCATCAACAACAAGTTCTCCAAATCTTAAAGGATAAAGTGACCATGACACATAGTCACATGAAACAACAAGTAGATAAACATCGTAGTGAAAGAAGTTTTGAAGTAGGGGATTAGGTATTTTTCAAACTACAACCATACAAACAGATATCCCTCAAGCAAGTGAAGAAGGATATAAATTTATCATCGAAGTGCTAATTCCAGCCACAAGTAAAGCGAGTTGGTCATCTGTTGTTAGATATTAGCCAAGAGGAAGGCCTCTAAAATATTTTGTACTAGAATAAGATTACATTGAATAATATCAACAATATAATGTAGAGGAGAAAGTAGATGTGTTAGGCGAAGAAGTCAAAGATGATGCAGATAAGAATCAAGTAGATGTATTATATGAAGAATTTGATGATGACGTTGCTATGGTCAATCCTTTCAATGATTTTTATCCTAATGATTCAGATATTGATTTGGGTGAAGATCAATAAGATTTATTTTTTACTTTGATTTATGTTTTTCTATGTTTTATGCCATTTTCTATGTTGTATGCTATTATATTAATCTACATTATTTTCCACTACATAGATCAGGTATGGATAATTGAGTGTGATCTGATTTAGTGGGGGAGGGGAGGAGGTTCCATATGTATTTCCACCTTGATGTGGTTGGACTTGTTCAATAAAGAATAAATTATTTTCAAGATTTCCATTAGGGTAAGGAACTATAGGAAAGCATCTTGTATTTTCTTAGACATTATTTTACCCCACCCTCTCAAAAATTGGACACTCTAACAAAATGAATATTCCTAAAAAAATACACCCCAAATTGCAATCAGTATGAGGAACTATATTCCACACTTGTTTGATGATTTACCTACACTAGAAAGACTCAAGTGGGGAAAATTAAGCTTAAAACTTGTTCTTTCCTATGTTCTTATGAAATTAACATGGATGTGGTGATGGGTAGATGATTATATTTTTTTGTCGAATTAAGGACCTCAACTACAGATATAAAACTATTAGAAAATAAAGTCCAATATGTTACAATAGCATCCATCTAAACTAGCTAAAATCCTTGTCTCACCTCTTTGCTTGTTGGACCAAGTAAACCAACTTGTGTCAACCTTTTTTGTTTGCTTCTAGTTTATGGCTTCAATATGAAGAGACTGGTGATAGACATTCAATATTTTTCATCTTCCACCTATAGTGAATATACATACTCGCCATCTCTATCATCTCACCATTCCACCATATTGAAATCACCCCCAAGAAGCCAACTAGTAGGTGTAAGGTTATTATCCACCATAGTTTTGTGTTAGCAACATAAATAAGGAAAAAATCTAACACACTAAAGTTGAATGAGAAACTCTAGCACAAGTATACTTGCTTTCTAGATCATAGTCTTTGTTCAAAATATGTGGTGCACCCATAAGAAAATACTGCAAAAATACATGCCTTTACCAATTGATGCTTAGTAGCCACATATGCATCGTCCAAATAAAATTCGTGAAAGTTCATTAACTTTAATCCCCCATAAAAAGAACAATTTTGGTTTATGATATATAACCATTCTAGAAAAAATATATGTTTGTATCCATGTGAATGTCACCTCTCATAATCCATGAAGCTATTTAACTTCATAAGCATGTTAGATTTTGTTTCTTAAGTTCACTATTTCCCTACCATCCATGCTACATTATCTTAAAGGACCTTAGATGCATTATTTTTTTGGAGAGTCATGGAATAGATGGGATTTTTAACAAACTACTAGGTTCACCATTTTCTCTATCTCTAAAAATGAAAAATTCTTCAAACATTAGATTTTTGCATTTCTTATGGATTAATCTTGGATTTATAATCAGTTTTACCTAATGTGGAAAAAACACTCATGGGAAATCTCCATACTTCTCATATCCTTTACTAAAATCTCACAAAAGTCACAAGATGTCTATTGTCTTTCATATGCAACCATAGAGCTTTGATACCCTATAGATTTTGTATAATACGTAACGAACATTATAAGAAAGTCATAACAATTCAAAACACAAAGAAAATTCAAAGATTATATAAAGGAAGTGACACCACATGTATGATCAATCCCCCAATTTCATCATCAATCCCCCAATACATGATCCCCTAATGGATCCTTAGTGACGTGTGCATTGGACAATCCCAGGGCGTATTAAATCCCATTTGTATATAATAATATCCTCTTTGTTTTTACCGCCCACTCCATATTTTGGCACTTTCTTTAAATGTTTGGTATATAATAAAAACATTAATCTATGTTTTTATTGGGGTCCGTAGTTCTTATATTGAATATCCTAAAAACCCTCTAATCCCTCATGTTTTGAAAGCCCTTGTGCCATTCCCTTTCATGTACCACAATTTTGTAATTTTCATGGTAAGGTGAATGAAGATGTTTCTTCTCAAGTTGATACCTTTTCATTAGCATGTGTTGGGTGTATGGCCTAGTAAAATGTCATTCTTGAATTATTCGCTTCACTTTGAGTAACATGGAACTCAAATTCTTTTATCATTTTAGAAATGGGTGGACATGTTTGTGCATTTCTTTGACCTTTCCAAGCCATATGACATTGGCATTCATAACCTAATATCCCTTAAGAAATAACTTGATGAGTCTTCATGACTTTGATCGTATTTGAAGGGAAGTTGTCCATGCATCTACCTCCCCTTTGAATAATTTCGATTATATAATTGCTTTTTCAACTTAGAGTTCCAAAGGGATATTCTATATCCTATGAGGATGCAATCAACAATATCCTAAAGCAATCCAACCTAATTACTTTTTTCTCCTCCTATAGCAAAGTCATCATGTTTGGTCTTTGTAACAAGAATCTTATAGGAGATTGAGTTATTCACATTTGAACATGAAGTATATACTAAAGGGGTAAAGAAGTCTCATGTTACTAAATCTCATATAAATTCCTCTCCACATCCTACTAATAATATAATAAACTTTCATCCTTTTGATCTCAATAAGTTTTGTTAATTTTGTCAAGTTGTTGGGTATGATGATGAAAATTGTTGTACTTAATGAATGATTCAAAAGAAAAAGCAGTCATGAAAATAAAATGGGTCCACATTACCTAATCCAAATCAAAATCTCCATATCTTTCATGATCGTTTACTAAATCATCCATTATAAAAAAAAAAACTCCAAGGATCAAACAAGCAATGAGGATAAAAATAGACCTTGAAATCATCAAAATTATACCCTATAGATCAATATGCCCTGCTCAATTATTTTGTTCATTAATATGGTTATTTTGAGGTTGTGGCATCTTCTTCCACATCATGTAAAAAAATGTCTCTACTAAGGGATCTAGAAAAACTATTGACCCAAGGATTGGTAAGGCCTCTACTTTTCAAGTGCATGCTGCCACATGTGCTTAATTTCAAGGTAAATTTCTTCCCAATAACAAGAAACAATGGCCTCATCACTGGTAAGGACTCTACTTTTAAAGTACATGCTTCCATGTGCTCAATTTTTAATGTTGGTTGCTTCTCTATTATAAGAAACAACATGCTTCCTTTAGTCGAGTAAATTGTTGAGTCTTACCCTATAAAAGAAATGTCAATTCGTTCTAATATCCTAGTTTTACCCCTAAAATACATTGGACCAATTATGTCAATAAATCGTATATAATATGGTCTTTGGTCAAGGGTCGGTCAATGTGCATTGATAACATGGATAATGCTTGCATCATCACGGTATGATAGATATGTTGTCACATGGGTAAATTGTAATTCTTACATGATCATATGTCAATATAAAGAACCGAGAGGGATATTTCAAGCATTGAGAGGGATCTATCAAGCATCAAGTGGGATTAAATATCTTGGGGTGTAATTTTTTTAATCATTTAAGATGGATCTAGGTTGATTGTAATCTCACTCAATTATATAGAACTTGGAGTTCACATATTATATAAACACAAATATGTAAAAATACAATTTTGAGTGTTGATAAGATATTTGTATTTGCATTCTAATGATATTTATATGTAAATATCATATATATACTATTTATTTTTATGTGTAGATATGGTATCTCTCTTTTTGTCTCTTTATATAATGTGTAAGTATTCTCTTATAACCTCTATTTGCATGAAATGACACTTCCATCAATAAAGAAGTGGATTATATAGTACACATAAGTTAATGATTCAATGCATTGGACTTGGAAACCGTCTGCAACAAAAATCCATGAAAAAATTGAGAGACAAGACCTCTTAGGGAGCCATAATAAACCTTAAAACTTGAAGTAGAATGGAGAAGGGTTTTTGTATCAGTGCCTTCATTGATGAACATGGTAAACATTACCACTTGTCTTACTAAGTGTAATTGGTAGAAAACTGAAAGTTGACCACCCTACAATTGACCCACAACCAATCTTAAGGAAAAACCAACATACAAGTCATTTACCACACCACTTTTCACATGAAATGATAGTTTCATCAAAAAATAAGTGGACGATATGGTTCCATTGTATTCATTGAAACAAAACACTTGACTTGGTAACAAACTGCGATAAATCCCTACTAAAACATTGAGACACAAACCCTCTTAGGGAGTGCCCACAATTATCCCTAAAAATACAAGTATAATGGACAAGGGTTTGTTTTTTAGTGCCTCCCAATATAATCTTGACCAACATTACCACTCAATTGTTACAAAGTGGAGAAGGTAGAAAAGTGAAAGTTGACTACCCTGCAAATGTCCCACAACCAATTTTTAGGTAGACCCATCAAACAACTTGATTACCACACCATTGTTTGCATGAAATGAAACTTCCATTAGCAAAGAAGTGGATGGTATAGCACACATTATTCATTGAACCAGTGCACTAGACTCGACAAAAAATTGCAATGAAAATTGATGAAAACATATATAATATTACACACACACACACATAGTATATTTCATATATTTAATTAAAAAAAAAAAACTAACCTACCTCCTACCTTGATGTGCCTAAATCCACCAACACAATACATAGAGGTCGTGCCCATAAATCCTACCTACACTAAGGCGATAGAAGAACAAGATCGTGGATCCCACCTACACACTAACATGTGGAGCCCACCTTCACCCTAGAACCGACATGATAATTCAACAATGCAACAATAAGGGACCATGCTGACTAAATTGGTGAGTCCAACCACTAACCTAACACTAGATAACACTATATAGCATGTGATGATACATCATTGTTGGAGGTTTCAATGTTTAATGACTTACATTCTCTCTTTCCCTACATCCTTCTCAGGTTGAACCATATTTCTTATCTAATAATCTTACTTGATTAGAATTTCTTGAGAGAACAATAGGAGGAGGTTCATCATTCCAACGACATTTGCACTATCCATATCTTCCTAACTAAAAGTAGAAACCGTCTTTGTCATCCCCACTGATCTAGATGCATTCCATATGTATTTAGGGCCTTTAATAAAAAAATAAATAGAAAGCAGCTAGTGTCCTTACTCATCAAATAATTGAACTCTTTTATGAAACTATTTTCTCCACTTAGAATTATTTTTTGTGCCCAATATCCAATTGGGGTGATGCAATAAATCTAATGATTTATAGAGAAACCAAATTAGGCAATGCCTCGACAAAGTTATATACTACTACATCAATAATGATACTATGTTAATAATGGTGATAATTCAAAATTTATATGGAATGGACAAGCATTACATAGAGATTATATTTTCACTCGTCCCTTATTGAGTTGGGTATCACTCACAAAGGGGTCCATGTCTAAATTTTTTTAGTGAACCATATGATGTAATTGTATTGAGTGAAAACACTAAATTGAGCATATCTTCAAAGATATTCAATGTCTCATCTATTGGAAATGCTTAGCCACAATAATTTATAGTATAACTATATGTGGCTTTATCCCACTTAGCTAAATTGTTTAGTAAAATTCT
>JZKD02S1003160.1:27968-40793 GCA_000966675.3 Picea glauca
ATCCCTTATGATACCTTTGTATATGACAACAACAACTTGGAGGAAGTGACTTCATACAAATTTCTTGGAATTGATATTCACCACAAGCTCAATTGGAATTGTAGCATTGAGAAAAGGATTATTGGGGGATGGAAAGCTTATTATGGGCTTGAAAACAATTGTAAATTAGCCAATCTTTGGAGTTGGGATAAGAAGAAACTCCTCTTTGAGTCACTTGTTACACCTATTATTCTTTATGGATGTGAAGTCTGGGGTTGTAGTATCTCTCGTGAGTCCTAGAGAAAGATAGAGCAAATAAAAAAGAATTTTATAACCTATAATCTCAAAATTAAAGGAAATACGCCCTATCCCATCCTCCTCTTAGAAACAAGCCTCTCCCCCATTGAGATCATGGCTATGAATAGATACCTAATGTATAAGAACAAGTTAAACAACATGGAAGACAAGAGGCTACCTAAAACTGCTTCAAAATCAAGTTATAACCACCATCGACTCAAGCGACGATGGCATAAAGACGCCCGGTCTTGGATAAACTATTGGGGACTCATGGAAGAAACCATTTTGCAGAATAAAGATACTATTAAAAAAAACTTCAAATCAAAATTTAAGGAGAAAATGTGGTGTGATAAAGATTTAGAGGAAAAAATAAAATTAAGGTATTATAAAGATGTAATCAACCCTAATCTAGAAGATCAAAATTGTCTATATGTTTTTCCAAGTGTAACAAAAAAAAAATAAGCATTGCTAAGATAAGAACAAATTTTCACAAGCTCCATAGTGAAACTGGGTGTTGGTCAATTCCTAAAATGCCATGGGATGAAAGAGTGTGTCACCTTTGTGACACTAAGAATGTTGAAGATGAAAAGCACTTTCTCTTAGATTGACTAGCCTATACCCATATTAGATCTCATTTTCAAAATATTTATCACACTACCAACCTTCCTAACCTCTTAACTCAACAAAAGTATGGTGATATTGGAAATCTTCTCTTAATGCTTTTCGAGCACAGAAGCAAAATTCTAAAGAACCACAAGTAATCACTTGCCCTCTTAAGGTCTGATAGAACAATTCGGTCTTAGTGGACGTTAATCATCATCATCATCATATATATATATATTGTTATATTGTTATAACACATGGATATAACTACTCCCTCTAAACGATATGTTAAGCTCCTCATCCATGCAATGGTATGGTTACATTGTGGTATAACATGATCAAGGACCAAGGGTCGAGGGATTAGGCCCTCAGCCCTTTGGCCACCCATATAACTTTTGATATAAACTTAAATATATATTATGCCATATGTATAACAGGGAACATATTGTGGTGTGTTGGTTGTGGCAGGTATGTGAAGGGGTAGAGGCTAGGGAGGTAATGGGATTGATTCCCCTGGACTCCATAAATTTTACATCACATTAACCATTACTAGCCAATGAGGGGTTGTCACGTGGAAGCCTCTCATTGTCTCTTCAATGCCATGTGTCACAATATAACTGGACCAATAATCTGCCACTTGTCAAACTGCCATTCGTCCACTTGGAGGTACAATCTTCCCATTCAACTGCCAATTAGGTGCCACATCATCATTCCATGTGTCACCCTCTAGTTGTGCCATGTGGCACCCCCATTTTGCTTGGTTTGACCAAACTTTGATTGCTCATAACTTTTGCATACAAGCTCTATTTGACGTGTCGTTTACATCATTGGAAAGCTAACGCCGAGATCTACGCAATAAAGTCATTTTCATGAAATTTTGAGGTGGTCAAATTCTGAGCTTTTATGGATCCCCTAGAACCTCTGTGAGCATTTGAGATCCTCCTAGAACTCTGTGAGCGTTCTTTATATCCTCTTGGATCTGTTGGAGGAATTGTATTCATCTAATGTTCCTATGAATTATCAACATCACATATTTAATATGATGGATAGAGTTTATCAAGTTTTGATTTTTCCTGCTTTTAATCTACCTTTATTCTAAGTCTTGTTACTAATGCTTTGTCATGAACATAGGTTTGAAGGATTGGGATATTAAGGATGGATACATTGACATTATGACTTTACATAGTTCATTTTTCATCCATTTGAGCGTAGGATATTATTATGGAAATCTAAGTCCCATGGCTATGGGTCAGGGCCACAACGGAGCGGTGCCCTAAAAGAATTCTCTCAAACTATAATTAGATAGTTAATCAAAAGTAACTACTTGAAATAACTAACTTTCAAATGATAGGAAAGAGAACATATGATCCAGATGGATGTCGGTGGCCTCCCACCTATTCTAGTTGGCTCATTTTGGCATTTTTTTGTTGGAGTTACTTCACACACACCTAGGATTTATTTTTCCTAAGGTTTTTTATTTTTTATTAGTCATAATTAGTCATTATCCAGTCTCCTATATTTTAGGGTAGAATATTCCACCTGGAAAATATTCTCTTTCAGTTGACACTTCAGTTTGACTAGTTGAGTTGAGTCTAGATGTTGCATTGGTTTTGTCACCATGAAACATTGGGATCATCACCATGATAATGCACACTTGCCTTGGTATCATCACCATACTAGCGCATTACCCTTGATTCCTTGATCTACTCCTCCCTACACTATCTTCAGTCAGTTAATTGAGGACTAGTTGACTAGTTAGCTCAGCTATGTGGCAGTTCACCCCCGTAACTGCCTAAGAGACTAGAATAGGTGGCAGTTCACTCCTATAACTACTCGTGTGTGTCCAAATCACTCTATACTACCACTATGGAACATCGGTTCTCCTCTAGTGCACATTCATTGAGTTGTACAGAGTATATCATGTGTAAATTATTCATTATTTATAACGGTTAATGAGAATTCTTCCATTCTTTCTCTCCTTCTTCTTCTTTCTCAATTTCTCTCTGCAAATGTGTGTAGTATTTTATAGCTATATATATTATGTGCAGGTTCAACACATTTACATGGTATCAAAGTCGATGGACTGCTAAGAAATATCTACACTGAATTTTTTTGCAGGTACAAAAGATTGAAGACAGCGGAAAGATGGATTTCTAAAAAGAATTCATTCTTACACCTTACAACTACTTTGCATGGAAAGAGAAAATAGCCATACATATCTGAACCAAAGGATTGTACAGTTTAACCTTGAATACAAATACAGAACCAACATCATCCATAGAAAAATCCAAGTACTTAAATCGGATGGATGAAGCACTTAGAACGATTTGCAGTCTTATTTATCCCAATCTCCTTTTTCACACATCTTTTTGTAAGACTCCCAATGAAGCCTTGAACACCTTGGAAGGGATCTTTGGAAAACAAGGTGAGATGAGGGGACACATGCTAGAGGTGGAATTTCTCACATTGGATCCAAAAATCTTCGACAATATCCAAGATTTCTTTACAAAAATCAAGGATTTACTGTCGCAACTCAAAGCTTGCGGGGTTGATAAATCTAAGGAGGAGAAACAAATGGTTCTCACCATTCTCTCCAAACTTGGTCCTGAATTATTTGTATTCATATCCACATTCAATTATGTCTGATTCACCTCTGGAGCCACCTAGAAGATGCCTTCTCTTGAGGACTTTATCGAATCCCTGACACAAGAGCAAACCAAGCTCATTGACATGGGAAAAATCAAAGGCCCAAAGGCGCATGCACTTATTGTGCAAGATGGAAGCCATAAATATCATAAATCTAAAGATAAAGACAAAAGGAAAGCTCGTGCACATCCAAAGAAGGAAGGGTACAAAAAACCCTTCACCGATGCCTCCAGATCCAAAGGGGAAAAGGGGAGAAATGCACGTACTATCAAAAAGGATTCCATCCAGAATCTGCATGCATGAAAAAAAAAATAGATCTAATGTCTCAAATACTTCAGCAAAATAACCTTGGATATCCCATCCCTAAGGGTGCCAAGAAGAAGAAGCCAGAAGATCTGAATCCCAAGAAAGGCAATTCTAGCCATGCCTTGATTGCCATCAACTCCTCTCTCGATGCTTGGATCGTAGATTCAGGAGCATCACATCACATGGCTGCCTCAAAAGTAGTTTATTCTTCATTGGATGCATGCAAAGGTCTTCCTATTCTGATGGGGGGAAAATCTTCAATCGAAGTCACCAGCAAAGGAAGGATTGAACTCACCAACGAAATCTTTGAGAATGTGTTGCACATTCCCAAAATTTCTATCAACCTTCTCTTTGTGTATCAGATGGCGAATTAGGGCACTATAAAGAAATTCATATTCATACCAAATGTCGTGGACATCTACGACATGCAAACCAACTTCATGGTTGCTACCGGTGAGGTAAACCATCAGTCTAGATTGTATACTTTGTTTGAATTCATTGAACCCGATTCTTATTTACTGCTTACTCATGCTAATGAAAGTAATAGGATATGGAACGAAAGTTTTGGAAATTTGAATTTTATATACATGCAACAACTTAGCAAACAAATATTACTTGATGGTCTACCAGACATCCATTTCTCTAAGGGAGTATGTGAGGGATGTGTCTTGAAAAACACCCTCAAGAGAAATTCAACAAAGGAAAGTCTCAGAGAGCTTATGCACCTTTAGATCTGATCCATAGTGACCTTATGAGTCCTTTTCTGCATCCATACATTATCAAAGAGAGGTTTGTTCTCATTTTTGTTGATGATTTCTCATGTTTTACATGGATCTACTTTCTTAGGCAAAAATTTGAGGTATTTCAACACCTCAAAGATTTCAAAGCCCTGGTTGAGACACCATCCAAAAAGAAGATCAAAGTCCTCTGAACTGATAATGGGGGAGAGTATGTTAATCATGAGATCCATGATCTTTTCCATGAGGCAGGGATTCAGTTGCAACACACAGTTCCCTATACTCCGCAGCAAAATGAAGTTGCTAAGCGGAAAAATAGAGCTCTAAAGGAGATGGCATGTTGCATGAAAAGTCTCTACCAAAAAGACTATGGTCTGAAGCATTTAATTGTGAATCATACATCCAAAATAGATCTCCCCATAGATCTGTCAAGGATAAGATCCCCTACGAGGCTTGGAGTGTCCTCAAACCGAAAGTGACCTAATTTGGCATTTTCGATTCACATGCATGGGCTCGAATTCCCTTTGAAAAGAAGAAGGCACTTGATCCAAAAAGCGTTGAGTGTATTTTTGTTGGATACCTCGACAGTGTAAAGGGATATAGGATTATTTATATTTCCTCAAACTAGCTCATCATTAAGCGTAGTTTCCAATTCGAAAAAAATTTATCGCATGTACCTCAGCAGTCGCATACAAACACCTTCATTCTTCCACCTATCCAAGATGATGAGCATGCACATGTCGACACTTATTCAGATGAGAGTTCAGATTTAGAGGACTCAGATGATTCAGATTCAGAGTCAGTACAATCAGATCTAGAGTCAGAGCATCCAGATGCAGTTGCACAACCAGAGCATAGGCCCAAGTGGGAACAAACTACTCTTCAGGATGCAAGGGATCTCGTTGGTGATCCAACCAATACTAGGAGGACTCGATATAATTTCGAGGAGCCTCATATTTCAATCACTGCCACTGAACCATTGCCCTCCAGGAATGTTTTCTTGGTTTAGTCTTCAGATCCACAGTCTTATGGCAAAGCTGTTGGAAATCCCTTTTGGGAATCCGCCATGCAGGAGGAGTACAAATCCCTCCTCGAGAACCAGACTTGGGATCTGGTTCCCCTTCCTTCTAGGAGGAAACTTGTCAGATGTAGATAGGTCTATAGGACCAAGAGCGCAACAGATGGACAAATTAGCATATCCAAAGCTAGGCTTGTTTCCAAAGGCTTTCAATAGGTGCATGGTATTGACTATGATGAGACCTTCGCTCTAGTAGTGAAGATGGATTCCATATGATTGGCACTTGCCATTACAGCAACCAAAGGATGGGAATTTCATCATATGGACGTGAAGAATTCATTTCTTCATGGTGATATCTTTGAGGAGATCTATATGGAGCAGCCCTAGATATTTATGCAGGACTCATCTTTGGTCTACCAACTGAAGAAGTCCATTTATGGCCTCAAGCAGGCTCCAAGGGCAATGTATGCCAAGATGGACTCCTACCTGTTGTCACAAAACTTTGTACGTTGTAAATTAGACCCGAATGTCTACATGCTCGGGAAGGTTGATTCACTTCTAATTTTAGTTATGTATGTTGATGATTTGATGATCATCGATTGCTCAACTTCAGTGATTGTTGCAGTCAAGAGGATTCTACATGATAGGTTTTGATGATGAACATGGGCCCGATACACTTCTTCCTTGAACTTGAGATTAGTCATGATGCATCAGGCATCAAACTGTCTCAGGTCAAGTATGCACGAGATCTCCTAGAGAGATTTCACATGACAGACTGCAAGTCTGTTGCGACTCCTTTCCTATTCAGGGTTCAAACTTGAGGATGGTGGGGAGACTCCACTGGTTGAAATCACACTATACAGACAACTAGTGGGGAGCTTGTTGTATCTCACACACTCCAGACCAAACCTCACAGTTTCCAGGTTCATGCAGGAGCTGCATGAGCTACATTGGAAGGATGCAAAGCATATCCTTCAATATGTACAAGACACCATCACCTTTGGGATTCATTATGCAACAGAATCTACATTAGATCTCATCAAGTTTACTAATTTTGGTTGGGATGGAGATAACACTAATCACAAGTCCACATCTGGTTACTCACTCAGTCTTGGTTCCAGGCCTATCTGTTGGTCGAGAAAGAAGCAAGTTTCCATTGCTCTATATTCAGTCGAGGCAAAGTACATAGGGGTAGTTAACATAACCATTCAAGCTATGTGGCTACAACATTTTCTCACTGAGTTGGGCATTCAGTTTCATCGGTCGATCGTCATCTGGTGTGACAACTAGAGCACTCTGAAGTTCTGCAGAGATCCATTTCAAAGGCAGCGGACGAAGCACATTGAGATCCACATGCACTACATCTGGGACTTAGTACACAAGGGGATCATCGACCTACAATTATTTCCTTCAATAGAACAAACGATAAACATCTTCACCAAGACCTTCACTGAACAGATGTTCCATTCTTTGTGAAGTCGTCTTGGAGTGAAGGATACAGTTTCCTAGCAATTGTAGTTTTTCTTTTTACATACATTGTACCTTGAGGGGTGGGGGGGGGTGTTCCCATGAGTTTTCCCCTCTTTCCTCACTTTATTTTAGAGTATCTTTTGTATTTGGGTACCTAACATGGCCTCATTGATGGGACCCATTCTTTATTTTCACCATAGTGATGTTCAGGGGGGGTGTTGGAGTTACTTCACACACAACTAGGATTTCTTTTTCCTAAGGTTTTTCCTTTTTTATTAGTCATAATTAGTCATTATCCAATCTCCTATATTTTAGGGGAGACTATTCCACCTGGAGAATATTCTCTTTCAGTTGACACTTCAGTTTGACTAGCTGAGTTGAGTCTAGATGCTACATTGGTTTTATCACCATGCAACATTGGGATCATCACCATGCTAATGCGCACTTGCCTTGGGATCATCACCATACTAGTGCATTACCATTGATTCCTTGATCTACTCCTCACTCCACCGTGTTCAATCAGTTAACTGAAAACTAGTTGACTAGTTAACTAAGCTAGGTGGCAGTTCACTCCCGTAACTTCCTAAGAGACTAGACTAGGTGGCAGTTCACTCCCGTAACTATTGGTGTGTGTCCAGATCACTCTAGATGACCACTATGGCGCATTCGTTCTCCTCTAGTTCACATTCATTGAGTTATATAGAGTATATCATGCGTAAATTATTCATTATTCATAACAGTTAATGAGAATTCTTCCATTCTTTCTCTCCTTATTCTTCTTTCTCAATTTCTCTCTACAAATGTGTGTGGTATTTTCTAGCTAGATATATTCTATGCATGTTCAACACATTTTCCCTAGTTTTCGGGTCCCTGACTTGCGGGGCCATTTTGAGGCCCTAAACAACATTTTTAGGGCTCGCCACAGTTAGACTAACCTTTGATAGATAGCAACAAAACGTGTAGTCCTCGGATAGACCTTTCTAACGGGCTATCGTGCATATAAAATGAATATCGTATGAAAAATTTACGACCCCGGCAAGTTGATGTACTAACTTACCCAAACGGGGCCCACATGACTTTTGGCACTTCATCTCCTAGGGTTAGGTTTTTGGATGTCTAGGTTTTTGACATTCCTATTTATTGTAAAAAGTCCTTCAGAGCCTCATTGTAATCATCTTCTTGTGAATGAGCCCAGTTTTCACATCTCTTATCAAAGATAAGACGCCATCATTCTAGCAAGCTTGTTTCCACTACATTTTACAGTTTCAACTTATTTCATTATTGAATAGAAACCAGTTTAATTGTATATATGTTATTTTGTATTAAGCATCTTTTGATACTAATCTGTATTCATTTCGTTCTGCAAATATATTATGGATCAACATACTTGGAAACCAACGTTTGAAGTTGATCCCTCTCAAGAACTTTCTCTCCATAACTCTTACAGAATGATCCTTAGAAACTATTGCAAACAAAGAAGCATGCAACTACAAATGGGTAGTTATTTGCTAACTAACTATACATGATCATTTCAAATTGAATAATATATTTAAAGCAAGACACAAAATAATCTCATTAAAAGCATGAATCAACAAATAGAAATGGACGAGACCAAGAGATATTTTATTAATAAGAACATAGAAGTTGGTTACAACCTATAATTGTTGTGGCACGGTCCTGAAACCAAGCTCCAAG
Source organism: Picea glauca (assembly GCA_000966675.3). Taxonomy (NCBI): domain Eukaryota; kingdom Viridiplantae; phylum Streptophyta; class Pinopsida; order Pinales; family Pinaceae; genus Picea; species Picea glauca. The sequence goes on from JZKD02S1003160.1 coordinate 36,720, forward strand.
TTCCTCCACCCAAGGCCAGAGATTACAAGAACTACCTCCAAAGCTTTGTGTTCTAGTAGGTCTAAGGAAGCAATGGATTTCTTCGTGACAAGAAAAGGGGAAACAAAAATCCTAAAAACAAGGGTTTTCAAGGGGAATGACAATCTCATAAGCAAGGGAAAACATGGTCCTATAGGGTTATAAGGAAAAGTCTGACATAAGGATGCCTTTCTTTCATATGATTTTCCTTTGTCCCAAGGATCTATTCTGTACTACCTTTTGACAGTTGGAGTAGTTATGAACGAGCTACAAGAAGTCAGGAACCTAGGGAACTCGTCAAATTCGTCTGAAATATCGGGATTGATTTTTTAAAATCCAACTATACATGTACGCAGGTTTCTAACTGGAAATTCGCGTATGTATGCAAGTTTCTTTAAGGAGAGTCACATACATCTAGAAAAAGGGGATTTTTTAAGATATTTTTTGGGAGGAAAAGGGGGATTTTTCTCCTTCAAACAAAGAAAGGGATGTAACCAAGGCCAATGGGTCGTCATGAGCATATGTGGTGTTAAATGATTTTATAACAGATGCCCCCTAATGCGTGAGCTCATAAGAGAAACTGATGGCCAAAATACATTACAAAGTAGTCATGAGATTTTGGAGGGGCCATTGGGTAAGAGTAGTTGAAGATCAATCCCAAAACAATACCTATAACAAAAACAAGTAAGATACTCTCTTCTCAAGTTAGGCATTCCCATTCTTGAGTGTGATATAAGCATGACTGCCAAATCAAGTACAGTACGGATCCATGAGTAATTAAATAATAACTCATGTCCATGGCCACGAAAAATATACACAGTGGATCCACGTGATATATAAAAGTAGCAATCATGGTCATGAGATAATACACAGTGGATCCATACAAAAATATAGATCATAGCCATGAATGGATGCATAGTGGATCTATGTCTCATAATCAAACAGAGGATATTTGGAACGAATGGAGTGAACAAATTGATCCTCTGCAAGTATCATTGTCGAAGAGGGTGGTACAATAAAGACAAGTCAGATAGGAACACAAAATATGTGATGCTTGTACTTCACACAAAGTATTCAAAAAAATCTGTCGTGGTACGAGTCTACACTATGAGAATAAATGTGTTGGACTTGAACACATTGAGACACTATTTGATTACCGGTCATTGATGTATATCATTAAAAAATGTGAGACAAGCCATCAATAATGATAATGGGTGTCAATGTACCTAGTACATTCTAACAAGTGTGCATAAAGGGTTTGATGTCGAACACCTCATAGAATATATCGATCAAGGGACATTGATGTATTCCCACTGTCAATAGCGAGGGAAATTTCCACTAATGACTGCAAGCCCCAAGGTACTAAAAATAAGTCTAGATCCCTATCCCAGAGAAATATGTACCAAAGTCGATAGAAAGAGACCTGTTGGAAGGAAAGCATTAATGCATCATCCATCATCTAGGACGAGTAGTAGAAGGCCAAAGATTTGGAAGGACTCAGACAAAAAGATTGAAAGGACCAAACCGAGGTATGACTCCGACATGTACCAGATGGAATATCACATGACAAAGACTCTCTGAATAGTAGCCAATGATGTAGACTACTGATAAAGACGAGGAATCCACCAATGGGGTCAAATAGAAACCAAGGTATCGCATGAATCCCTATATGTGATAATGGTTGTTGACATCGAACAAAAGGGAATGTAATGTCCCTCCATTTACAAATATTTGAATAAATTAATTTTGGTTATTTATGTTATGAGAGTTTTTGGGAAAAAGACTTATGCTAAAATTATATCACCCTAAACATTGGTGATGAGGAATATTTTTGTAATTATTATTTTTAATTTATTTTATTTTACTAGAGACAAACTGATTAGAGAATCCAATTACAAAAGAGTAATTTATTATTCCATGGGAGAGTGAACAAGCTAGCACAAAGTTAGGCCAAGAATATTCCCTAGAGTTGGGTATGAGGCTAACTTGGAAAAATACCGAGGAAAACTATTATTTTCTCCTTGGTGAGACAAGGAAAGACAAGTATAGAGGAGGCAGGACATTGTTGAGTACTTGTGATGAGGATTTTGAGCTTGATGATTCTATGAAAGAGTCAAGCTCTGGTTTATCTAGAAAAGGTTATTGAAATTTTCAGTCCCTATGGAATAATGAATTAGGCTCCGGGTGTCAGGAGCAAGTGATTTGGATTTTCTAGTCTATGGTCGGGAGGAACTGGATTTTCTAATCAGTTTGTTCCTATAATTTTTGTAGTAGACCCATATTTTATTCTTGCTTATTCTCATTAGATAGTAAAGAAAGATAGTTGTATTAGAAAATATTTACCATACATTGCAGAATTGGTTTCATATGTTATTCTTGCTTATTCTTTTCAGATAGTAAAAGAAATATAGTAGTGACAAAAAATATTTACCATTAATTATAGAATTGGTTAAAGATTCAAGTATATATATTTATGTGCTCTTTCATTAATAAATTTTATTGTAAAAATAATTATCAGAATATTTATATAAAATATTTCAAGGGTTTCCCTCAAAACCCTAGACCAGAGTTGTGGTCACATGAGATAGACTGTTTGAGATAAAGTATAGCATCAACGAAACCCTCACCTTGATATAGGGAGTCAAGAGACCCTATACGACTCTGTTATTTTAATATTCAATCACCAATGTAGTTATTAATTAGGAGTCTACCTCCTTAAGGTGTAGCTATGGACGACATTACCAACTTGTAAGCTAAGAATGTAAAAAGGATATACATGAGAGACTCGTACGAGTCATCGTGATACTATATAGATAAACCATTGTTTGAATGACCGCCTCTTGTGAATCAACCTGTAAATAATGTGACTCCAAGAAGGAGTTCGTTATATTTCCTTAGCATTTAAGCTTAATGGGTTGCTTAATAAAAATAATACATGTTGATGTAGCCTCCCATCTCGGTGTGTGATCAAGGGAATAAACTGAATCCCTATATAGAATAAATTATGGTATTAAAAATAAAAACCACAAGCAAACAACATAAAACCCATTGAAGAGTGAGAGTAAACGAGTTGGTGTTACCTTATGAGGTTGAATCTTTCATCGATATTCTCAATACCTATAATCATAGCCTCTTTTCTCATATCAGACCTACAAGGAACCAATGATTTGTCACTAAACAAGAAGTCTTAAAAACCTTGGGTAAAATCTAGAGACTAAGCCATGTAATTATCTAATAGCTAAAGAGTCAAAGTTTGGGTGAGAGTTTAGTTGTAACTAGAAATATTACCTTCAGGAAGAATGTAGGTGGCTACCCTAGCCATGTTTGGTACAGATCGAGTCCATTACCTAACCTGTGCAAAGAGTAAATCGATTTGTATCAGAAGTAATCATAAACGAAAAATGTAAATATAAGTATGGTGCACTATGATAAACATTCTAAAAATGAGTCGTGAGATTTGGAAAGAAAGAACTACCTAAAAGTTACAATGATAATGTTGGTTGTTAGCAAGGGCAAAACCCTTAAGGCATATCCCGAGTGGAGAAAAAACATCATGACTCTTCTTCAATGAGTTTTGGATATCGAGAAACCTCCATGAAACTTTGACAATACACTAATATTAAATGTTAACGGTATTGATAGATAGTTTGTCTCATATCAAGTTTGGAAAACGATGTGTCTTATCTTACCTTTTCCAAGTCAAATAACCCAAGACGCCACTCAACTAGAAAGTCGAGTTCTCTCCTAGTTCTAGGTAGAGGGAGTACATGATAAAATTAAATCATTTGATAACAATGACTAGTGCATGGTATACAATTGTGATTGATACAATTTGGTATGTTCCTAAGTGGAGCACCAAACAAGTACAAGTTTGTGAATATAAAACACTCATAGAGTATTCCTCTATGGAAACTATGATAAGTATTATATATTTTAATGATATTATTTCTTTATAAAAAGATTGATTACAAATGTGTGAGAAACAATAACCTAGTAGTGCATCTAATAGTGAGTATGATAGTACTATGGTAAATCAAGGTTAAGAGATGAAACCCA
>JZKD02S1003160.1:57720-68588 GCA_000966675.3 Picea glauca
GGATTAGTCACTTGGGTTTCACTTTTCAGATGAAAAGTGGGGTTGATTGATGATGGAACTGGATCAACTACTTTGGTTAGTGGTTCAACCGAGGATGAAACTAGATTGACCACCTAATCAATCGGACTGATTGGGGATGAAACCATATTGACCAGTCCATTAACTAACAATGGGTTGGGAGAAATCTTACGATAACCGATTAGAATTTGAAGCTTTTCCAAAAGAGAAGAAGCCTCGCCCATACGAGGATGAAGGTGAGAATAATGATCACCTTCACATAACATACAAGGAAATTTGACAGTTGTCTTCTTATTACCAACCTTAACGTCACTAGTTGATGGAGCATAACCATCATGTCTAGCAGAAGCCGATGATGTGGAGGACCACATTTCTAAGACCTTGGGAAGACCAGGGAAATCCCTCAGAAAGTGGTCACCCTTACAAAGACTGTAAGGAAATTTGGGTTTCAGATTCTTCATTTTAATCTTGTTGACCTCATCAACACTCCCAGTACTATTAACAGTAGTTGGTTGCTTGGATCCAACATCTGATATGGTTGGAGGCTTGGTCCTTTTCAGGTTCTTCTTCTTCTTCTCTTTCTATTTCTTCTCCTTCTTATCAACCTAGCTACTTGCTTTAGAGCTTTCACTAGGAGAAGAAGGAGAAAGGGAAGGAGAATTAATGGGTGAAGAAGGAGAAAAGTCGACATGAGGTTGATGTGTGGGTGGTGTACTGACATCGGAAGTATTAGGTGTAGCTGAAACACTGGGAAGATTTGAGATCACCGTAGTGGGGAACAACCAAACTGGTAATCCAATGGTGAGTCCTGAAAGACTCAATGTGGCAATGTATGGAGGAACAAGGTTTCCAAAAGAAGGAAAGGTGAAAGGTTCCCTGGGACAAGGGGTTCCTCCATTGGTACTCCCAGGTGTTGATGTCATTAACACTGACTCGACCTATGGTCCACTAACTAAAATAAACAACACACACTACAAATCTGAGAAGCAAACAATCAAACAAACCTTCCCACAATGAAACCACTAGTTGGTGATGAAATCCAACATCGTGAGATAAATATAGGAAGGGGAAAATATAGAGCAGGTCGATCAGTTACATTGGCGACCTGCTTAACAAACTTATACCTTGGTACAAGATTCCACACAGTAAATGTGGATTTACCATCCAACGAGCTCGAGTGAGCTTGACCAACGTCTGTTCCAGGTACAATGAGACTTCCCGTCACCATCACCTTATGTAATACCTTGAAGATTATGGCTACTAAGGTCACCAACTCGCGGTCAGCCCCTAGGTGGGTACAATCGACAGTCTAGTCCAAACATATGGGTAGGATAACAAGTCTAAAATCCTTCAAGAGAACTGAACACAAGTGGCCCAGTAGAAATCCAGAGGACCACGAACATATTCGGATATCACGAAGCACCGAGACCAAATGAAGATAGTTGAACCTCAAGAAGAACCCCCAATATACGATCTAACTACTATGAATGGTTGAACCACAGAGGGATAATCTCTGTAACTCTTCTGAACACGACCTCGTGTGTGACCCCTGTGTGAGAGGGGGATCCCAGAAATCCTATACGACAATTGGATTTGTTCTCCCTATCGCAAGATGCTAATGTTTGTTTGACAGCTTTGGAAAGTTATCCTTTCAACCTATTCCAAAGCCCTACACCTTAAGCTAATGTAGGTTTTCTAACAGAAAATGTAAAAATGTCTGATGAATTTTAGTTAAGCACTTGATTTTAAGGTTTTTGTTTACTCAGAGGTGTATGAGAGTGAAAATTGATGATATCATGACTCAATTCCAAAAACATGCATAAGAAATGATAAGCAGTCTTTTCTTTCAATGAATGTTTATTTAAGGGAAGGAGAAGGATTTTCCTTTCACTTTCAAACACTAAGATGCAATGACCTCATGCAATAGTCCTTAATCAAAAATCTGATACAATGCTAAAATGTTTATATGTGACTGATAATTAGTTTGATATAAAGTGTCCTATGTTAATCAGACTTCAAGATTTGTGAGATTTAAGCAACCGGAAGCAAACTTCACATAAACAAAAAAAAACACCCTCGTTGTGATCAAACAAGAAAAAGAAAACCAAATCCAGAAAGGAGGAAATTCTTGGAGAAAATACCTCCAAGATCAAATGGAAAGGTGCATAGACCTTTGAATTTCCTTACAAAAGCTTTCACTGGGTTAGATAAATGAGAGGAAAACAGTAAGTTGACTCTAAATCGTCAAAGACAAAGAGTGACTTGAAGGTAAGGAAAAAATATCAAAATTCCAAACAAAATATGATCAATTCTCAGAAAGCAAAGTGTTGAAGGCCAAGACAAATATGTACTGAGGTTGTAAGGACTCTGAGCAAGTGCAAACAACAAGAAAATGAATTCAGAGATTAAGCTCCTACAAGATTTTAACAGAAAAGGGGCAGCGCTCTGGTATCAAAGGCACCAGAGTGTTGCAACTTTCTGTGTAAGCTTGGCAGGGGGTGTCAATGCTCTGGTAGAAGAGGCAGGGGGGCGTTGGCCACTAAAAAACAGAAAAATGCCCAAAAATCCAAAAATTCAAGCAAAATCAGAAAATCAAAGTGTATGAGATGAGGTAAAGAGCCAGTCAACACATATCTAAGAATCAGAGACAGAGATGCAGTATGAATAAGGTCAAAGATGAGCAAAGGATAAAACAAGACCTAGGAAAGGAATCAAAAATCAAAGTTCCTCCCCAATGGAGTCATCAATTTATGTTACAGGATAATACCCCTGCAGATAAGTGGATTTCCTCTTGGATACTAGACCCCTATAACCAAGACAGAAAGGTGCTAATGTGGACACTGACATTCCTTTTCATGGAGCTAAACTGTTCAAGGAAGAAGAAGAAAGAAAAATAAATACCTTTACTAACATTTATCCTCGCTCAATCCAGGCTGATCTTGATCTCCAAGTTCTTCAAAAGGTCCTTCAATACAAACAAAGACAGAACAAGCTTCCTATTCTATTAAGATTATCTTGAAACCATATCTATCTAATAAAGAACAAATTCATGAAACATACACAAATTTGAAGGAAACGGGCCAAGCACATATTTATATTAATGAAAACAAAGCAAAGTGCTTACAACCATAAATGTAGATGCAGCAGCTTCACCAAGCTCTCTTTGTCCAGACCCTTGCTCAAATAATCCACACACAGAATGATGATGCTTCAATGATATCTCCCTTATGAGATCATAAGTTTGATGCTTTTCAATGTCTCCCCTTCTATCATGAGGAGGCCTCCTTATATAGGCTTGGAGAGGCCTAACCACTTAAGAGATTCTTGGTATAGGTTGAGGATTCTTCTCCTTTAGTTGTGGATCTTTCCTAAGATCAAGCCTTGACCTCAAATCTGAATCTAACCAACTCTAGATATGAAGGGATTCTTCCCTAATTTCTCTCAACAATCAAAAAATTCACTCAAGAAAGACCAATGCTCCCTTAGAATGGGGCACAGAGCATTGGAACGCTCCCCCCAAAGAGATCACAGAGCGTTGGCACTCCTTGACAGTGTATAGGGGAGCGTTGCTTTCTAAAATTGATTTTTGAGTGGCTTTTTCCATGGAAAAATACTTGTACTCTTTGTCAAATGACTTCTCCTCTTCAAAACCAATCTTTTTAGGTGTCTTGCAAGTGTTCTTGATAATGTCGTCTAAGACACGACATAGGCAAGATGACAGTATGATATTTGTGACACTTGTGGGTGAAATGTGACACTTGCGACATTGGTAATGATGACACTAGGCCATCATCGTAATGAGTAATTTTGATGTGTAACATGAGTGTAACCCTCTCTCTACTCCAATGGAACAAAATTTGAAGCTCACATCAAAATAAGGGAATGAATTTGAGTATGAAACCTAGTATAGATAACTTGTGGGAAGTGTTGTCTACCTTACCATCACCATACCATATATTTCAATCATGTTGGGATTATTTTCAAGTTTATCAAAAACCTTGGGAAGGACGTTGACTTGCTACAAAAGGATTTCTAAAATACTTGAAGGGAAATCAAGACTTTGGACTCAAGTATTCTAAGGTGGATGACTTCAACCTGATTGGATATTCTGATTTAGACTTTTATGGGGATAAATAAAATGGAGTGTCAACTTTAGGATATCTCATGAGTCTTGGATCAATGACTGTCTCCTATAGATCACATAAACAATCAGTTCCGGTAGATTACACAACATAGGCATAATATGTGGCAACAATAGAAGCAGTAAAAGAGATTGAGATTGTGTGGCTCAGAAAAATACTTGAAGATTTGTGGGTTAAACAGGTGAATTTTTCTCCTCTTCTGGCTGACAATACTTCTACACCTAAGTTGGCCAGGAATCCTAGATTCCATGATCAAACAAAGCACATCAACACAAAGTACCATCTGATTTGATATCATGTAGATTCCAAGACTATTCACTTTAGACATTGTTCCTCGAATGAGAAAATTGCAGACATCTTCACCAAAGCACTTGGAAGAGAAAAGTTTGAAAAGTTTGATGAGCTAATTATATTTCTATAAACAACCTACATAAAAATTCAACTCAGGAAGATAAACTTTGAGGAACTAACACCATATGTGTAGAAATGGAGAAAGAATATGTCTTCAACTAGTTATCAACAACTCTAATAACTTGATACTAACTATAAAACCTTCTTTAGTCAACTATTGAAAGATTGTATTATCTTTCATAAAAGGAGTATTGAAATCATTGCTATGTATATGCTCTGATGATAGTCCACGTAATGCTTGAATTCCTTATCTCTTTCAAGAAAATCATACTCAACGTCTGGATATTCTACCTTACAGGAAAATGCTTGGTAGGTTATACATCTAATCAAATCAAACCATCACTGAACTCTGAACTAAATGTCTTCAAAAGATTACTCCTTCATCAACCATACTTCTAAAGAAATATGAAGCAACTTAATCCACTGTTATCTAATTTCGATGTGCACATCCTTCTAAAAATTGTCATAAATAATCAAACTCTTCTTCCACACTTTAATCACGAAATAAAACTTTCAGCAATACTAAAAATAAATCTACCTCTGTAATTTCAGACTATTTCAACAGTCACACTCACATGACACCTATTTACTTTTGAAATGAAATCAAGTAATTGTTCTAATTCATGAAGATAAACTATTGTTGCACTCAATTACTTCTATATCCTAAAGGAATGAAAGCATAATGACATAACTTCAACCTGCTACCATAAAGAACTTGCAAAGATTTAAACTCATACCATATAAACAAGCTTATGGAAAAACAATCATCATGACCTAAGATGCAAACATACCCAAGTTGGGGGCCCTTCCAGACTTGGGATGTACACAGATCTCTGTTAGTATCTCATAAAACTCATGAAATGTATCTTCTATTATATAAAACAGTAAACAATATGATGGAGTTTAACAATCAGCCAAATCTTCCTCTGTATATCTATCTACCTATTCCCCTCCATATATCTATTACATCGTATCCCCTTTTTATAATCCAGTTTAAAATAGAGGATCGATCCAGAAATAGATCATCTACCAACACTAACCATATTCTCCTATATTCTTGTGATGACATGCTATTTATAGGAAAAGTAAATACAATCGTTACATGATTCCATGACCGAAGGCATGGAATCATGTTATCGTTCCATATAAATTTGAAGCATTAACTAAAATTGGATCTTCCATCCATGATGCTAAGAACCTATTCTGAAGGGATAAGATCCATCTAAGACCTCCAACAATCATACTCCAAGTGGCAGAAAATATCCTCGAAAGATGGAGAATACCAAACCAACTTACCATCCTGCATGTCTTGCGCTCATCTGTTCCGGTAGTGAGAGTGTTTTGGTTGACTACCAGAATGTCAAAACATAGGATTCCAACTGCTAGAGTGTCTAAGACTATGTTTTTGCCAAATAATAAAGTAAATCACTTTGAAATCACCTGCATGGATTCCAAAATCATACTGCAAACCTCAAGTTAGCCAAAATAAGCAATCTTCGTTCTATTTATTCATTAAAACATAAGAAATACATATTTAAAGACGTCATTAATCACCTATGATTTCTTGGAGATAAATAGGCTATGGAATAGGTATACAGAGTTAAAATTGGAAAATTAGTGATAAGGATAGAGACATATAGGAAAAAATATATCACAAAAATAAGCCAAATTGGAGGCCAACATCCCCCCCAAGCCTGAGTATTTGCATGTCCCCATGCAACAAAAGGATAGTATTATGGATATTGTACAGTACCTACTAGATGTGTCATCATACCATCCCTTGAAGAGGAAGCTATTACTTGTTTATGCTTCAACGGCCAAATCTTCTTCTTCAAATATGCATTTTGTTTCTCTACATTGGCAAGTTTGATATACCATTCCTTAGCCTTTGTGAAAATAACTTTATACCTCATATCCAGTTTGTCATACTTTTTGGACAACTTATGATAAGACTTCTGTAGAAAGATATTATCATCCTTACTCTCAAGAATTTTTTGTTTAAGCTCCTTCCTAGTCTTTCTCTTCATGGGTTCCTTGTTAGATGAGGATTCTCCAGATTATTCCTCTATCTGCTCAGACTCCTTTACCTTAATCCTCCTCCTCTTTATTTTTGTAGATTTCCCTAAGGTATATTCAAGAGAAGGTTCCTTATCTTGTTCTTTTGATTGCTTATACACCCTTTCTTGAATTTCCTCCTTCCTTGGCTCTTCTGAGTTCTTTAAATCCTGGACAAGTAAAGATTTCGGTTCCTCATATTGTATATCTGCTAAGTGTGGTTCTTCCTCTATTGGTGGTCCTTCCTTCAATTCTTTCTTTAATCCACTAGAAATAAGTGGAATCAATTTTTTCCTTGTCAGTGACCGAGTCCTTGGTCGTTTAGGGGTATTTTGCACAACTTCTAATTCTTGATATGCTTCTGATGTTCCTTCTTTAACCTGAGAATTCACTTTTCCTATATTTTTGGATATCTTCTTACTTGAATCATGCTTAGCCGACCTTAGAGTCTCAGTTGGAGTGGCCTGTGGTGATTTTCCACCATCTTCAACCTCCTTAGTTGAAATTTTCAATTTATGTAGAAGAGTGGCTCAAACCTTTTTAGATTGAGAGGCCAAGGTAAGGTTAAGAGCTGAAGGATTCAGCTCGAGTCCAGGCCAAAACAAAAATTGACCCCAAGTCTGGTTATTCTTTCGTACTTCTCCTTCTACCAGTAATTTAATCAAACTATGGTGAAATAGACTGGTACTAATATCGTTGGGATGAGTTTGAACTCGTGTGGCCATCTTAGTTATACTTTTCCAAAGATAAAATGGAAGATTCACTCTTTGCATGCCTTTGAAATGTAAAAGAAATCAAATATGATAAACAAATGTGACAGCATACCTTCCCTCATATGTGATACATTGTAGAGTGACAAACAACACATCCCTCCATTCCTCGATAATCCACTCTCTAGGTACACCCTTGCTCCAATCAGGGTTAATATGTCCTGGCAGAAGAAATTCATTCCAATAGGGGAAATGAAAAGAAGGATCAAGAAAGAGCAGACCGCTCTGATACCACTGATCTGAATTTATGTAGGAACACAACAGAATACACAAATAACCATAAATACAAAGATGCACTAGAAATAACACATCATTTCATTAATATCCAAGAACTAAAATTTGTTTACAGACAGAAAGGAAATAAACTAGCTAGGGCATTGGTAGCTTATCTCTGAGAAGAGATGTGGCGACTACAAGCCTCTCCACTATGTGTTACAATGAGGCTCAAAGGCCTATATATTATTGAGAAACATTGGAAAACCCTCAACATCCAAAAACCTAACCCTAGGAGATGAAACGCCAAACCATGGGCCCTGTCGAGGTAAATTGGTACATCAATTTCCTGGGGTCATAACTTTGGCATCCTATCTTCGTTTGATGCACATGATACATCGTTAGAAAGATCTATCTGAGGACTACAAATTATAACAATAAATATTAAGGTCTGGAACGACCTCATATTCACCAGCAAATATGAATCCATTTCGGAACGAAATCATACTCGCTGAGGTTTGATGCCAAAAAACCATCGTTTAGGGCCTCAAAATGGCTCCAGAAGTTCAGGACACAAAAAAACTGCCAGAAATAGTAAATTGTTCTACAATTAAGAATTTGAAAAACTGAAAGAAACAATGGTGGGGTTCAACATTGACCATAGGCTGAATCAAAATGTACTTAGGAACCTATTGTCCCAATCTAAGATGATAGACTATGGGATCCCAAAGTTTACCCACACTCGCTCAAAGAAGAGTTTAATAGTGTCTTCTGCTATGATATTATTCTCAAAGACCGCCATAATGGCCACCTTCAAGAATCTGTCGACAAACACGAAAACACAGTCGTTGCCATGATTAGTAAAAGGAAGGCCAGACATGTAATCCATGGAGATGGAATCCCAAGGTCGACTAGGGGTAGGAAACAGAGTATAGAGGCCTTGCTTCTTGATGGTCTGTTTGGAAATGGCACAGGTAGTGCAGGTTCTGATGTACTTCCCGACATCCTGTCGAAGGTTTGGCCAGTAGAAATACTTCTGTAGCACTGCCACTGTTTTCTCGACCCCGAAATTCCTAACGACCCGACTGTAGTGTGATTCCCAAATCATCTTGGCACACTCACTTGAAGGAACACAAAGGTGTCCCAAGTGACATAGTAGCGCATCCTAGAGGTGGAAATTTGGAATTCGGTTACCCTCCAAGAGCATCTTGTACGTGTGGCCGAATTCTAGATCACTTTTGTAGAAAAGTGACCAATCATAAGTCTCGTTCCCATAAGAGTTGAGCACGGTGGTTATCGCCACGATCGGTGGTCAACTGAGGCAATCTAAAAAATTATCGGTGTTTCCCTTCTTGTACTTGATGTTCAAATGAAACTATTGCAGATATGTGGATTACTTCTAATGGCGATCATTCTAAAACTTCGATTGTGTTTGTATGAACTGCAGGGGTTGGTGATCTGTGTGGATGATCATTTCCTTCCCCAAAATGTAATGATTACATTGTCGACAAGCCTGGACAATGGAATACATATATTTATCATAAGTGGGATACTTTCGGATTGTGTGAAACAATGTCTCACCATGTTATGCCACTAGATGCCCTTGTTGAGTAAGAACTGTCCCAATAGAATATTTAGAGGCATCTGTCTTGATCTCAAATGGTTGTTGCAAGTACATATGGATCATAGCAATGTCAATCATATTTCATCATTAAATTTATCAAATACATGCAAAAACCCCTAGCATATCATCTAATAGCTCAAAGACATTACACTAATCTACTATACAAAGTTGAAGAAATAGATAGAATAACCTATTAGGCCAGTATCCATAAGAAGAAGGAAGTTTCCACAGAAGATTATTCAATCCATGTACATGAAGTGATATGGTCTAAGGGTGTCCAGTCACAGTGAAGACCAGGGGTAGGTATTGTCCGTGGGTGCCTTTGTAGGAGGTGAGTTGTACCCGTCATGGATGCACTTTTTCCAAGCCCCTTTATTGCTCTTATTCTGTATTTATTGCTTTTGTTTCTTTTTTTACTTCAAGGTCTGACCAGAGGACACTGCCTTGGCGTGTTGACCAGAGCTGACAGTGTTACCCATTGGTATTTTCACAGAAATGATAAGGTTGGCTCGTGATGAGACCCCCTTTCCCTTGCCCATGCAACCAAAGGTCATTGCCCTGGTGTGGTAACCAGATAATGGCAATGTCATACTGCTAGATACCTATGAAAATAATGGTCCAGCTCATGATGAGACCTCCCATCCTCTTGGTTAGGTCTTGTTTTATTATTTTTCTTCGGGTCCCTTTTGTTTCTTATCGAGAGGCCTTTTATTGCCTTCTTGGGGATCCCTGGNTTTTTAGATTGAGAGGCCAGGGTAAGGTTAAGAGTTGAAGGATTCAGCTCGAGTCCAGGCCAAAACAAAAATTGACCCCAAGTCTGGTTATTCTTTCGTACTTCTCCTTCTACAGGTAATTTAATCAAAATATGGTGAAATAGACTGGTACTAATATCTTTGGGATGAGTTTGAAATCATGTGGCCATCTTAGTTAGACTTTTCCAAAGATAAAATGGAAGATTCATTCTTTGCATGCCTTTGAAATGCAAAAGAAATCGAATATGATAAAGAAATGTGACAACATACCTTCCCTCATATGTGATACATTGTAGAGTGACAAAAAACACATCCCTCCATTCCTCGATAATCCACTCTCTAGGTACACCCTTGCTCCAATCAGGGTTAATATGTCCTGGCAGAAGAAATTCATTCCAATAGGGGACATGCAAAGAAGGATCAAGAAAGAGCAGACTGCTCTGATACCATTGATCTGAATTTATGTAGGAACACAACAGAATACACAAATAACCATAAATACAAAGATGCAGCAGAAATAACACTTCATTTCATTAATATCCAAGAACTGAAATTTGTTTACAGACAGAAAGGAAATAAACTAGCTAGGGCATTGGTAGCTTATCTCTGAGAAGAGATGTGGCGGCTACAGGCCTCTCCACTATGTGTTACAATGAGGCTGAAAGGCCTATATATTATTGAGAAACATTGGAAAACCCTCAACATCCAAAAACCTAACCCTAGGAGATGAAACGCCAAACCATGGGCCCCGTAGAGGTAAATTGGTACATCAATTTTGTTCGACAACACAGGTATTCCAACAGAGGACGAACACCTTCAGTAACCACTCACATAACCAGATCAAAGATCAACACACCGATGTTTTCACGTGGTAAAACCCCTA
>JZKD02S1003160.1:174315-186009 GCA_000966675.3 Picea glauca
AGAAGGTTGTGTGGCTAGTTTTTGTTCTTCTTCCCTTCAAGTCTTTTGCCCACCTTGGCCACAAAATCTGTAGGTTTGTCCTCCACAATGTGCCAAAGTTGTGTGTCTAATTTGTTTATTTCATTCATTTTAAGTTATTTGGATTGTTTGCCCAGACCTTGCATGTGAGTGGATTTTCCACCCTTGCAATATTGTGTTGGCTAATAGTTAAAATTTTCAATTTTTGCAAGTCAATAAACATTGCCCCACCATTTGCCCCGTATTCCCTCCCCCTACCACTTTGTGGATCTTGGGTGACAAGAAAGGGAAAAGGATTGTGTGGCTAGTATAATTATGCACCCATTTCTTTTAATGTTTAACCACTAAAAATGAGTGACTGTGGAGGCTACTTGGGGTTGAAGCCCTGGGGGGTTTTGTGGCACGATGTGTCCTCCTTGTTGAGTGCCCAACATCTTGGCATTTACCTTTGGAGCTAGGGGGGAACCTTGTTGTTCTCTGGTTGAGCACCCAACACTTCCTCTTGGTTAAAGGATAAGGAACTTGGGGTAGTCACATAGTTTAAGATTCTTGCAATTCACATATAATTACCCTAAGTTAAAGTGAGACCATAAAATTTATTAAAAGAAACCAACTCACATTGCAAAACATTCACTTTTCATTTCTTGCAATTTCCTTTTCATGCAATTTACTTTTCATGCATATACAACATCTTCCCTCCTGAAAATGGCCTCCATGCGTTTTGTTGTAACCACTCTAGGTGCATTACCGGACATTCCCTTAAGGTCACCATTTTTCCATTCTCCCCATTGAATGACATCTCCATGGTTTTTTAGTTTGTAGTGATAGGTCCCAATGTATTAAGCCATTGTACCCCCAATATGATATTGGTATCTGGTAGGTCCATCACATAAAGATCTCGTGCTAAGTCATGCCTTCCCAAGGTGAGGCTCAATCCTGGAATGTATCTGTCACAAGGCTTAGTGTTTCCCCCTTCTACCTCCACACAAAAACCTTCAAACTCCACTGTAGGTATGTGCCTTATTTTCACCAAGGCCGAATCAATGAAGTTATCTGAGGCTCCTCCATCTATAAGCACAAAAACCCTTTGTCCTTGAAGCACTCCTCTCATCCTAAACATACTTTATTTTGGGACTCCACTGATAAATGAAATGGTGATCTTCATTTCTCATGTTGGGCCAAATTCTGCTTCCTCTCCCCTTTCACCTTGCACACTGTCAATGCTAGGTTGATTTGCTTCTATATTTTGAATGTGGCCCATCTCTTCTTCCTCCTCATCATCAAAGATCACCTCAATGTAGTGAACCTTGCCTTTTCCCATACATTTCGGTCCTGGTTCCCTAGGTTCCATACATGTGAAGCAAAGTTGCTTCCTCCTCAACTCTCTCTTAGTAGCCTCATCCATTCTTCCCTTGCCTCTATCCACTCCCCTTTGATCCTTTGCCCCTTGGTTTACTGGAGGTCTTGGAGTGAATTTGGTTTTATTTGTTGATCCCATCAGATATCTTGTCCTCCATATGGCTTCATGTAAGTTATGAGGCTTAAAAGACTTGACCCAACCACGTAAAGGTTCCAATAATCCCTCAGTGAAAAGCATCAACAATCTAGATTGTGATATATCAGGTGCCATTATGACCACCCTCTGAGACTCCTCTATATAACTCTCCGGTGATCCTGTTTTCCTGAGTTGAGTGAGCTCCTTGAAATGCAATTCAGGATCTCCCTCATCAAACCTGTCAATAAGCCTCTGTGTGAAATCTGGATAAGATGTAATCTTATTGTGTCCCAAGGTATTCATACCATGATACCACCAATCATGTGCCTTGCCCTCCAAGTAGATAGTGGCGAATTTATAACATCAAGTTCCCTCATGGGATTAAGCTGTAGATAAGCATCGATTTTATGCACCCAAGCCTATGCAGTAGATCTAGATGATCCATCAAGTGTAGGAATCTCCATCTTTCCTGTCCTGCAACTCATTATTGCCCCTGTGATAGCTTCTTGGTCTGCCCTTGTATTTGATGCCACAATATTGATCCAAGGTGACCTGTCTCTAGAAACCTGCAGGGTTATGAAAATCCCCGAGAAGCAACTCGACGTATTGTATGTGTCAATTGTCACTTGGCCAAAAAACTTGTGGATATTGAGGTTCCACAGTTCGTGCTTCCCAATATCGTATTTGAAGTAGTTGTTAAGATCCCCTATGATACGCAAATGAAACAAGTTCTTGATAATGGTAAGAAAGGGGCTTTAAATGTAGGAGTTGTTCTAATTTTACCCTGGGGCTTTGAATTAGCCCCTTTGGATCATTTTTCTCTTGAAATTAGACAAAATATGGGTAATCTTTATTTTCAGAACTATCATCCCAATAAAAAAAACATTATTGTAATAGGTCTTGTTCCTGGGCAAAAATATAGTGAACTTGTGTTCCCCATCCTTTCCCCAGATCTGGTTCTTTGAGGGACTTCATGGGCTTGCACCCAGGACATTCTGCCTTTATTGCAGGACTTTGGCAAGTGTGATGCAGAGTATTAAGTCATCCAATGACTCACCACTTTGTGACATGAGCTCTCACATCCTATGAACCTTGGACATTGGACATATAGGCTTTGTTTGAGCAGATTTGGTCGGGATGGCACACAGATGGGATGAAAATCCCACGAGCTGGGCAGAGTACCCCAGGGCTTATCATTCACTAGATCATGAATGTTTTAGCAGGAAACAGAGAGATATCACTATGAGACGAGATGCAACCTCCTTTGCTCCAGACACAACACGATCCTGGACATTGGCCCTCATTTGATGATGACACCATCTTCTAGGGTTTGATGGTGTTAGGGGTTGATGGACAGTTGGGGTACCATCAATGATTGGCATGACCATGAGTGAGGAGAAACACCATTTTTCCAACACTTCAGCTTGAATTGATGCCATGTGGCCTTTGGAGGCTCTCTCTTAGCCTAGGAAGGCTTGACGTCACCACATGTGTGGCATTAGTGTCATGTTATTTGCATTTTTACATTTTGTAAAGGACAAATGAGGGATCGTCCCAAATTCTTTTTTTATTTTGACATTTTATGTGTACAAATTGCTAGGCCTAGCCTCATATAAGAAGGCTAGCACTAGCTTTCATTTTCATCATAACAATTCCTCACACTTGTGGTGTGACACCTCTGAATTTTTCTCCCTTTAAGGCTCTAGGGTTAGAAGCCTAAAGCCCAAAAGTGCTTTCATTTTAGGGTTTTAACCCTAGACATTTGATCCTTGACCTAAGTGAAGCTAGAAGAAGGGAAAACAACATCTAGGGCTAATCGTGCTTGCACCCTCTTATCGCAGAAGTTGTAGGTTGGGAAAAGTCCAACCCAACCACCAATTGGTGACAACTAGGAGGGAATCTACCCACTGTCACCTTAGGTAGGTGTCCTTGTCACTTTAGAGGTGAGGTAGTCACCTCAAGGGGGGAATCCCGGTGACCCTAGGGGGGATTGAGATGGAAAGTGATAAGTGTGAGTGGATGTCCCTAGAGGTCAATTATATATGGAGGGAAAAACTTGTATAAGAGTCTTGGGAAGGTTCAAGGGTTTCCAAATGAGTTGAGTGACTTGCCAAGTGTGAATACCTGCCCAAGACACAAGGAAAACAATGCATATAATGTAGTATGTTAATTGGAAAAGAAAGTTAAGCTTCTTGTCCCTAATTACAGCAAAGATAAAATATATATATCAGCTTCCAGAATCATTCTCTGTCAAGGTTAAGGTGCTCGGGGGTGGCTTAGGCCTATGGTTGGGTGACAATATTGCTATATTTTCTATGGTTAAACAAGCACATCCATTATTTTCTAACAGGTTATGGGCCCACACTATCTTTAGACAATCGAATTGTTGGAAGATAGATTGGGAGGATTTGCTCAGTTACAGTTGCAGTTGCAGCCAGGTTTTGATGCAGCAATGAAACCCTAACCCTCTTATTGAGGCACCTTAAGTGAAGAGATTGGCCTAATTTTTGGATAGCCTAGTGCACCCTAGCCTAGCGCACCTACTGGTATTCTTAGCAAGCCAAGACGTCAAGTTTGAGTTTTTGGTCAAAATCAAGGGTTGACCAAGTCAAAGCAGTTATGACTTACTCTATGAAGTCAGAAAACAAGTTAGAAGGGGCTTCTANAGTATCCTACATTTGAAGAACTTTGGACTTGTTGTGCACAAGAAGAATCAAGGATTAGTGCAAAAGAGAAACCCCAAAAGGAATACGATGATCAAGCCTTCACAACAAGGTTCAATAATTTCAGGAATAAAAGGAAGTTTAGCTCTAGGAAGAAATCAAATCAAGAGAAAGATATGTTAAAAATACAATGCTTCAACTGTCGAAAATATGGTCACTACAAGAATCATTGTCCTGAGTTAAAGAAAAGGAAGGAAACACACAAAGCATCAATTGTTGAAGAAAGGAAACCCTCAAAGACTTCTTCTTCTAAGACAAGGTAACAATATTCTTCATAATTCTTGTACATACCATGTTTACATAGTTTATGTACATATCTTTCATATCTATTTCTTAGAAGATAATATGTTCAAAGAGAAACTATACCAATGGAAGAACAACAAGATAAGGATTGATATCACGATGACTACAATACACATGAAAGGATGAAGTACATCAACAATGCCTGGTAACAATTCATGTGGAAACTATTACATAAGTAACAACTGCAAGATAAGCCGAAATCAGAATCAAAATTGAAGAAACCTAGAAGAAGTAAAAATAGAATGAAGTTAGCAATCAAGAGGAAATTGGAAAAAGACTTGTGACACTTTGCAAAAGGCAATAAGGATTCAGACGAAAACGTGGACTCTATTAGATGGAGGGAGTTGATTATATAATTCCAAAAGAAGAGCATGCATTCATGCACGAAGCAAGGATTAGGAGGGAGGTAATCCTAAATAATATGATCCATTGAAGATTATGAAGTATCTATCCATGTTCCCATCAATGGTAGCAGCCATGAAAAACAACACGTGTTTAGTTTGAATTTAGAAGAAGTCTTCTTCAAAAAGAAGACTTAAAGTATCCCTGGTTGTCCATCCACATCCATGATCCTATGATGAAAGGAAGAAGTCGGAATCTTCAAGGCATGGAATCTATAGAAAACTCCATGGACCCAAGAGCTAAAGAGAAGCATGAAGAAGAACATGAAGATTCCAAGAGAGAAAGAAAAGCCAGAACAACTAGTCATCATATCAAGAATCACAAGACTACTAGCTTGATCTAATCCCTCTAGAAGAAATCAAGCAAAAAAAATGAAAGTTGTGATGAAGAACAGTGTATGGAAGACTTATGAATGAAAGCATTGCGAGATCCAGAACTAAAGGTTCTCCCAGATGGAGGGAGAGGACTATGATGATAGCTTGTTCCAGACATGCCTCTACTTGAGACATTATATCTCTTGCAATATCCATGGGTTGGAGTTTACATCGGATGAATGTAAGGAATGTTCTCCTCAACAGAGTAATTGAACAAGAAGCGTATGTAGAGCAATCTCAAAGTTTTTGAGGTATACCAGAAAGAGACTCTTGTATGCAGATGGAAGAAGGTCTTGTATGGATTCAAACAATTTGGCGTAGAGCCTCCAATGCACAACAGAAGGTGGTGAAAACTTTCTATAACAAAGATATTGTATCCGAATGTTTACTCAAAACTCCAGGATGATGGATTGCCAATCCATGACAAGCTCTCATAATGACAGAAGAAGTGTCACTTGGATATGTTCCAGTTTGAGCTTTGCCACGATGTTATGAGCTAGCAGGAAACAAAAGAACTGAATCCAATGATGATACACTATAATGATCAGAGCTATATGAAGCCTTCAAACAAAACCAATGTTCCAGAAAAACCAAAGTACATTGAGATCAAGCATTACATTCTCCATGATGAGGTCTATAAAGGAGAAGTGGTTCTCTAATATATCTCCACAGATGAGCAGATAAGAAGATATTTTGGTAAAGCCTCTATCCAAGATGAAAGAGTTTGCATACTCAAGAAACAAGCTGGAGATCGTGGAGATGACTTCCTTAGAAAAAGGGAAGAGATGAATCCTAGGTTGGAATGGAGCACTGATGTGTTATTGATTTAAGGACAATCATTTTTCAGTTCGAAAAATGGTCTAGGATGAGCAGTTTCTTTCCAGTTCGGAAAGTGGTTTGATATTTTTGACAGACATGTATTTTCGAGTTCAGAAAATGGTCCATATCGAACGGTCATTTTCGTAATGAAAATGGTTCGATGGATTGTTGATGTACCATAGACAGTTATTCCCCTTGTGGCCAGTGTGGGGGAATGGTCTAGGATAGTATCTCTTATTGGCAGTCACTCTCAATAGTGGTCAAGAAGACTGGTCTGCCTTGCCGGACAGTCATTCTTTCGAAGCTCACAGTTGTGAGCAGTTTCGAAGAATGGTCTGTTTTGGAGGTCAGTGCAGGACAACCATTTCCTTAGGAAATGGTCCGGACAGTCATTCCCTAGGGAAGATTCATTCTCTCCAGGCTGCACTTTGTTTAGTGCCGGAGGAATGGCCCAGATAGGTGAATGGTCCAGGTTCAACAATCAGGGACAAACTTTCCCTAAGGCAGACTCATTCTCTCCAGGTTTCACTTTGTTTAGTGTCGAAGGAATGGCCCAAATAGGTGAATGTTCCAGGCTCAGAAATCAGGACAATTATTCTTATATGCTTGAGAATAATAGTCTAGTAGCTCATGACTAATGTTTTACCTTCTAAGGGAAGATGGTCTTCCATATCTCACAGATGTGAGTGGAAGAATGGCCCAAATGACTCAGTTTATATCATGACATTGTTTTTTTGTGCAGGTTGATATCAGATGATATAATTGCTATGGAGACTNTACAATGCTTCAACTGTCGAAAATATGGTCACTACAAGAATCATTGTCCTAAGTTAAAGAAAAGGAAGGAAACACACGAAGCATCAGTTGCCGAAGAAAGGAAACCCTCAAAGAAGGCCAAGCAGGATAAACCAGATTTCTTCTTCTAAGACAAGGTAACAATATTCTTCATAATTCTTGTACATACCATGTTTACATAGTTTATGTACATATCTTGCATATCTATTTCTTAGAAGATAACATGTTCAAAGAGAAACTATACCAATGGAAGAACAACAAGATAAGAATTGTTATCACAGTGACTACAATACACATGAAAGGATGAAGTATATCAACAACCCCAGGTAACAATTCATGTGGAAACTATTACATAAGTAACAACTGCAAGATAAGCCGAAATCAGAATCAAACTTGAAGAAACCTAGAAGAAGTAAAAACAGAAAGAAGTTAGCAATCAAGAGGAAATTGGAAAAAGACTTATGACACTTTACAAAAGGCAATAAGGATGCAGACGAAAGCGTGGACTCTGTTAGATGGAGGGAGCCGATTATATAATTCCAAAAGAAGAGCATGCATTCATGCATGAAGCAAGGATTAGGAGGGAGGTAATCCTAAATAAATCCATTGAAGATTATGAAGTATCTATCCATGTTCCCATCAATGGTAGCAGCCATGAAAAACAACACGTGTTCAGTTTGAATTTAGAAGAAGTCTTCTTCGAAAATAAGCCTTAAAGTATCCCTAGTTGTCCATCCACATCCATGATCCTATGATGAAAGGAAGAAATCGGAATCTTCAAGGCATGGAATCTATAGAAAACTCCATGGACCCAAGAGCTAAAGAGAAACATGAAGATTCCAAGAGAGAAAGAAAAGCCAGAACAACCAGTCATCATATCAAGAATCACAAGACTACCAACTTGATCTGAACCCTCTAGAAGCAATCAAGAAGAAGAAATGAAAGTTGTGATGAAGAACAATGTATGGGAGACTTATGAATGAAAGCATTGTGAGATCCAGAACTAAAAGTTCTCCCAGATGGAAGGAGAGGACTATGATGATAGCTTGTTCTAGACATGCCTCTACCTGAGACATTATATCTCCTGCAATATCCATGGGTTGGAGTTTACATCGGATGAATGTAAGGAATGTTCTCCTCAACAGAGTAATTGAACAAGAAGCATATGTAGAGCAATCTCAAAGTTTTTGAGGTATACCAGAAAGAGACTCTTGTATGCAGATGGAAGAAGGTCTTGTATGGATTCAAACAATTTGGTGCAGAGCCTCCAATGCACAGCAGAAGCATGGTGAAAACTTTCTATAACGGAGATACTGTATAAGAATGGTTACTCAGAACTCCAGGATGATGGATTGCTAATCCATGACAAGCTCTCATGATGACAAAAGAAGTGTCACTTGGATATGTTCCAGTTTGAGCTTTGCCACGATGTTATGAGCTAGCAGGAAACAAAAGAACTGAATCCAACTATGATACACTATAATGATCAGAGCTATATGAAGCCTTCAAAGAAAACCAGTGTTCCAGAAAAACCGAAGTACAATGAGATCAAGCATTACATTCTCCATGATGAGGTCCAGAAAGGAGAAGTGGTTCTCTAATATATCTCCACAGATGAGCAGATAAGCAGATATTTTGGTAAATCCTCTATCCAAGATGAAAGAGTTTGCATACTCAAGAAACAAGCTGGAGCTCGTGGAGACGACTTCCTTATTAAAAAGGGAAGAGATGACTCCCAGGTTGGGAGGGAGCACTAATGTGTTATTGATTTATGGACAGTCATTTTTCAGTTCGAAAAATGGTCCAGGATGAGAAGTTTCTTTCCAGTTCGGAAAGTGGTTTGAGATTTCTGACAGACATGCATTTTCCAGTTCGGAAAATGGTCCATATCGAACAGTCATTTTCGTAATGAAAATGGTTCGATGGATTGCTGATGTACCATAGACAGTGATTCCCCTTGTGGCCAGTGTGAGGGAATGGTCTAGGATAGTCTCTCTTCTTGGCAGTCACTCTCAGTAGTGGTCAAGAAGACTGGTCCGCCTTGTCAAACAGTCATTCTTTCGAAGCTCACAGTTGTGAGCAGTTTCGAAGAATGGTCTGTTTTGGAGGTTGGTGCAGGATAGCCATTTCCTTAGGAAATGGTCCGGACAGTCATTCCCTAGGGTAGATTCATTCTCTCCAGCTACACTTTGTTTAGTGCCGGAGGAATGGCCTAGATAGGTGAATGGTCCAGGTTCAACAATCAGGGACAGGCTTTCCCTAAGGCAAACTCATTCTCTCCAGGTTGCACTTTGTTTAGTGCCGGAGGAATAGCCCAAATAGGTGAATGGTCCAGGCTCAGAAATTAGGACAATTATTCTTATATGCTTGAGAAGAATAGTCTAGTAGCTCATGACTAATGTTTTACCTTCTAAGGGCAGATGTTCTTCCATATCTCACAGATGTGAGTGGAAGAATGGCCCAAATGACTCAGTTTATATCATGACATTGTTTTTCTGTGCAGGTTGATATCAGATGATATAATTGCTATGGAGACTGTATGTCTCTGGACAGTACATGTATGCTACTGTGGTGGATGTGTTCCACTGGTTGTGACTATGTGTCATTGATTAAGTAGCTGTGTGCTACTTGGTGTGGTAGTGTACCACTGGATTGTAGTTATGTACTACTATGGATAGACACAGTTGTGTTCTATTGAATAACATTATTCTGATTGCCTTGTAGACTATCAGTAGTGTTGAAAATGATTATCAGCTAGATGGATGATCAGTGTACTGATGGACAGAGATTCTCCAGACGGAATGGTCCAGGATATTTATTCTTCTCGGACATATGCCCAGATTAGAAGAATGGTTTTTGTATCACTCCTTGGAGTGAGTGACTTATTCAGCATCATGTCCGATTACTCAGATGGAGTATGGTTTCAAGAGATGTTGCAGTTGATGTTGTCAGATGACACTGATAGTGATGATGGTGTTCGTGATCTAATCATGAGATAGTCTGTACGACTATGATGATGCTACCGATTCAATGGCATGTTTTTTCTCAAGACCATTGCCTTCAATACCTCCCTAGCTAGGAGGGAGTGTTGATATTATGGTAGTTGCAGGAGATATTTACCTCCACGTGTAACCCTGACGAGAATAGAATATTCCGGGAAGCAAGAAGTAACCCTAAAGCATTGAACATGACCCTAGAAGACAAGTCGGCTCAAGAAAATAATTAATATTAAGTATTTAGTCTCCAGAATGAGAAGTCAACCCAGACAGCTCAGGAAACAGTATAAATACAAGTAGCCAGACCTCATTTCATACACACTACTCAAAATTTCAGCTAATAAGAATTGTGCACTACAGGAACTGGGCTAGTGAGCAAGTCTGGGGAGCAGCTGCAGTCGGCAACTGCCGTAATCTGGTTTCCTGGTTTAGGCTTGGACTTTCTGTTAGTTATGGTTGGACTTTTTGATCAGTCTTGGTTATCTTTATGCATTGACCTTGGTTGGCTATTAGTTTGCTTCCAGAATCATTCTCTGTCAAGGTTAAGGTGCTCGGGGGTGGCTTCGGCCTATGGTTAGGTAACAATATTGCTATATTGTCTATGGTTAAACAAGCACATCCATTATTTTCTAACAGTCAAGACATACTTCTTTAGAGTTTTTATTACGCNTGATTGCCTTGTAGACTATCAGTAGTGTTGAAAATGATTATCAGCTAGATGGATGATCAGTGTACTGATGGACAGAGATTCTCCAGATGGAAAATGGTCCAGGACATTTATTCTTCTAGGACATATGCCCGGATTAGAAGAATGGTTTTTGTATCACTCCTTGGAGTGAGTGACTTATTCARCATCATGTCTGATTACTCAAATGGAGTATGGTTTCGAGAGATGTTGCAATTGATGTTGTCAGATGACACTGATAGTGATGATGGTGTTTGTGATCTAATCATGAGATAGTTTGTACGACTATGATGATGCTACCGATTCAATGGCATGTTTGTGCTCAAGACCATTGCCTTCAATACCTCCCTAGCTAGGAGGGAGTGTTGATATTATGGTAGCTGCGGGAGGTATTTACATCCACGTGTAACCCTGATGAGAATAGAATATTTCAGAAAGCAAGAAGTAACCCTAAAGCATTGAACATGACCCTAGAAGACAAGTTCGCTCAAGAAAATAATTGATATTAAGTATTTAGTCTCCAGAATGAGAAGTCGGCCCAGACAGCTCAGGAAACAATATAAATACAAGTAGCCAGACCTCATTTCATACACACTACTCAAAATTTCAGCTAATAAGAATTGTGCACTGCAGGAACTGGGCTAGTGAGCAAGTCTGGGGAGCAACTACAGTCGGCAGTTGCCACAATCTGGTTTCTTGGTTTAGGCTTGGAATTTCTGTTGGTTATGGTTGGACTTTTTTATCAATCTTGGTTATCTTTATGCATTAACCTTGGTTGGCTATTGGTTTGCTTCCAGAATCATTCTCTGTCAAGGTTAAGGTGCTCAGGGGTGGCTTCGGCCTATGGTTGGGTAACAATATTTCTATATTGTCTATGGTTAAACAAGCACATCCATTATTTTCTAACAGTCAAGACATACTTCTTTAGAGTTTTTATTACGCTAAGAATTCTCTGAAATAGAAGGTAACGATTTAGAATATATATATATATATATATATATATATATATATATATATATATATATATATATATATATATATATATATATATATATATATATATATATATATATATATATATATA
>JZKD02S1003271.1:0-36508 GCA_000966675.3 Picea glauca
AGGGGGAAGAAGAGTACCCCTAGCGTTTGGCTGGGAGGTACCGGTGAGCTTTCTTTGGTCGGCATGCAGAAGCGGCACGGAGCGAGGGAAGCGGCACAGCACGAGGGATGTCTCCG
This sequence comes from Picea glauca, assembly GCA_000966675.3. Classification (NCBI taxonomy): domain Eukaryota; kingdom Viridiplantae; phylum Streptophyta; class Pinopsida; order Pinales; family Pinaceae; genus Picea; species Picea glauca. Next base: position 117 of record JZKD02S1003271.1, read on the forward strand.
AAGCGGGCGTGTGGCTAAGGTATGATTTTACTTTCGGTAAGTTAATGTTATTGATGTTGAATTTGTGGACTTGTTAAAGCGTTTTATATTCGGCAAATTATTGTTATTGGTGATATTACGATGAGGTTGTTTGGCATTATATTTTGCAATTTCGTTCAGCCATGATATTGTAGAGTTTTCTTATATTGTGATCTTGTGTCACTTAGGTTATGATGTCATGTGTTTTGCATTGATATGAATGATGTGATGTTGTAAATTTCTTATTGTTAAAAAGAAAAAAAAATTGTGTTTCGTTATTCATAGACGTAACGAAGGGGGCGTTACAGATATTCTTGGAAGATCTTTCACATCACCTTCATTATTCAGCTTGATAATATGATCAAAATTCAGGTGTCCAAGCCTCCTGTGCCATAACCAACTTTCATCAAATTTTCTTAAATTATATTCCTCCTTATCTTCCTTCAGAACATAGACATTTTTTTCAGTTCTAACCCCTTTTGCAACCATCTCTCTTGTGTTCATTGTTTTTATCTTACAATCTTTGGCAGTGAAAGTGACTTCACATCCTCTGTCACACACCTGACTGACACTAAGAAGATTATTCTTTAATCCATCAAAAAATAATACATCTTGAGATTTTCCTCTTCCATTACTTAAGCTTACTAGAACTTTACCTCTGATCTTTCCTGGAGCATCATTTCCAAAAGTCACATTTCCTGATTTACTTTCTTTGAGTGATAGGAATTTACTTTTGTCACCTTTCATATGACTGGAGCATCCACTATCAATATACCATGGGTTATTTTTTCTTTGAGTTGACAACACTAATCCACACTTGTTATCTTCTTTATTCTTCCAAACCTTGACATTTTCATCTCTGTGATTTGAATCTGGCTTATAGTTCTTTAAACGATAGTCTACAACTTTATGTCCATAATTATGGCATATGTAACATTTTGCTTTGTTGAATAAAGGATCATAAAAATTGTTATTCTTAATCTGCGTCTTTTTCCCAACCATCACATGATTTGTAGCATGTGGTTGTTTGTTACTTGGTTGCCTCATTCTTTGTTGTGGAAGATATTTATTCCTTCGGTGTATTGATTGCTCATGTCTAAATCTTAAAGAACAATTTACAACTTTGTGGCCAAAGTTAGAACAGTAAAAACAATATCCATAGAAAAAATATTTGTACCTGAAAAATGGTTGTCTTCCTTGAGTAGGTCGATTTCCTCCATGCTGATGATTTCCTTGAGTAGAAGATGTATTATTTATTTGTTCTACAGATTTAGTTCTGGTACCTTTTTCTTCACTCCTCCTTGGTGGTTGATTATCTTCCTTTGTTTCTACAGGTGTGTTATTGTCAATGGTTGTAGCTTTGACAAACTTGATGGATTCTTTGTTTCTTGGTTGACCACTAGTTGCTCCCTCTTCATAACCCAAACTAGTTTTCAAATTTGGATTTCTTTGTTGATTTATAATGGTGTCTAATCCTTCTGAGGATTTAATACTTGCCAAATTCTGATTATATAAGGTCTGGAATTTCTCTAGATCGTTTATGAAAGACACTACTTCAGCTTCCAATTTTACACCTTTTGTTTTGGCTTCCTTCAATTTTTTTTTGAGGATTTCTTCAATCTTCTTAGCTTCTTCTAACTTAACCTTCAAAAAAACAATTTCTTCAGATGGCTCATTGCATGTTTTCTCATACCTGAGAAATAATTGTTTTTCTTTTTTTTTTCTTTTCTCTGTGTTTATCAATCTCTTCCATGACACCGACGAGTTCTCCTTCAAGATATAGTATTGCTTCACAATCAACGAAATCACTTCTTGTATCTTCAATGTTTAGGTGTTATAAAGCTATTAGCATGAGATCATTTATTTTACTTTCAATAGAAGAGTCATTGTTTTCATCATATGAAGGATCGTCATCATTGTTTACACAAAGTCTTTTCTTCTTAAAATTATTCTCTTTATATACCTTTTTGTGTTTGTGCTTCTCTTCATCGTCATATGTCCGATCCTTTCTTTTGTGAGGACACTTAGGTTCAAAATGACCTATCTTACCATAGTTGAAAAATTTGAAGGGTAGCTTACCTTTGTATTTTCCTAATCCTTTTGTCAGTCTTCTCACAAAATTTTCTTCAATCTCATCTATATCAAAGTCTGTGTTTTTCTCTGGTTTAAAGGATGCCTCTCTTGTAGTGGATTTACCTTTGGTGATTCTCATTTAATAAGAAGTTAGGGTTACAAGAAGTTGATCTAGTGTGAATGTTTTGAGATCAGTTATTTTCTCTATAGAAGAGACCTTTGAGTTAAATCTATCAGGAAGAGATCTTAATATTTTTTGGACTAGAAGAGATTTATCTATAGTTTCACCTAGAACTTTCATAGTGTTGACAAGTTCCTATATACATAAGAAGTACTTAATTATAACTTCTTCTTCATCCATCTTTAACTACTCAAATTCCAATTAGTGAGTTTGAAGTTTTGCATCTTTCATCTTTTCATTACCTTCATAACTACTTATCATCTTGTCCCACATTACTTTTGTTGTATCACAGTGCATGAGTTTGACAAACTCAGATTCTGCAAGTCCACTGAGGATGACATTCATTGCTTTTTCATTAAAGATAAACTCCATTTATCATATTTTGAGGCCAGGACTACAAGTTTCACATATCCAGTTTCAACGACATCCCAAACATCATCACCCAAAGACATTAAATATGTTCTCATCCTTATTTTCCAGAAGGGAAAGTTTGTTCCATCAAACAAAGGGGCTCTATTAGTTGAAATTCCTTCATGACTAGTCATGTTCAAGATTATGGATCTAACTTTGATCAAATCCATCGGCTTTGATACCAATTGTTGGAAAAATAACTGGGAGGGGGGGGGGTGAATCAGTTATATATATAAGCTTGACACTTTTCCTTTTCTTTTCTGAATCTTTCTAGATTATTATTTAATGTGTTGTTGATAACTTAACATGCATAGATATACAATATTTGATTAATCACATAGAATACACAAAGACACTGATTTTCATGAGGAAACACATAAAGGGAGAAAACCTCTTCTTCTTAGGATTTCAATCAAGCTCCAACTCACATGTACACCAAAGTATTTGGGAACCAACTCAAATATGAGGCTACAACCTCTAATAGGAAGCTACAACTTAAAGAGAGCACCAACTCTTAGATTTCTCTAGTGTTGGTTGTGGAGCCTGATTATGTTCCTGATTCAAAGGTCGTGTGTTTTTCAGCCATGTTTATACCCCATGAAGTCTTTACACCCCAGAAGTATGTACACTCTTCCATGCGGGGGAGTGCATAGGGGGGGTACCCCCTCTACGGGGTTTGGGAGAACTATCCCCCTGGCTAGGGGGTTCAGGGGAAGCATCCTCCGAAAGAAAAATTTCCTTGTAAATGTAAATTGTAATTTCATTGTAAATATGGACTGATCATTATAAGTTCACAGATATAATGGTAGAAATTATGTTAGGGTTTTTTTCCCTAGAAGGAAACCCTCTGTTATGAGATAAATTTATTATGGCTATCCATTATGGCAAGTATTGTATTCCGAGAGAGAAGACTATGAGAGAAAGAAGAGGAATTTAGAACAGGTTTGTTGTAGGTTGTATCCATTCATTTGTTGGATAATAATAAAGCAAGGAACTGGAAATTTTTTTGGTGGACGTAGCTCACACTGGGTATACCACGTAAATCTATGTCTCTATTGTATTGTGTATCTTCATTGTTTTATTTTATTTATCCACGGTCCTATTTTTCTAACAACTGGTATCAAAGGAAAAGATAACTCACAGGAAAAGAGGGTTCCTGGTTCAAGTGGGATAAATGTCGGAAGATGGAAAGTTTAGGGTCAAGAAATTTAACGGCCAAAACTACCAGTTATGGAAGATGTAGATGGGAGATTATTTATATCAAAAGGATCTATTTCTACCATTGGGCAGAGTAGAAAAGAAGTTGATGACCATGAAGGACGAATAATGGGAGATTCTTGACAGAAAGGCTCTAGGAACAATATGATTGAGCTTGGCAGCATTAATGGATTTAAATATTTTGAAAGAAAAGACAACAAAGGATCTGATGGATGCATTGGCTAAACTGTATGAAAAACCCTCGGCATCCAATAAGGTATTTCTAATAAAAAAAATGTTTAATATGAATATGTCAGAAGGTGGGTCTGTTGCAGATCATTTAAATGAATTTAATATGGTTAATAATCAACTAATTTATGTAAAAGTGGAATTTGATGATGAGGTTAGGGATATTCTAATATTGTGCCCATTGCCAGAAAGCTGGATATATTGGTAATGATTGTAAGTAACTCTGGCTCTGGTTCAAATACTTTAAAATTTGATGATGTTGTTGGTGTTATCCTTATTGAGGAAATGCGACAGAAAAGCACAGCTGAAACATCAGGTAATGCATTGAACATGGAGAATAGGGGAAGACAAAAGTATAGAGGAAAGGGCCCAGGGAACTGCGAGATTTCTAGGAAGGGAAGATCCAAATCCAAACTTGGAAAGATAGAGTGTTGGAATTGTGGGAATAAAGGACATCTAAATAAATACTGCATAGCTCCAAAGAAACAAAGAGATGGACAACAAGAGAGAAATCAGGAAGCAAATGTAACAGGTGATGTGTTACAATATGCTTTGATTATTTATGTAGATAATATTTCTGAGTCTTGGGTAGTAGATTCAGGGGCTTCATTTCATGCCACACCCCACAGGAAACATTTTCTAGGTTATGTTCAAGGTGATTTTGGACATTTTTATTTGGGTGATGATGCACCATGCAAAATTGTTGGAATGGGAAAGGTAAAAATAAAGAAATTCAATGGAAACCAATGGTTGTTGAAAGAGGTAAGACATGTTCCAGATCTAAGGAAAAATCTAATTTCAACAATATAGTTGGCAAGTGAAGGTTTTATATCCATATTTATAGATAAGACGTGGAAGGTCATCAAAGGATCATTGGTGATAGAAAAAGGAGAGAAGGTAGGTACATTGTATTTATTTACTGGTAGTACTGACTCTTCTATCTCTTTAGCTTCTACAGGAGTGGATATAACACCGTGGCATCATAGGCTTGGACACATGAGTGAGAAGGGGATGCATATACTTCACAAAATAAATTTGTTTCCAGATCTTAAACAAATTGATTTGGACTTTTGTGAGCATTGTGTTTATGAAAAACAAAAGAGAGTCAGATTTATCAGAGTCAGAAAAGAAAAGAAGAATGAAAGGTTAGATCTTGTGCATACAGATGTATGGGAACCAACTCACGTATCATATGTTGGTGGCTCTCGTTGCTATGTTACTTTTATTGATGATGCAACTAGAAAAACTTGGGTTTATTGCATTCGACAAAAATATGATGTTTTTGATACTTTTAAGAAATGGAAAGCTTTGGTTGAGAATGAGACAAGAAAAAGTTTGAAGTGTCTCAGATCAGATAATGGAGGTGAATATTGCAGCAAGGAGTTTGATTATTATTGTTCATACCATGGGATTTGTAGAGAGAAGACAGTTCCAAGAACACCACAAGAAAATGGTGTGTCATAAAGGATGAACAGGACAATCATGGACCGTCCAAGGAGTATGAGATTGCATGCTGGTTTTTCCTTACAGTTCTAGGCATATGTTGTAGATACTATTGTTTACTTAATAAACAGAGGAACTTCAAACTCTTTGTATGGTAGAATTCCATAGGAGGAATGGACAGGAAAAAAGGTAAACTATTCTTTTTTGAAAACTTTCAGTTGTGAAGCATTTGTCCATATTGATAAAAAAAATAGAACAAAGATTGAGTCTAAATCCAAGAAGTGTACCTTTATTGGATACAGTGTTCATGATTTTGGTTATCTCTTATGGGATTATGAAAATAAAAAAAACATTAGGAGTAGAAATGTGATATTCAATGAGAAGGTCATGTACAAAGATCAGTTGCAGGGAAAGAAATAGGAAGAAGAAAAACAAGAATACATAGTGCTTGATGAGATCACTATAAAATAAATTCCAAAGGAAACAGGAAATGAAAATGTACAACAACAGGAGAAAGAGGTACCTCAAACTCCTGCAAGTGTGGTTAGAAGATCTACCAGGTTAAGTATACCCCCTGAATGATACTCTCCTTCATTGTATTATTTATTGTTGATTGATTCTAGTGAACCAGAATGTTATGAAGAGGCAATGCAGGTAGACACAAAAAAGAAGTGGAAGAAATGAATGAAAGAGAAAATGGATTCCTTGGAAAATAACCAGACTTGGGACTTGGTTCAGTTGCTTGCAGGAAAAAGAGCATTGTAGAATAAATGGGTTTACAAGTTGAAGGAAAAAGATGGAGGAGAAAAGAGGTGCAAGGCTAGACTTGTTGTAAAGGGGTTTGCACAAAATAAAGGTATAGTTTGCTATCCCCCTAGATGGGGAGTTCAGCGGTGAAGCCTACGAAGGAAGAATTGCCTTGTAAATTTATATTGTAATTTCATTGTAAATCTAGACCGTTCATTATAAGGTCGTAGATCTAACAGTAGAAATTATGTTAGGGTTTTTTTCCCAAGAAGGAAACCCTCTGTTATGAGGGAAATGTATTGCGTCTATGCATTATGGCGATTATTGTATTATGAGAGAGGAGACTGTGAGAGAAAGAAGAGGAAGTTACAACAGGTTTGTTGTAGGTTGTAACCCTTCATTTTCTAGATAATAATAAAGAAAGGACATGGAAATTTCTCTGGTGTACGTAGCCCACACTGGGTGAACCACGCAAATATGTGTCTCTATTGTATTGTGTATCTTCTATGTTTTTTTTCCTCATTTGTTTTATTTTATTTCTCCATGGTCTTATTTTTCTAACATCTAGAACCAACTAGATGGAAGCACCAACTCCCAGGGTTCTCTAGAACCAACTAGATGGAAGCAACAACTCCCATAATATGCTCTAGCACCAACTAGAATTTAGAGGACTACAATCCTCCCTAGCATCACCCTACCACCCTTATTGAATATTACAAAACTTACTTACTTGATCTGTCTTTGATCTTATCTGTTACAGTTCAATGTATCCTCTTCCTCCTTCAACTTTTACGCTCTATGACTCCACTGCATTCTATGTGCTATGCCTCTTCTATACTCTTCATATCCTTCCCACAACCTCCTTCTACCCGCATGAATAATTACCAACAATCCATCTCTCTTCTCCGTTCTACATATTTTTATCAAGCCAAGTCCTCTGCTAGATAATACTCACAAATCTTCATGTTCTCTAGTAGTTATGCTAAGTCTATTCATCATCAGTGGCTATTAACCTGAAATTCTTTGGCTTCTATGGTAGTACAACCCTTCATCTTCTTTGTTATAGTTATAGTTGATATTCTTTGACAATTATAGTAGGTCTTCTCTGATAGTTACATGAGGTCCTCGCAAAGAAGCTCCTTGTGAACTTCACGCATGTGAACTAGCACCGGGTGAAAGTTTCCCCCACATGACCACTGGCTGTGTCCACACGCTAATAAAAAATCCACTTCGCAACTTCGTGTTTCGTGATCTCGCGAGTTAGTTATCCTCCATTCTTCAAAGTATGAACTCCCAAACTTCAAACTAAGAACCTAGCAAGCGCTATCTCCATTCCCTTTAAACTCCTATGATGTGACCTTCGACTATGACCTGGGGCCCAAATTCCAAACGCTTCATGACTTCGCGTTTTGGGACTTTGGAAATCAACTCACCCCTTTCTTCCAAAAAACAAACCCTGACCCTATGATTTCCAGATCAACAGTCCATATCTCTCCATGATCCAACAGTCGATATCTCCTCTTCTCGTTTTGGGACTTCGAATTTCACGAAGTTTGCACTTTCTACTTGTAGTTCTTCCAAAGTCCAAACCAAATGAATGGTCCACAACCCTCTGTGATCCAAAGGTCCATAATTATTTCAAGACTTCATGCTTCGTGATGTCCGGGGACTGTTCAACATAGTTCTTTCGGTTCGCGATTCTGTGAAACTGCTTATTTGTTGCCACATGTCCTTCCCAACACCAATGGCTAGAATTGCCTCACAATTTTTGACTTTGCAAGTTTTCTCTTTTCCTGTGCACTATAAAATAATTAAATCCCATGCACTTACCTCTAGATCCAACGATGGTTGGTCCATGCACTCAAATGTAATGCTTGGGATCCGTTCTCCTCCTCTGCGCACTCGTTGATCCTATCTGGACTCTAATCCAACGGTCTAGGTTCTTCATAATGCTTGATATGATGACCATTGTCTCTCCTCCTCCTGAGCTTATGATTTCTTCTGACTTAGAATATTTTCTAAGTATTCAAAGGTTTTGACCTCTGAACCTTCTCCTGTGAAACCGGTTGAAAGGTCTCGTCTTTGATTTTCCTCTTGAGCTCTGTCTTCATAAAAGAGGACTTCTTTTAGTGCTATCATAATTGCTTTCCTCTTTTCCATCATCGTTGTTGTTCTTTCCATCAATGACAAGCACACTCTTCCTGTCAGCATGCCAACATATCTTGCATTTTGTCTGCCTAGCTATTTGTTTCTTTTTCCATATTGGAAGAATTGCTAATAACTTGTTCCCAAGTTTTGGAATTTTTTGTAAAATCTCGTTTCTCTTCCTCCCTTGATTTTCCTCTATGGGTGTCTACTTGTTCAATTGTTTTCCCTTTAGCTTTGGATGTTTTAGATTTCATCACCTCTCTAATTTCCACAGCAAAATCTTCCTTGATTTGCCCAAAATCCTTCATGCCTTTCCATTCATCCTTTGCTACCAAAAGAGCTTCTTGCAACAATGCCACTTGATCTTTTAAAACTTTGTTTTTTTCTGCTAATCCTCGATTTTCTATTGTCAATAGTTGGATTTTAAGGTCTCTCTCATGCTCTTTGACTTCCAAAATCTCCAATATCCTCTTGGCATTTAGTAAATCTTGCACATACATGTCAGGTGACCAAGTGAGAGGTGTGGATGTGGGACTGTAAAAGGCATCATCACTATTGTCTTCAATCCTGTTGTTTCTACACCTTTTCTAAAGAGGATTGTTTGAAAGTCTATTACGGAGGGCCAATTTTTTCCTTGTCTGCTCCCATTTTAGAAGAGTAGCTCTACATTTTAAAATACCCCGAAATTGTCTGGCATTGACCCAAACCCATCCTTTCTTTGCTTGAAGAGGTAATTTTCACTTGACCTAAATGGTTTGTTTCACCAGAGACCAATATCTCTTGCTGATTTTTTATGTGTGTTGAGTGTATTGTCATTGCTATAGGGGAAAAGAAAAAAAACATTGAATAAGGAACAGGAAAATACATGTTTGTCTATTGGGGACAAAGGACTAAAAACTATTGGGAGTCCACTTAAACCTCTCGCAGCTAAATGCCAAATCTCTCACTATTCCCGTACCATCATTTTCCAGACTCTTCTTTCTAGATCTTTCGTTGTTCCAAAGTTACCCGTCATTGTCCAGACTCTGCTTTCCAGATCTGTCGTTGCTTTCCAGATATATCACTGAAAATGGGGTTGTAGGGTTTTAAGTGGACAGGTCGTTGCTTTCCAGATCCGTCGCTGAAATGGGGTGGTAGGGTTTCTAGAAACGATCTCTGTTACTCTTAGGCTTGTTTTTATTTTGTTTTTATGTCTGTTTTTCATATTTGGATGTCTTAAAAATATTCAAAGTGATTATTATTTTTATTTATAGGGAATTATGTCACACATTTGATCTAGATTCTTAGGCTATTTTTTAATTTATTGATTTATAATTTTTTATTTATGGAAAATAAATGGATTTAGGTTAATATTTTTAGAATATTTTTATTCTTTTCTATGTTAAGTAAATTTTTTTTATAAGCATTAATTTTAGGTCTTAATTTTACACATCTCATTCATATTTAGTTAATATTTAAAAAATATATTATATTGGGTCCACTTATAAGACATGTCACCTTAATGTTAGGTATAAAGGTTACACATCTTTGTCAACTTGGAGTGTAAAATGGACCCCACTTCTCTCAGTGCAAAGAAAATTTTCCTCTCAATGGAATTGACGATGTGCCTGATCTTGATATTCTTACCAATGATATTGAAGGTGAGAATTCTCCTACCAATGGGATTGAATTTGTCAATGAATTTGAAGGAGATTATGTAAGCAATATGCCTAGTCTCCCTCCCCAAATGGGTTTTAGTTTTAAGGATGTGTGGAAAGGAGGAGGACCACTAGCAAGGGTGACAGCGACATGCAAATGGGATGTATATGCAAGGGAGAGTGCATGTGATCTATAATAGCTTGACCTCACCACACTAGAACTCTTAATGAATAGATGCTCAAGTGATATTGCAACAAGTGGGGAGGACTTACATTAACTCAAGAAATTATGCATGGAATGAGCAAGTTGAAACATGGTTTTATTACTTATTTGGACCATTGAATGAAGATTGGAGTTCATATTTGGCTTTAGAAATTCACAATCATCTCTGGGCATTAGTATTCATTTATGTGACATTTGGATTTTGGATTGGTTGCTAGTAATGACACGCAACTTTAAAGGCTATTTGAGGAGGACAATGGTCATTTCTATGGATCTTGGGTAGGGAACACATCAAGGCCATCCCAATGAGTGCAAGGATTTAGTGGTGAAAGAGGCAGTGCAATCACAAGAAAGGAAAAAGGTTTGTATTGTGGTGGCTTCAACAACAACCTACTGGAGGAGATTTTCAAATATAGTTAAAAAAAAAGTGGAAACATTGGAAAATGAGGTTAAGGTGAAGAGGTGTTACATTTATAGTGTAGGGATTGTTGATGAAATTGTATAATGGATTCATAATACTTGTTACTCAATGAGAAAAGAGACCAAGAACAACAATACAAGAGAAATCTAATGACACATTAAAGAAGTCATAACCTATGTAATGGAAAATAAGGGGAACTAGACCAATGTTATTTTAAGTAGTTTGGACCTGTTGGAAAACAAATATGAAAATGTAATTAATGCAATCTAGGGCTATGAGGCTAGAATTGTGGAAACTCAAGAAACTCAGGAAGAGCCAAAGGAAAGTGGAGTAGAATACATATTAGGGAGGAAAAATAAGGACAAGGAAGAGGTTATTTCTTGAAAGCGCCAACACTAGAAAACGTAGCTCGAGCCTAAAAGAGATAGGTTATTCCACTAATTCTAATTGATGTGGAATCTGACTCTCGAGAACGATCTCTAGTTCCCCCAAGTTTGTCGATGTGGGTTTTTTCTTGGTTATCTATGTTATTTTGAATTATACCCTTGGGGTCATTGTCTAGATATAGGATTTTAACTTTCAATTTGCAATCCATAAAAAAATACACAATTTGGGAGGGGTAGAACACCAAACAATTGTTCATATATTTTTATAATTGTAGTCTAGTCTCCTTTGAGGAGTTCCTACAGTCTCGCACGTTTTTATTTATTTTGTGTTGACTTAATAGATAATTAACCAACTTACCCAAAAACAAATATGCCCAGTCTCCCAACAATTTTTAGTTTGAATATCATGATGACAATCAGGGTGAGTGAAAGATAATGATGGTCTCTCATGATGCGTTAGTGGCCATGGAAACCTATAAAAACAACAATCTATTAACTTGGAAGGATTATTCAACATACTTTTACAATGAATTTGAATATGGTGTAAGAAGACGAAACATAGGAAATTAAATTAGCTTTCTAAATATACAACTTTTATTCATACACATTATGAATAGCTATGTCAAATTTGTTTTTTTCTAACAATGGTATCTTATTTTTCCAACAAAATATAAGATATATGTTATTTTTCATGCAGGTGTTGAGTACCTTAATGATGGAATTTCATTCCAAAAACGTGTATACCTGTAGAGAACCTGTTTTTCTTGTGTCGTGTATTTTCTAGAAATTTATTATATTAATTTTATGTTTTTTTTTTTAAATTACCAAAGTAAACATATTGCTGAAATTACAACGTCTTTTGTTTGCTCGGGTTAAGAGGGTCTTAACATGATCAAAACAATTTTTTTTCATTAGATCATAGGTATCGATCTCCTCTAGTGTCACATATAACTCATTCAAGAAATGGTTAAGCTGAAAAAAAGTTATAGCACAAATAAGAGAGGTATGTATTCTAGGATTTTGATATATGTGAAGACAAAAATAGATTAAAAACAGTAAACAATATTAATTTTGTTTTTAAAATATATATTTCAAATCTGCATAGCCAACTCTATCTATATCTATACTTTTGTCAACAACTAAATTATTTAGCCTATAGAAAAATAACGTCAAAGATAGAGATATAGAGAGGTATTCACAAAAATGGAGGGTTTTATCAATTTGCAGACCAAGCCACTAGGTTTGTCATCCTGGACCTAAAACTAAGCCAACCAAATCATCATACACGTTTTCAATCCACCCAAAAAAATTGAAATCAAAAGAATGTGCACGCATTATTAAGAGCGTGAACATGTTCCTAAGAGCATACCCATGCTATAGGAATGTGTGTTCATTCCTAAGAGCTCCCACACACTCTTATAAGTCATTTTTTATTTGTAATTACCCCATACCTCTCTATCGCTTTCTCTCTCTCCTACATTTACCCCCCCTCTATATCTCTGTCTCACACTCCCTCTCTACCCCCCTATCTGTTTCCCTCTCTGTCCCTCACACTCCTATACATGGCGAGACTTAGACATCAAAAGGAATGGAAAGGCCTATACCTATACCTTGCCTTGACATCCCTCAAACCATCACAACCACTCCCTCTCTATCCCCCCCTCTCTCTCTCCCTCTACCCTTTTGTCCCTCCCTCCCCTATTATGCCCCCCTCTCTCTTCTACCTCCCTCCCACCCTTTCTCTCTCTCCTAGTTGTTAGTCTCAGTATCAATCTCTCTCTACCCATATTTATATCTCTATTCCCCCTCTCTGTCTCCCTCTGTATCCCTCCCTTCCTATCACTCTCTCTCTACCCCCTCTTCTATGTATCCCTCTCTACTTCCCTTCCTCTCACTATCCCTCTCTCTACCCCCTCTCTCTGTCTCCCTCTCCCTCCTTCTCACACTCACTCTCTGTTAGGACCCTGAAATGCCCTTTTTAACTACACCTTTTGATCATTCAACCCTCTCATTTCCTAAGATAAATGACTACTATAATGAGCACTAAGACCCTTTTTCCCAAGGTATGAACTATTCATATTTCTTTTATTTTTTCATTTACTTAGCATGTTTGATTGAATATGATCACATATTTTACCCATGAAATAATTCAACTAATGATCAAAATGATAGAACAACCCATTTCAAGAATCAAGTCGCTGTTGTCACAACTATGTGCAATTCCTAGGAGATGTTACAGGATTTCTACAACAGATGCCCATCAATCCTGGAAGCTGTTACAGGAATTCTGCAACAAACGACCATTAATCCTGGAAGCTGTTACAGAATTGTTACGTCAGAAGCCTATTAATATCGGAAGTTGTTACAATAGATTCCACCAGTCCTGTTGTGATACGAATGTTGCAACACCTATTGATTAGAATGCTGGCTCACGATGTTGATGAAGGAGAATTCAAGATTTTGTATTTATGATATCTAATGAACAGCCTGAGAATCAGGGATTCTCAGGACTGCTCTGTTTCTGAACACTAATTGACTCTGACTTTAAATAGCAAAGCTTTTGTAATGTAAAGGTTGTTAGTCTTTTGGCTTGAACTAAAGAAAGGAACGATTATTGTACCCAACATCTTTATGGCAATTGAATGAAGAACTGGATTGAATTTCTTTAGCATTCTGTGATCTATCTCTTTGAGTGGATTCAGTGAGAAGAAAAGGGCCCACCTTCTTCATTGATTTCCCTCTATTTAGAATTTTAGATTTAGTTGTTTTCATTGAAATTGGTTTAACTGTTAGATGTTTCTGAATGCAACTATTGTTACAGTTTAGTCCCTTCCTGATAAATGCACATAAACTTGTCTCATGAGAATTAGAAGCCAATTGTTGAGCATGGATGGAGAGTTACTTTTCCTTTTTATGCATTAAGTTTAAATCTTGTTTTGGAGAATTAAAAGTGTGAAGTAGCTTCCCGCAATAAGTAGATTTCTCTTCAGCAATAGGATAGAATTTCTTCCTGCCAAAGTAAATTAGAAAGTTATATTAAGGTAGGCAATTCGTGGTTTTTGTAGATTCATCAGTTTAGATTGCAATTATGATTTTAATTCTATAGCACTCCAGCTGTATCAACACAATTGTGCCAGCAATATTGTTTGTTTGTTTTTGTTAGTAGAACTTCCCTATTGCAATTAGATTAGAGATGCTTCCATAATCTAGCATAGACTGTGCAGAATTATGTTGAAATAACAGACTTCCCGGGGTTGACAATTTATATTGAACACATTGATTTTCCATTTAATTAGACAATTAAAGTGCCCAACATTTTGGCGTCGTTGTCGAGGAAGTTAATTGTAGATTTTGGTAAGCACACTAGTTTTTTCTTTAGGAATGAATAGTCTACATGAATCACCAAACACAAGAATGAACCCCCCAAAATACTAACATTGCAGGCAGCAGAGGACATGGAGGAATAAATCCTAACATACTGGTGTTAGTAACATTTCTTGTCCGGGGCACAAGAGAATTCGGGTCAGCGAGTCGCATGAGGAGCGCCCGAGCGCAACGTGAAAAATCTCATTTTAGGCCCCCAAGCAAGCGAGTGGGTGAGATTATATCGTCGACGGTCCAGATTCATCCATAAGAGTAGATCAGCGATTGGTGGAAAATCACGGTTAGTGGAATTGCGTTGAGATTAGCGCAAATGCATCGCACCCATATTATATGCAGGGAAGGATGGAAGTCGTCCATCCAAAGGATACGTGGCATGTGATCTGGTCATGTTGGCTTTTCAGCAGTTGCGAGTTCTAAGGGTGAAAGTTCCTTATCACTCTGCATCGTAAAACCCCAAACCCCAAAGTGTCGAAAGCGCCCAGAGTCGGGCCCGCGGTATCGCGGAGCAATCTCAACCGTCCATCCAAAGGAGACACCCCGCGCGTGATTAGGGTCCTTGCCATTTTGCCCATTATGATTTTAAGGCGCAAAGAGAATCTCTGTCATTTCCCAATGCGCGAGGTGCCAGGAGTATCCAAGACCCGGGCCCACAGCATTGTCAAGAGAGTTCATAACTGTCAGATATAGATGGATGCGTGGTGCCAACTCAAGCCATCTCGACGTTTCACTCATCACGATTTTAAGAAGCAAGGATCAACCCCTTCTTATTCACGAACGCCGAAAGCACCTTTGAGGATAAATGCACGGTCACATCCCATTGTCACATGGTAAAATAGAAAGAGCTGTGCAAAAGGGGCCAGGGTTGTCGAGTCTAGTTGCCGAAAGGTTCATCGCGTTCTCCGGGTGCCATTTGATCCGACCTCAAGCCTGGTTTTCGCTTGAAGTAAATGAAGGTAAGAAAGAGTGGTTGAAACCTCTCTTCATGCATTAAGTGCAATATATGAAGAGCCTGGTCAGTGGTTTTCTCAAGAGGGTCCTATGTACCAATTTTTTCCAAAGAGGCCATGCCCAGTCCTCGATTAGCCAGATGAGGTCTGCACACGCTAACTTGGCTCTTAATGGCTTAGCTACTCCCATTACAGGGGCCATGCGCAGTTAAGATGGCATCTGACAAAGGTTATCTATCCAAATTTGACTGAAAGGACACCAAGCCTTGGGTGACTAAGCACGCCACTATTAGGAAAATTTTCTGAGTATATAGACTCAGTCTTTGTATTTTGTAAAGTATCGATGGTTGAGCGAGGCTCCCGATTGTAAAGTTTTGATGAAGCGCCTGTCGCTCTGGTTAATGGATAAAGCATTGGAGACTTCTTACTTTATGGATGTCAGCCTCTTTTCCATCTCTTTGTTTACTATGTTAGAACATCTTAGAATTGGAGGATCCAGTCGAGTTGTGACTGTTATAGGATGATGTAGGTTGGATCACTGTAACAATTGTGTTGTTTCTAATCGGTCTCTGTGATTTTCTTAGCACTGAACAACTTGGAATTGGAGGATCCAGTCAAGTCCCCCTTTCAGTTTCCCTAAGCCCTGAACCAAGAGGATCTTGCATTCAGAGTTTTTCTTCTACAAACTGTTGAAAGGCCTGTTTCCTGAGGTAATTTGCTCACTCCTCTCACTAAGTCTTCCACCTGCCTATTTTACAATCAACTCACTGATTGAAGTTAGATCAAGACCTCCTTTTTTCCTTTCATACCAGACCCAGTCCCTGAATTAGAGTGATATCTTCCTGAATCACTACCCATTCGATCACCCATTAAAATTTATCATGACATAAAATTGATGGGCGTTGGGCTCTGCTCCTGCAAGCAATCCAGGAGTGACTTCTGACGCTAACATTTCTAGCGTTGTTGCCAGGGACGAAGTTGAAGATTTTCCTTAGGCAGAACGACATTGAGCCTCTGATTCTGAAGGTGCATCAGACATCAGAGCCCTTCAAGATTGCTACCATGCACCTGGCGACTCCACTGTGCGACTCCAAGGTTTCCACATCACTGTTTCAGGTGTGGCTACTATTAGCACACCTGAAAGCTGACCCTAAGGAGATTTCTGGAGAAGGTTTCAGTAGCTGCTTTCTCAGCCTGAGAAGCTTCCTGGGGTAACAACAATGTTAGGATCTGGCCTTTGATGGTGAACAAAGACCAGACACATTCAAAGTTGTGCATCTTTCACCTGGCAACTCCATGATTCAAGGATCGATTGGCGACTTCACTGGTTCAATATGGAGAAAATCCTTGCTCGCAGGTTTGCTCCTTTTAATTTTTATGATATTCCTAGTTTTCCTAATGTTGTCCCCTCTCCGAATGAATGGGGTGATTATTTGCCCGTATTTGGAAACTGTGAAGATGACAACCCTGCTCAACACCTCAGTGAGTTTCATGAACTCATGCGTCAGTGGGAGATACATCATGAGGATGTATTATTGAAAATGTTCATGTTCTCATTAGCAAGGGATGCACGTAAATGGTATCATTCTTTACCCCCTGCTAACATTTCTTCACTCTCGGAGTTTCATGCAACTTTCATCGCCTATTACCAAGAGTTTTATCCCTCTGTGTTAGTTTGTCATAACTGTAGTGAGGGATACCACAACTCTATACTGGATGAAGTTGTTTCGGACGTAGGCTACGAGGATGATCCCGAGGACCTGGATCAGAGCTCCGTCCTTTCTCCTCCCCATTCATCTGCAGCAGGGGGGGGTTATGAGAGTGATGAAGTTCCCAGGGAGGAGGATGGCACTTTGAGTGAACTAGTGGTGCAGACGATATTCCCCACTCCCCAGAGTGCAAAATTAGAAACTGTAGGCAGCAAAAAGGATTTTGCAGTCTTTGAGGCAGATGATCTAAGCAGCTCTTTTGAAGAGATTATTGAAGATTTTTTGGATGCATTATCATCTGCCCCTAATGAGCCTGTTGTCTCAGATTTAAACAAGGAAGCCATTGTGGAAGAGGATCGTTCTTCCTTTCTTCATGAGATTTCCCATGATGTATTTACATTTGGGATTGAAGAGAAGGATCGGGAGACCGTTCCCTTTTTACAAGATGGGGGAGTGCATGGAAAAGAGGAGGAGGAACCAGAGGAACAAATGAGCGTGCATTTCATGTTCTATATAGAGCCAATCAATGAACAACCACCGCCTGAGATTAGTGAGCCTACGTCAGTTGTCCTCCTACCTGTGCTTATCAGAGATATTCAACCACAGGTGGACAACTGTGTAGCACATGCGGCTGTTTGTCGCCAGTTTTCTGGGATTGGCCACTCATTCTATGACCCTGTCAGCAAGTACATGGAGTGGAATTTCCCCTATGCCTTAGAGCTTCCCTATTTCATCTCAACTCCAGCCTGTCAGGAGGAGTTGAAGACTGTAACCGTTCTGCTGTCATGGTTACACCATCTGCTGATGATAATTTACAGAAGGAAGGAGCTTCTATCTAGGAAGCAGCTTGAATGGATATGGTGGAAATATGCTTTCACTTAGCCCCATGTAAAGTGTTTTATTAGTTTAGGATTGTATATAAATAAGCTCCTTTGAGCATGTATCTTTATTTTGTTGCTTTTATTTTTCGGCTTGTATTTTCAGCAGTGAGATGTTTTGAGCCTGATTCCATAGCCCAACAGCAAGGAACTGAAACTGCAAAATGAGTCCTTAAAGCATCACATGGAAGACTCTATCCCCCATGGAGCCTAATGTTAGTAACATTTCTTGTCCCGACCACAAGAGAATTCGGGTCAGCGAGTCGCATGAGGAGCGCCCAAGCGCAACACGAAAAATCTCATTTCAGGCCCCCAAGCAAGAAAGTGGGCGAGATTATATCATCGGTGGTCCAAATTCATCCATAAGAGTAGATCAACGGTTGGCAGAAAATCGTGGTTAGTGGAATTATGTTGAGATTAGCGCAAATGCATTGCGCCCATATTATATGCAGGGAAGGATAGCGGTCGTACATCCAAAGTTTATGTGGCGTGTGATCTGGTCATGTTGGATTTTCGATAGTTGCGAGTTCGAAGGGTGAAATTTCCATATCACTCTGCATCACAAAACCCCCAACCTCGAAGCACTGAAAGAGCCCAGAGTTGGGCCCGCGGTATCACTGAGCAATCTCATCTGTCCATCCACAGGAGACACCCGACATGTGACTAGGGTCCTTGTCGTTTCTCCCATCGTTATTTTAAGGTGCAAAGAGCAGCTCCGTCATCTCCTTATGCGTGAGGTGCCGGGAGTGTCCAGGACCCAGGCCCACAGCATCGTTGGGAGAGTTCAAAACTGTCAGATCTAGAGGGATGCATGGCACCAACTCAAGCCATCTCGGTGTTTCTCTCATCGCGATTTTAAGAAGCAAGAATCAACCCCTTCTTATTCGCAAATGACGAAAGAACCTTTGAGGATAAACAGAGGGTCACAACCTGTCGTCACATGGGAAAATAGAAAGAGCTATGCAAAAGGGGCCAGGGCTGTCAAGTCCAGTCGCAGAAAGGTTCATCGCGTTCTCTGAGTGCTATTTGATCCAACCTCAAGCCTGGTTTTTGCTTGAAGTAAATGAAGGTAAGAAAGAGTGGTTGAAACCTCTCTTCATGAATTAATTGCAAGATATGGAGAGCCTGGCCAACGGTCTGCTCGAGAGGGTCCTGTGTACCATTTTTTCCAAAGAGGCCATGCCTAGTCCTAAATTAGCAAGAGGAGGTGTGCACACACTAACTTGGCTCTTAATGGCTCAGCTACTCCCCTTACAGGATCCATGCGTAGTTAAGATGGCATCTGACGAAGGATATCTGTCCGAATTCGGCTGAAAGGACACTAGGCCTTGGGTGATTAAGCACGCCGCTGTTAGGCGAATTTTCTAAGTATATAGAATCAGTCTCTGTATTTTGTAAAGTATCAATGGTTGAGCGAGGCTCCTGATTGTAAAGTTTTGATGAAGCGTTGGTCGCTTTGGTTAATGTATAAGGCATTGGAGACTTCTTACTTTATGGATGTCAGTCTCTTTTCCATCTCTTTGTTTACTGTGTTAGAACAACTCGGAATTGAAGGATCCAGTAGAGTTGTGACTGTTATAGGATGATGTAGATTGGATCACTATATCAGTTGCGTTTTTTCTAATCGATCTCTGTGATTTTCTTAGCGATGAACAACTTGGAATTGGAGGATCCAGTGAAGTCCCCCTTTCAGTTTCCCGAAGCCCTGAACCAAGAGGATCTTGCATTCAGAGTTTTTCTTCTACAAACTATTGAAAGGCCTATTGCCTGAGGTAGTTTTCTCACTCCTCTCACTAAGACTTCCACCTGCCTATTTTACAATCAACTCACTGAATAAAGTTAGATCAAGACCTACTTTGTTCCTTTCATACTAGACCCATTCCTTGAATTAGAGTGATATCTTTTTGAATCACTGCCCATTTGATCACCCATTAAAATTTATTGTGACATAAAACTGATGGGCGTTGGGCTCTACTCCTGCAAGCAATCCAGGAGTGAATTCTAATGCTAACAACTGGGAAGACAGAACATTGTTGAAGAGATTATAGCCAGAGAAGATTCTTCTTTAGGATCCATTTTTCACCCTGCCAATCCTCCAAGAGGATGTGATGCACAGTCAGTAGAAATACCCCCTCTTGAAACATCGTTCTCATCAAGGGTTGATGCTAAAGTTGTAGCTAAAAGTAAAGATGAATATTGTCACCAACAAATCCAAAAGCAACACTGGAGAACATTGAGGATCAAGGCAGTATAGCCTCAAACCAAGGAAACCTAGAAGAAGTTGTTTATTAGATCAATGATCAGATAGTCACTAAGGAAGAGTGGGACGTTGTTCATATTGAGTGGAACCAAAGAGAACATATGGAGAATAAAGGGGATAATGAAGAAGAGCTCTACCAAGAGAATCCATAGAACAAAGAGGATCAAGTAAACAATGAAAAAATTATCTCTACCCTGGTTTTTCCTATTTCTGATGTCCCCACATGAGGGATGGATCCTATGAAAAACATACCTCTCTTGGCTCTCCCAATTTTTCATGGATTATCTATTGAATATATGGATGAGTTTCTGTTTGAATTTGACATTTTGTGTAGAAGCTATGTGTTGTTGGGAAAAATACCCTACGGACTAGCAAACTAGGGTCAGACTTGCATGCAAATTTTGACCATAAAGAAATTACTTTTTAACCTACCACCCAAAACTTAAACCCCTCGTTCACAATACATGCATGGAAAGGAACTACTAACCTTGTAACCTAAGTTCCATGCCAATCCTCCATTGTGCTTTGACCACTCCCTTGCGCTAATTCTTCCAAAGATAACCTGTAATCAAAGTAAACAACTATGCATGCATGCTACTTCTCTATTAGAGGGTTAGAAATTAAGAATAAATTAAACAAACCATAGATAACTCATGCATTGGGACGAGAAAAGTATTCTTTTATTATTTGAAAAATGAATCAACTTACAATCAAAGTCGAGACCGGCCACCGCTCCTTGATCCTGATCCTGGGCTCCTCTTCGTTTTTCCTCCAACTTCTTTGCATTAAATCTCCTTTGGCATGAGGAAAGGCTAAAGGGTTGGGACAATGGATTTGGCAAATGGGCAGAGTTTCTTCGCTATATTTATTCCTCCTCCAAATGGTACTCCTACCCCTTCTTTTATAGGCTAGAAGGAGCTAGGGTTTTGGATGAACTCTCGGCCATTCATGGCTGGGATTTTTAGTTAACTGACCCATAGATTTTTGTTCCGTCGACATCTTTCCCTTTTTCGTACTTTTTTAGGTACACGCGGGCTGTAGTGAGCCAGCCAATGTGCACATGCATGCAGTAATGGGTTAGGGCGCATGGGCCTTGACACAAGAGGATTTCCAAAGAGTTGTTCAGTAGATGTTTTGGCAATGAAGGGATATGAGTTGGCCTGATGCCAGGTAAGCATGTGTGGTGCAATTTAGGGTTATAACAGATGCCCCCTAATGTGTGAGGTTAGAAGAGCATCTGATGGCCGAAATACATTACCAATCTTTTACCAATCTTTATTGATGTGTTGAATGAGTGAGCCCAAGGATCAGAAACCATGAGGCATCGTCTGCAAAATAGAAAATGTCTCACCGAGGCGGGCATACCCATGCTCGGGATAAAATAGAACCATGACTACCAATCAAATACACTGTAGATCCATGTTAAATAACTATAAAGAGTAGCCGTGAATAATACACAGCGGAGCTACATCTCAAAATCAGAAAGACAGACATATAGAGTACCCATCTTCCAAAAGATGATTTGGCTTGATGGTTGTACTTCAGATCTCGAGCAACAACTTCAAAATCTTGTAAAAATCAGGTAGGAGTGTAATATGAGTGTACGACTTGACTACCCAGAGGTCTTCGACGGCTCATTGGTTATGGACTTGATAATTTTGATGATCGGACTGAAGGCTTTAGTGATTTCGAACAAGGACTTGATTGGAAATTCAGGTTGGTCGGGTATGCAGACAAGAGACATATTGCAGAGAGGCCGAATCAGGCTTAGTGACAAACTTCCCTTGGATAATAGCACAACAAGTGATAAGACTCAGGCAACATATATGTTAATCATAAGTCTACAAAGAAGGAGACAATGCAAACTCTCCATATGTCTGGAAGAGTAACCAAATGGTGGAGGACACAACTCTATATAGCAAGAAAAGCTTCCTAAGGTTGTACTACATCCCATAGTCTGATGATAAAATGGACAGATGTGCTTTATCCAAGGGTGACTCATGATGCTGCCAATAAAGAAAATACGTTTTCCCATCCTCTTTTTGGGGTATATTTGATTTTTTGTTCTTTTTTGATAATTTTTGAAAAAGAATAAAGGAATATTACGTTACAATGGAGGAATGAGTACTGCAAACATACAAGCTCGAGGCACAAGGAAAAGACTGATGTTTTGGTAAAATGATACTTGGGAAAAATCCTCCAGCGGCCAAAGGTGTTAAGACGCAGAAGCAAACTGTCACAAGGCTGGTAGATAAGGTATGCAAATGCGGTTGATAGAACACACAATGGTAACGTCCTTCGATGTAAGTTTAACAAGCCCAGAGAAGGTAAGCTCTATGGTTTTTCATATTTAGACAGTCTGAAAAAGAATAAAAGGAGACTCTGCTGGGGTACCTTTTTCGACAATAGTGTAGTCGGTTCAAAAAAGGTATAAAGTAGCACCGATTAGACGTCCATTCAAAACCATTTTAACAAGTGTGACAAGGACAACATCACTCGGCTATTTTTTCACTTTTAAGGAGTCTGAAAAAATCTTAACTATGGACTCCGTAAGGAATATTCTTCTGGACCAATTTAACGGGTGTGAAAGAATAAGGTCACTCGGTGATCTTTTCAATTTTAGGGAGTCTGAAAAGAGCTTAACTATGGACTCTGTGGGGGTTTCTTTTTCGTAAATTTAGTCCCTCAGGCCCAAAAAAGGAATAAAATTATACCTGAGGATACTCTTCTAAAGAATGGGAATTCGATAGAGTATACCTTTGTTTGTACAGTTGACCGTCCGAACCAAAAAAGGGGTAAACTACCGCTGGACAGACGTGACTTCAAATTTCAGTTTAACGAGCATGAAAGGCCACAAGATCGGTTGGCAATATTTTCATTTTTAAAGGGCCAGAAAAGGGCTTAAAAGGAGACCTGTTTAAGGAATGTTCTTCTGGACCAATTTAACGAGTGTGAAGAAACAAGGTCACTCGACAATCTTTTCATTTTTAAGGAGTTTGAAAAGGGATTAAAGAATACTCCACAATGGTTACTTTTCTCAGTTAATCCGGACGAGATCGAAAAGCATAAATGCAGTCTCGCTGGATGTTTCTTTCAGATCTCAATGTGAGCTTGAAAAACAACAAAGTTAGCTCATGATAGACTCTTTGTGGGTCGATTCTTAGCATCTCCTCGCGGGAGCTGTATGCTCCAATGAAAACATTGTCTATGACGCCAGGGGTTCTAGAGATATTGATAGGTATCATTTCAGTAATGGTTTCCATATTACCCTCAGCATACATCTTGTGTGTAGCTAAGGGATTAGTATGACAAGACCTATCTCCAGTCATAGTTACGGTGAATTCTCCAGCTTTGATTCGGCTTAACTTTGGGAGGAAATATGATCTGTGATGAAGATCTTCCCAAGGTTTGTTTAGACTAGTCATTGCTTCAATTACTACCTCGTCAGAGGGAAATACTAAGTCTAACGAATCGATGTTGGTGAGAGAACCCTGAGCCCAAATAGGCTCTAGTAGTGGATCTAACTCTTGTGAAAGAGTTGGATCAGTGTTAACTGGATCTATCTAGACTAAAGAGTACGCTACTTCAGTGGTGGACAAGGGCATGGACATACCCGAGTGCCTTGTCTCATCCATCGTGACCGATGGGGAAGGAATAATCCATGGATCCTCAAAGTAAGTCGTGCAGAATGATGAAACTTGAAAAATCTCAAACTTATGGTGATTGGATATAAATTTGATGTCGCCCTCAAGAGGTGGGTAATCAAAGGTACCCATCAAGGATGGACACAAACCAACTCCTACGTTGATGACACCTGGTTGAGGATTATCAATCATCGGGACCGTGGATGCCCCCAAAGCTGGGTCAAGTCTGGAGAAAGATAGTTGATCAATGGTCACTATACGACCCTCAT
This sequence comes from Picea glauca, assembly GCA_000966675.3. NCBI lineage: Eukaryota > Viridiplantae > Streptophyta > Pinopsida > Pinales > Pinaceae > Picea > Picea glauca. Next base: position 24,342 of record JZKD02S1003271.1, read on the forward strand.
GTGGAAACAACAAGACTCGAAAAACTGTAGCAACCATAGCTTGCATAGAATAAGTCCAACTCCTTCCTAACAAGAGATTATAGTCGAGGGGAGCATAGACTACCTCTACTTCGACACACATGGTTTTCCCTCCTAACTGCACAGGGAAAGAAGGAATGATGCCATGTGGTTGGAATGAACAATCGTTGAAATCAGTGAGGAGAGTAGGTGATGGAGACAAAACGGGCTGGCCAATGGCCTTCCAACATGCTAACGACATAACGCATGTTGAGGCACCCTAGTCGACCACTGTGCGGAAGATATTTCATGTAAAAATTTTCGTGGGATGAGCCACTACTATATGAAACACTACGTGGTAAGGAAGACGAGGCTTTAATTTGGTTGTATCTAACATGATGCTACCCGGGTTATAGGTCTCCATAGAGCCTAAAGCGGTTAACAAGGCTTTCCTCTGAGCAGGTAAACTCTAGAGGACCTCCAAAGAAGACATCGTACAAGGGGTTTGTGATAAATCCTCCATCACAGAGTAATTTTGGGTGGCTCTTGCATTTGGGTTGTGAGAAGATTTCTTAAAGGCACCCTTTGGAATGCGTGTCATTGTTTCCCCCAACGTCTTATTGATATGTAGAGGAAGATATGGGAGATCAGCTTATTTACGCTTCTTAGAAGCGCTTGGTTTACTATAGTCGTGCGCTCTAGTCATTATGAAAGAATCACCCCTAACCATATATACGTTCGTGGATGAGGGATTGTTTGGAGGAGGGAAGGTTTCTGAGCTACCCCCTTCTGCACTTGTAGAGGCTTGAGTTAAATTTTTCCCATGTGGAAAGGGATTAGTCAACACTGCCTGTTGTTGTTGTGTGACAAACTTTTGGGCCTCTACAAGTCGAGGACAAAGATGGGTCGGGTGGTCTTCCGCACATAAGTTGCATGGATACCTCACCTTCCATTTTTTCTTGGTGTCCCCGCTAGCATTATCCAGAGGTTTTTTATCCCCCTTACCCTTCTTTCATTATTTTCTCTTCCCTTTAGGCTGCTGGGTGGCCTTTGGGTTAGTTGACTGCACTGAGTGTACTTCCGATGTTTGGGTAGGAGGTGCAGCCAAAGAAGTAGTCTGGCTGGCCACTGAGTGTTGTATAGATAACTGTTGCAATTGTTTTGTCAATTGCTCAATGGGCTTGGTTTGTGCTGAACCAACAATACCATTGGCATGTGGTCTGGATCTCTATCTAGTTTTATCCAGTATTGATCGTGGTGCATCTGGAAGGATGTTGTATAATAAACCATATTGAGAATAGATGAGCTCAAACTGTTGAGCCCTCATGATGGCATCTTCCTCAGAGAAAACCCCAGAATTTGCGACGTCTTTAGATAATTGTGGGACCAAAGACTTAAGGAACCACTCAAGCAGGAATGTTGGTGGGACTGGTACTTTAATTAGACTCTTCTGACGTCTCCATTCTCAGATATGATCAGAGATATGGTCCGTTGTTGTCTGTTTGAAATTGGTGAGAAACTCTGTGCTAATGTTGTATCTCACAGGTAACTGGAAATGGTTAAGGAAGGCCATCGCCAGTTCGCCAAAAGAAGAGTATCTTGAGCGATTGAGCTCGATGTACCACTTTGTGGCACTCCCAATAAGAGTGCGTTGAAACAATCGCAGTTGTATGGAGTCATCTTTCAATGAGTTAGATGAACACAAAAGATGGAAAGTAGTCACATGATCACCTGGATCATCGTTAGGCTTGGCCTCGAACTTTGGAATGTCCGAAGGCAACTTCATTGGCATAGGAGGCCAACATGGATCGTGACAAATATGATCATTTAACAACCTTGTCAAATCTGGAAAGTGTGACGTCACCAAGAATGGTAGTTTGGGTTGTTGTTGATAACCTGAGAAGAAAGGTCATGGAGTTTGACTGGCACCAGGTTGCCAGGAAAAGTTTGGCTGCTCGCCTGGATTCTGGTGGAAACCATGACCCTAACCAGCATAAGGATTTTGCATCTGTGGAGACATCATTGGCTGATTTTCCATAAAGGACATAGGATGTTGGACATGCATCAGGTTTGAAGGACTTTGGGAAGGATTACCCCATGCCGGTCCTGATGGGAGAGGCATGGTAGTCTGTCCAGGGTTCCATTGATTGTGGAAAGAATTACCCCAGAACGACATTCCATAGGAGGGAACATATCCTTGTCCTGAGTTCCAAGGTCCTGCTATATGTGCCCCGGGCATAGGAATAGTACCTTGTGTCGTAGTAGACTGTCCAAAAATGGTAGTGCCCCCAGATGGGGAAGCAGTGGATGCGAAAGTGTTGTTACCAAACATCTCGTTCCAAACAAACGGTGATGAACCTACCGGCATACTGTGCGCAGGTGTTCCTTGAGTCCCGACTCCAAATAAACTAGTGTGTGCATGATGCTTGGCGGACTGCGGATGCAGACCACCAAGCGAAGGGGACGAAGGAGGGATATGACCTCCGGCGTAAGGAAAAGCATTAAAAGGGACAGGAGTTCCCCCAATTTGACCTTGTAGAGGAGCGTTAGAGCTCCGTGCCCCCAGACCCAAAGTCTATAAAGTGGAGTAAGTGAGTGCAGGACTTGTACCCAAACTAGGCATACCATATGAGAACAGAGGGCCTGTCACACTAGGTGTGAAGGGGGTTGTGGCTGCCGCCATAGACGGGGTCGGTCCACTATGCGAGTTAGTTGCGACGGAGACCATGGTGGCTCAGACCGACGATGGTAAGTTAGGAGATGATTCTCCTGTGGTAGCAACTGTGGTGGGAATGGACGAATTCCCAGAAGAAGTAACAACGTTTGGTTCCATAACTGTGTGAGGCACTGACAGGCGTTCATAAAATTGGATTGGTACAATAACCTGTGGCCAAGTATCAGTGGTGGGGGTTTCAACTGAGCCAATATTGGCGGTTGATTCCTCCGGGAGTTGTTTGGGCACAATGGTTTGTAACCCGGTCACTTCGAAAGACCCTTGTTGGTCTAGCTTCCACCTTAATGGTGGCGGGGGTGGCTCTAGTATAACTGGCGGCAGGCCCAGAAGCCTTCGTGACCGGCGAAGCTCAAGATCCTCCACTGTGTAAGAATATCCAATACACTCTAAGGTATTATACATGTTCAAACAGTAACACACACTAAAAAAGAAGCCCCTAAGAGATAAGACAAGAAATCACTAAACTATTTGGAAGAATAGTTACAACAACCAACACTAGAGCAACTTACCGGTGCAAGTGCAACTTGAACACGGAAGCACCCTCTGGGTATACTCTGCAAAGCATGGCTTGATGTCTGTCCTAGGTACCTTGGTATACCCCCGCAGTCACCTGTGTATGTCCCTAAAATATTGGCAACTAGGTTGCCAGCACATGAACAATCACCAGGCGGGTACAGTCGAAAGTCGGGTAGACCACAATGAGCAGGGTATCAAGCCCGAAACCTGTTAAGGGTATCGAGAGAAAATGGTCCAGAAGACAATTGAGGACCTCAAATGGATTTGAGACCCACGAATCTCTGTGAAAAATGCAAATGATGGAATCCCAAAACAAGCCCTTGATATGTGTTCTCCACTACGATTGGTCCGGCTTTGGAGGCGTTATCTCCGCTAGCTTTCTACACGTGACCTCGTTTTTATCCCCTGTGTTAGAGGGGGGTCCCAGATAAATTCCATGAAACTGGACTTAGACAGTCCCTATCACAGACTCCAATGTTTGGTTTTGAATGGCCTTGGAGAGTTTCCTCTTCAACCTAATCCAAGGCCCTAATCCTGAACTAGTTTGTGAACCCTACAAACAAAAAGTCTAATAGATTTTAAATTAGTGTTGCTTTTATGGGATTTCTTACGTCACGGGGTATGAAGGTGAAACTGATGATGTGTAAAGACGAAAGCAGAAACAAATGAAGAAAAAAAAATGATGGAAACAATAGACTTTTACTAAATGCAAAATCTCAGCAACTTTTCACAAAGAAAAAATTCTTTTTCTTTTCAATTTTTCTAAGATTTTATGCAGTAAACACAAAGGAGTTTCGCTTGACTATGAGCTACTTATTCTCTAAATGCACTGCAAAAACTTACGAAACAAAAGACTTCTCCCTAGCTAATGATGCAGAAACACTCTCTTCAAACAAAGAAGAAAATGAAAAAGAGATTTTTTTTTTATTATTTAAGTGATAATAAAGAAACAAAGGGAAAATACCGACAAGCAGAAAACCAAGAAAAAAAAATTCTGGCTTAAAGCATAGATCACAAAGAATTAGAGTAAAGATACGCAATGGTAATCAAGAAAACAAATATTCTTACACTTGTCTAAAAACCATAAAACAATTTTTTTTTTCTTTTTATATTTTCTGTCAACTATCAACTGAGAAAAAGCAGGCTAAGGGTAAGAGGACCTAACCTACTGACTATTCAACCCCAGACTCAAACACATGAGAGGAATACTTATCATCAAAGGAGGGGATGACTGCCCCACCCTGATTAAAAAGTAGCCTGTCAAGCATGCTACTGTCACTAAAACAACACGCGTGCAAACGCGTGATGAGCTTAAACAGGCAGCGTGTACATGCAGGCTGACCTTGTACAGGCTGTGTGTATGTATAACTTGTGAGACAAAGATAAAAAATGGTAGTCCAGACCAGGAAGAGGCCTCTGGTATTGATAACCAGGGTCCCTTGAAGGCTTGGATGATTTTTTTTATTTTTTATTTCTTAACAGAAAAGAAAAAATAATGCAAGGAATACCAAGGAAAAAAGGCAATCTGAAATAGGACTGTGAACCAGCAAGACTCAGACAAGATTCTAGAAAACCCCCTGAGAATGTATAATTCTGACAGGGAAGAGGTGGACTGCCTCTACAGGTCTCTGGACTCCTACATGCTACTGTTATCCCTACAGCTAGCGTTCACACATGGGTTGTAAGAGGATAGGGCATGGGTACACACGTGCAGGCCTTATGCAGGCTGCATGTACCTCTATGTGTCCCAACAACTACCGTCAAGCAGAAGTCAAGGAAAACTGGTATGAAGAACCAAGCTCCCTTCTCACTCAAACCTTACAGAAAAAGACAGGCAAAGAAACAGAAAATCTAATCTTTCAACTACCCAAAAACCTCAACTAAACCTAAAAACCCTAAAGAGTATCTTCCCCAGTACGGTTGCCAATTCTATTGTTGGGAAAAATACCCTATGGACTAGCAAACTAAGGTCAGACTTGCATGTAGATTTTGACCATAAAGAAATTACTTTTTAACCTACCACCCAAAACTTAAACCCCTCTTTCACAATACATGCATGGAAAGGAACTACTAACCTTGTAACCGACGTTCGATGTCTATCCTCCATTGCGCTTTGACCACTCCCTTGTGCTGCTTCTTCTTCGAAAGATAACCTGTAATCAAAGAAAACAACTATGCATGCATGCTACTTCTCTATTAGAGGGTTAGAAATTAAGCATAAATTAAACAAACCATAGATAACTCATGCATTGGGATGGGAAAAATATTCTTTTATTATTTGAAAAATGAATCAACTTACAATCAAAGTCGAGACCGACCACCGCTCCTTGATCCTGATCCTGGGAACCTTTTCGTTTGTCCTCCAACTCCTTTGCATTAAATCTCCTTTGGCGCGAGGAAAGGCTAAAGGGCTGGGACAATGGATTCAGCAAATGGGAAGAGTTTCTTCGCTATATTTATTCCTCCTCCAAATGGTACCCCTACCCCTTCTTTTATAGGCTAGAAGGAGCTAGGGTTTTGGACGAACTCTCGGCCATGCATAGCTGGGAGTTTCAATTAACTAACCCATATATTTTTGTTCCATTGGCAACTTTCCTTTTTTCATTCTTTGTTAGGTACACGCGGACTGTAGTGAGCCAGCTAGCATGCACACGTGTGCAGTAATGGGTTAGTGTGTGTGGGCCTTGACACAAGAGGATTTCCAAAGAGTTGTTTACTAGATGTTTTGGAAATGAAGGGATATGAGTTGGCTTGATGCCAGGTAAGCATGTGTGGTGCAATTTAGGGTTATAACACTATGACTACACTACTACTGAGTAGAAGCTCAAACTATTTCCAGCCACATTAAAAGGAAATGCATTAATATGGTTCAAAAGCCTTGGAAGGGAAAACATTTCAACATGGATACAAATGAGGCAAATTTTCCTTCAAAGATACCAAGACTATTGTTGAACAAGTGAACGTAGAGAAGAGCTGTTCAAAATGTCACAGAAGGAGGACAAGACCCTTGAAGACTTTCTGGAGTGACTCCAATACAATCTACAATGGTCTGGCCATCCGGATGTGAGTAAGGACATTATGAAAACCATTTTGCTAAAAGGAGTTAGAGAAGATTACTTAGATATGATGAATATGCTTGGTAAAGGAGATATATCTAAGGAATTCTATGAGGACATTGTAGACCTTTTCAAAAGATATTCTCGAGGATCTACAAGGAATAATTCATCTACCAAGGATACTACTTTTTCAAGGGTACAGAAATCAGAAAATGGAGGAGAAACAAGAGAAGAAATAGGTAATCTGTTAGAAAGATTCAAAATAGAGATGATTAACTCTTTTGCCTCACAAATGGATACTTTGCAGGTCAAATAGAAACAAGTAGAACCAGAGCAAGTATTATGTATTTTCTGTCCAAAATGCAGGAAGAAACACTCACCAAGGGAGTGCCCACTGAACAGTGTCCAGGTATGCCTTATTTGTGAATTAGACCATCCCACTAACCAATGTACTTCTCTACCAGGGGTAAAAGCATCAATGAAGGAAACTAATGAGGAAGCAGAGGCTGTCTATCTGATCACACAAAGAAGACAATGGAAGCCAATAGGTCAAGGTATGAATTCTCAATTCTCTCCTCCAACATTTAATTATTGGAACAATCAACTACCATATGGTCAGTCAAATGCTCCCCCTCCAAATCAAATGCCACCCTCTTATCAAGATCCCAATGCATGGTTACCTATTCCCCAACAACAGAATCACTATGGGAAATGGAACCTATATGGGAGAGGTCCTCAACAACAACTCAGTTATCCAAGCCAACACCAACCAAACTTCTTTCAACAACAGTTCCAACCTCCATACCAGCAACAACAACTGCAATTTCCTCCCAATAACTCACCAAAAAATCCTCCCTTACGACCTCAGATTCCTATGAAAACTAACCCAAACCCAAATAATAAGGCCATTCAAAACATAGACATACTTAATGTGCCAGCCTTATTTATTACTCCTATGCCTTGTGATGAAATACATTTAATATCAGGGAGAATAGTTGAGCCAATAGTTGAATATGCTCCATCTTCAGAATCAGATAAGGAATCAGGGGAGAAACGATCTGCTGATACAGAAGAAATTGACCAACCTATTCTAGAATAAATAGACCCACCATTCCCTGAGAGACTGAAAATTGTCAAGCTTGTGGAATTACCATCTTTCAATCTCCTTGGAGAATTGCAAAATTTGCACATTAATATTCCACTACTGAAAGCAATAAGGGATGTCCCTATCTATACCAAGACTGTGAGGGATCTCTGTATCAGAAAACCTAGACGAAAACCTAAAGATCCCATTAAAGTGCATGTAGTGGGGGATTTGTCTGAGATAATGCTAGGAAAAACTCCACCTATTAAATATGGTGACCCAATAAATCCAACTATCACAGTTAAAATCAAACATACATCTATTCAATATGTATTAGTTGATTTAGTGGCAACAATTAACATCATGCCAATAGAAACTATGCAGTTGTTGCAACTCAGAACAAAAATCCGACCTACTCCTATTGTTCTAGAACTAGTTGATCCCTCTACCATCACACCAGAAGGAGTAATCGATGACTTAGTTATTTTAGTAGACTCATGGGAGTATGCTGCTGATTTTGTCGTGTTGCATCCCAAATCTAGTCTCGAAGGCCATCCTCTAATTCTAGGACAACCATGGTTAGCCATAGCTGATGCCTTCATAGGTTTTCGATCTGGTTCTATGACCATCTCTGATGGTTATGATACAAAAGAACTTACCCTATATCCTCATGCTACACCCAATGCAGAACCTGAAAAATTTCTATGGATGGACACTGAGGCTGAAAGTGCTCTGCCTATGCTGACTATAGGAAAGGCCATGAGTTTCAAGGATGAGACAAAGGATGAGTTAATCAACTGTTTTATCTATGACCCCTCTATTGTTACACAACACACGCAACACCAATTGATCAGAGTCTTTGACCATATGGCCCTAGAAGAAATGAACTCGGAAACTGCTGACAATTAGAGTGATTCAGTTGTAACAACAGTTGCTATAACAAAAAATGCTATAACAACAGATGATGAAACAGTAACAGCGAAATTATTTCCTAAAACCAGTTCCAAGAGCGTCGTTGTGGAAATCGAACTTGGAAAAACCTTGAACATCAATCCCGATCTCTCCAGCGTTGAAACTCGTCGACTGATGAATTTACTGATTGAACATAAAGAATCATTTGCATGGGATTACATGGATATGAAAGGCATCCCCTCTGAGCTATGCACCCACCATATATGCCTCAAAGAAGAATGGCAACCCATTTGCCAACCGCAAAGGAGGATGAACCCAAACCTTAAATAAATTGTTAAAGAAGAACTTCAAAAACTTCTCAATGCCGGATTCATCTATCCTATATCAGAGAGTGAGTGGGTATCACCATTGGTTATTGTGCCTAAAAATAATGGTAAGTGGAGAGTGTGTGTGGACTATCGAGCCCTGAATAAGGCATTGCAGAAAGATCATTTCCCTCTGCCATTTCTTGATTAGGTTTTAGATAACTTAGTCGGAAAGAAATATTTTTCTTTCCTAGATGGATTCAGTGGCTATAACCAGATACAAATTTCCCCATAGGGCCAAGATAAGACCACCTTTACCAGCCCTTGGGGAACATTTTCCTACAAGTTTCTCCCATTTGGCTTATGTAATGCAACAACCACTTTCCAGAGAGTTGTGATTGGTATTTTCTCTGATATGGTGATTGATTGTATGGAAATATTCATGGATGACTTTACTCCTTATGGGACTGATTTTGAAGACGCTTTGTCTAATCTCGAGAAAGTGCAAAAAATATGTAAACAATCTCATCTCTCTTTAAGTACAAAAAAGTGCCATATGATGATGCGCGAAGGGGTAGTGTTGGGACACTTCATCTCTTATGCAGGGATTCAGGTAGATCCAGCCAAAATCTAGGTAATTGTGGACATTCCAACTCCATCAACTCAGAAAGAGGTAAGAAGTTTTTTAGGACATGCTGGGTATTACAGAAGATTCATAAAAAAATTCTCTAAACTTGCCTCTCCATTTTTTTTCTTACTAACAAAAGATGTTAACTTTCGTTGGACTGATCACTGTGAATTGTCTTTTTGAGACCTCAAACAAAGATTGTCTACAACTCCCATTTTGAGAGGGCCCAATTGGGCTCTGCCTTTTCACATTTCTTCAGATGCCTCAGACACTGCAATTGGTGTAGTACTAGGGAAACAGGAGGACAAAGAACCCTATGCTATCTACTATATCAACAAGAACATGGCTCATGTTGAGTTAAATTACACAGTTACTGAAAGAGAATTCCTGGAAGTAGTATATGCAATCAATAAATTCAGGCATTATGTAACTAGTTATCCAACTTTTATGCATATTGATCATACAACCATAAAATATCTAATGAATAAACCTATTAATAATTCCCAAGTGACAAGATGGTTGTTACTACTACAATAATTTGACATCACTATAGTGGATAGACCAAGAAAAGAAAATGTGGTTGCTGATTTTCTCTCGAGATTACATATAGATGATGATAATTCACCTATAGACGATTCCTTTCCTAGTGAACATTTGTTTGTAGTATCTTCTCACTCACCCTAGTATGCAGACATTGCTAATTATCTGGTTGCAGGGAAGGTACCTCCCCACCTATCTCCTAGGGAAAGAAGAAAAATTATTCAAAAGAGTGCCAGGTATAGTTGGATAGGAGAACACCTCTTCTACACAGGCCTAGACCAAGAAATCAGGAGATGCGTGAGGGATGATGAGGTTTATGATCTGATGAAAGATTGCCATGATGGCCCTTGTGGGGGTCATTTTGCTGCAAAAAGGACTGGGCATAAAGTTTTAAGGATGGGCTATTATTGGCCCAACATATTTCAATATGCCAAGAATTATGTCCAAGCTTGTGACAATTGCCAATGCATGGGTCAACCAACTCACATGGATGAGATTCCACTCCAGCCTCAGGTAGTGTTAGATCCTTTTGAAAGATGGGCCATGGATTTTGTAGGACCCATTCATCCACATTCCAATCATAAAGTTTATATATTGGTCTGTACGGACTACATGACCAAGTGGGTGGAGGCAAAAGCACTTTTCAAAGTGTTAGAAGATGTTGTTTTAGCATTCTTGTTTGAAAATATATTTGTTAGGTTTGGTGTTCCTAGAGAACTGGTCAATGATGGAGGACCCCCTTTCACATCACATAAATTTGAAGCTCTACTCAGTAAATATCATGGTTTACATAGAATAGCTTCTCCATACCATCCACAAGGCAATGGCCAAGTGGAAATTACCAACAAAGTTATCGAAGCCATTCTTACTAAAACAGTGAGAGAAAGTCATAAGGACTGGTCTGACAGACTGCATGAATATCTATGGGCATACCAAACTACTTGGAGGAGCAAGAGTGGTTTTTCTCCTTACGAGCTAGTATATGGAAAAGCCCTGTTTTTCCCATTGAATTCGAAATCAAAAAGTTAAGAACTGCATCAACAGTCAATCTTGACTTGACTATGGAACATAAAGCGAGACTACAAAAACTCAATGAGCTTGATGAAAAGCGTTTGGATGCAATCCATCAAACCACAGTGATTCAGAAATAAAGAACAAAATGGCATGACCGAATCATTAAGAAGAAATTATTCCAGAAAGGAGATTGGGCTCTGTTGTATGATTCACTCTTTAAGGAATTTCAAGGTAAGTTGCGTACACGATGGCTAGGCCCTTATGAGGTAGACATAGTTTTTCCCAACGGGACAGTCCGATTGATTACTATTGATGGATCCAATACACACTTACATGCAAATGGTCATCTCCTGTGTCTGTATTAATGTCCAATATCCAAGGAAGAATTCAAATCTAGTTGTACAAATGATACAGATTATCAGATCTTAAATGGAAACGATTTTTCTCCTTCTCTTTCTGAACTTTAGGACTTATTTTTCTTAGACTTTGTATATAAATAATCTCAGCAAAATTTACATTTCTCTATTTTTTTTAGTTGAAAATTTTCTATTTTCTTTACTCTGCCAATAGAGCCTTGGAAGATATCATGCAATTTTGTGTGTGCAGGTAGATTGATGAACGGAAGGAAACGATGACTTCATGGAAGTTAAAAAACTTCCTAGAATTGAAGTAAGGTAGTGTTTGGCCAATCTCCATGCTATTACACCTTTTTCCCGATAAATTGGCCCATCTCCTTGCTGTTACACCTTTTTCCCGATAAATTGGTCGATCTCCTTGCTGTGACACCTTTTTCCCAATAAATTGGCTGATCTCCTTGCTGTTACACCTTTTTTCGATAAATTGGACGATCTCCATGCTGTTACACCTTTTTCCGATAAATTGGCCGAATTCAATGTTGTTACACCTTTTCCCGATAAATTGGTTGATACCAATGTTGTTACACCTACCTCCAACATTTTTGAAAAAGAACCTATTGATACACTAATTACTGTTGTGCTTTCTTGGCACTTCACTCTTTCTTTTTGTCGATGCTGCGGCTCCAGCCCTCCAATCTTTTGTGCAACAACACCTCTGATTAGACATTACTGATTCTTTCTATCAGAAAGTATTGCTTCATTATGTCGTAACTTCACATTCGGTGGTATTTAGTTGGTTCACTACCGTAAAGTCTACGATTATGCACAAGCCGTCATTTCTCTCACAATCCTTCATCATGCCAGCTATTATGTGCCATTCTGATGGTGGTTGGATTGTGTAGTTATTCCGACAGGTAGTTATGTGCAGTAAGATTTGAGGTACGTAATTAATCCTACGTGTTCAAGTAATGAAGATCTAAAAGAACGATTTCCTATTTTAATCGGTTACACCTGGAGCCAATCCA